>JACATO010002439.1:0-142500 GCA_018389105.1 Nautilus pompilius
AGAGAGAGACATCAATATAGAGAGAGATGACATCAGTAAAGCGAGAGAGAGAGAGAGAGGAGAGAGACTCATATATAGAGAGAGATGACATCAGTAAAGCGAGAGAGAGAGAGAGAGAAGCGAGACACATCAATATAGAGAGAGATGACATCAGTGAAATGAGAGAGTAAAGCGAGAGAGGGAGAGAGAGCGAGATGACGTAATTACACACACACAGAGAGATAAATGACGTCATTACAAAGAGAGAAAGAGAGAGAGGAGAGAGAGAGAGACATCAATATAGAGAGAGATGACATCAGTTACACGCGAGAGAGAGAGATTTGCCTCGTGCGGGCATGAGATGCAAAGAAAACAATCACGACATTGTTGCGTAATCGGCTACCGTTTTACGGTCGTTCTGTTTTTTTTTTACGTATAAAATTAGATGACAAGAGTTATCTCCCATCGGTTCAGATGACTCCCCGCCTACTCTTTTTTGGGGGGGGCATGAAAAACGATAGCAAGAAGGATGGTAATAACCACGTGTCTTGTGGCATTCTTCTGTCCGCTCTCGGACCATGATTCGGTAATAAGGCTTTTTCTTATGTCTCGGTGAATTACTCAGCAGAAGCAGGGTTAGTGGGGGGGTTCGTCTCGTTATGTGAGAGAATATTAACCGATATAGAAAGAAATTAAAGGGCAACATTTCAAAATGTTTCAGGGTGCTACTTCAAAAAATTACAAAAATGTTTCTTTTTTTATAAGGAAAAAGAGAGAGAATAATTGCAAAAACTGTATAAAAACACGTTTATTTATTTCACTTAACTTCGCCCTCCCGACAAACAGATAAGTAGCGACTCTCATTAGGCGCGATCCCAAGACATATTTACAAAATCTCAAAGCCAACACTCTGTCAAATATTACTG
Source organism: Nautilus pompilius (assembly GCA_018389105.1). Lineage (NCBI taxonomy): Eukaryota > Metazoa > Mollusca > Cephalopoda > Nautilida > Nautilidae > Nautilus > Nautilus pompilius. Next base: position 906 of record JACATO010002439.1, read on the forward strand.
TAACATTTCATTCAGGTTAGAAGATACAGTCGCACTAATCTTTCTAGAACCATTTTGGAGACTTGTTTTCGTCATTGATAAGCTTTTGAATTCGTAGATTTCCATTTAAGACGCTGAAGTTAGCGCTCGTTTACCTATAATGTTGTGTTGTATACCGATGTCCAAAAGGGAGACAACCTTGGTGAGAGGGCGTAGTGAAGAGCCTGCGCCTCGAGAAGCTTGGCACTTCAGACTTTGGCAGAGAAACCCTTAGAACAACTCTTCATTTTTAGATGTGGGAGGACTTGCCAAATGAAATACATAGCAATTATGTAATAAATTACACACGCACACACACACACATACACACACCACACACACACACACACACACACAACACACAAATTATGAGCATACCATACAAAACTTCGGTGGTTTGCCTTTTCAAAGTTTTACTGGTAATAAAATTGCATTATTCTAGCAAAAGACTGAAAACTCAAGTAAACCATGATTCGTGAGATATTAACCATTAACCGTGACGTATTCTGGTTATCCTCTTCAGTAATTTCTCAAAAGATTACCTTGTAAATAATCCATTCCTCTTTCAAGTAGTTACATAGCTGACTGATCCTTTTCCCTTGACTCTTCGCTCTAGTACATCCCACACGTGTCTTCCCTTTATTTTTGCAAGGTATTTACGCTGAGCCTTTTCTAGATTATCATCTTGACGCGGTATAAACCCATCAACTATTAAACGACGTTTCGATAGAACCGCATGGCGTCGCAGAATACCGTGATGGCCATCTTTCGTGAAAATCCCATCAGTTTTAACGAGTTACTGACCAAATAACCTGCAACACAAACTGGAAGCTTTCCTTGCACCTTTACTCCGGTCACTGCTGTCGGTTGAAGAGCAAATCTTTCACACCTGCTTTCAGATGGCCGCCGTAAGTTGCGCCATTGGTCCGAGGTGCGGTTCTGATGTAGTTTGTCCATGCCAAATCACCCTTTCTTGTCACACACACACACACACACCGGTCTAAACGAGTGTTTTTCTAGCCGCCACTCATCTAATCAATCCGAGCTCTTCTGACTGATGGTAAAGGTTAGGGGTGTTGGCTGCTGCAGGGGAATTGTCATCAGGCGTTAATTGGTTACCTGTCAAGAAATGGTTTCCTCCAGACTCTCTAACTGCCATCCTATCTTCCCGTCCCGTGTGGGGGAGGGGTTCTGTCATCCCCGGCCGGCTCTTTACGTCCATAACCCATTCACAGGTGACTTTATGAAATAATTTCAAGCGTTTGTACCATTCTCTTCGACGTGGCTTCTGTTTATGCGCCCTCCGGTGCCCTTCCACGGCAACGGATTCCACGATTCCACCGCGCCCCCCTGGTGGGCTAGCGCACAGTGGCGCGCGCGAGGGGGGGGGGCGTAGTGCCGCGGTTGTCCGCCAGGAAGCGCTGCCAATCCTGCGAGGAGATTTTCGAACAAAATAAAAACAAAAACAATGAACGCTCCTCCAGGAACTAACCGCATTTCTTTGAAATCTCTTTCAGACTCGACATTATATTCGAAAAGTGTTAGAAACACTGTTCCGAAGAACCAGAAACAAATGACCCATCACCACTGAGTGTTAAAGGAGGAATTTAAAAAAAATAAAGCGACACGAAGAAAGGGGAAGCCGCCGGCAGTCCGACTTCCCTCCTATCTCTACTGACAAACAGTTTTCGGCAACCAGAGATCGAGCGCCATGGAAAAGCGTTCCCACCCAGCAGCCAATCAGCGGAAGCGTTGGTAATTACCCCCCCCCCTCACACACACACACACACCGGAAGAAAAACAACAACAACAACAACAGCCTTCAAACGAAACCAATCGGAAACCGTGTAACAGATTTCTCTCGTTTTCCCGGTCGGTCGAGACGAACAGTCTATGAACACGAGACTCTGCTCGGTTAAATGAGACCGTGAAACTACAAAACTTTCCTGCAGAAAAATCTTAGGAATTCTCTTAAAAAAAAAAGAAATATATATATATTTAACAAACAAACAAATGTTACATTTCTGTTAAATGTGTTTGTTTTGTTTGTTTGTTTTATGCGGACCAAAAAAAGAAGAAAAAAAATGAAATTTGAAAGTTGCAAATAATAAATATAACTAGAAGTCTTCGTGACTTTCTGTTGACCAAGGCGAACGCTTTTTTTGTTATTTATTCACTTTTTATTATAGATACGTTCGTACTTTATACGTCCTCTGATTCCTTCTGCGCTCAACAATAGACGCTCCCCTCCCACCCCCACGCATTACGAGTTTCTCCCTGTCACGTGACGTCCTACACGATTAGTAAAGATCCAAACCGTCACTGATATCGAATGCTGAAAATGGCGCCCTCTGTCGGCAAATAAATAAAATGAACGCTCTTTTAACTCGACAAGTTAGAACTAGCCCTATATTCTAAAACGGCATGAGTTTTATTATTATTATTATTATTATTATTATTATTATTATTATTATTATTATTATTATTATTATTATTATTATTATATTCTTTTTCTCGAAACGACTGGCCAAATAAAAATCCACACGACCAACTGGTGAAGGAGGACGAGACAAAGCCCCGCCAGGGAGAACGCCGTTCCCCACCCGACCCCCACCCGGGAGTCGAACTCGGGGGCCCTCGGGCATGTGTGTAAGAGTCCTGACCGATTTCAGGGCCATGAAGATCCGACGCGGAAACGCCTTCTTTCTTCTCTTATTTGGCGGTCTTAACTTCGGTGGCGCGCGGGAACGGTGAGTGATAACAGAAGTATCTGAAGCGGGAGGGGGGTGGGTGTGAGACCGTCATCGGTTGGTCGCATCCTTCTCTCTCGCCGGTCCCCACGCGCCTCGACGTAGTAAACACAGCCGCGAGTTAGACCCGCTTGTTGTTGGTACCTAATTTTCGAACGGGGGGGGGGGGCGGCGGAATCGAGGGAATTTGCAACAGATGACGCGGCGATGGAGCTCAAGGCCGGGGCCCCGGCTTTTGGTACGTCAGAAATACGACGACGGTCGCAGAACCCAGGTGGCGCCGTGCGCTGGGTTCGCGGCTACCTGCAGCTTATCCGTCAGGCGTTTGGTGACCGCTGGAAATAACGAACTGTTTCGAACTTCTCTTTCATTCCTCAAACTCTACTGGTGCGCGTTTACTTAGACGGAAGGAGGGGGATATTATGTAATATTTTACCTGGTAGTTTCTTTAAAGGACATCATCTGCAACGGACAAAATAGCGAATTTCTTCCTGCTTAATCGCTATCGTCTTCGTGTAAAAGGTAACCAAAGTAAATTCCGGCAACTCGCAAGATATTCTTTGCCTCACGGTGATGACGATGATGGAATAATTATTTTTAAATTCGTGACCAGCATGTAAGGCGACATAAACGGTGAATAAAAGGTTACAGTTCTTATTTGTCTTGCTATATTTTGACACAAAAAGAATCTTACCATGCAGAGAGAGGGAGAGATAACGTCAGTACAGAGAGAGGAAGCGAGGGAAAGAGAGGGAGAGATGGAGATATGACGTTAGTACAGAAAGAGGGAGGGAGGGAGATGGAGAGAGAGAGAGATGACGTCAGTACAGAGAGAGGGAGGGAGGGAGATGGAGAGAGAAGAGATGACGTCAGTACAAAGAGAGGGAGGGAGGGAGATGGAGAGAGAGAGAGATGACGTCAGTACAGAGAGAGGGAGGGAGGGAGATGGCGGAGAGAGATGACGTCAGTACAAAGAGGGGGAGGGAGGGAGATGAGAGAGAGAGATGACGTCAGTACAGAGAGAGGGAGGGAGGGAGATGGAGAGAGAGAGATGACGTCAGTACAAAGAGGGGGAGGGAGGGAGATGGAGACAGAAAGAGAGATATGACATCAATACAGAGAGAGGGAGGGAGATGGAGAGATAGAGATTGACGTTAGTACAGAGAGAGGGAGGGAAGGAGATGGAGAGAGAGAGATGACGTCAGTACAAAGAGAGGGAGGGTGGGAGATGGAGAGAGAGATGACGTCACTACAAAGAGAGGGAGGGAGATGGAGAGGAGGAGAGAGAGATGACGTCAGTACAAAGAGAGGGAGGGAGATGGCGAGAGAGAGAGAGAATATGACGTCAATACAGAGAGAGGAGGGAGATGGAGAGAGCGATATGACGTCAGTACAAAGAGAGGGAGGGTGGGAGATGGAGAGAGAGATGACGTCACTACAAAGAGAGGGAGGGAGATGGAGGAGAGAGAGAGAGAGATGACGTCAGTACAAAGAGAGGGAGGGAGATGGAGAGAGAGAGATATGACGTCAATACAGAGAGAGGGAGGGGATGGAGAGAGAGAATATGACGTCAGTACAAAGAGAGGGAGGGTGGGAGATGGAGAGAGAGATGACGTCACTACAAAGAGAGGGAGGGAGATGAGAGAGAGAGAGAGGAGATGACGTCAGTACAAAGAGAGGGAGGGAGATGGCGAGAGAGAGAGATCTGACGTCAATACAGAGAGAGGGAGGGAGATGGAGAGAGAGATATGACGTCAGTAAAAAGAGAGAAACATGACGTCAATAGAGAGAGATGGAGAGAGAGAATTTCCCCTTTTAAATACCTGAACTTTAAGCAAAGGAACTCTGCCGCGCGTTGCTAAGTAAACGAAAACAGGCTCTTAAATAACTGTTGTCGAGCGCGTTCTCCATCCCGCCCACCCAGACTTCGATTCTTCGCTTCAGAAAAAGTACACAGAACCGATAGCGTAATCTTCACCCCGAAAAGCTTGGAAGCCACCGCGTGGCTTTCATAATTTTGCTACTTATAACTTTTGGCACAAACTGAGAAGACTGGCTATACATATTTCCAGACAGGCAATACTATTTCACCCGGGAGAAAGTGATAAAACGACCCCCCCCACCTTCTCTCTCTCTCCATCTCATTACAAATCCCGGTGGACGACGAAACGAGATACTGAAGCCGTACAGAAGCGGTGTCGTCGACGGAGAGCTCCGAAGTTGGCTCGTCTCCCGTCTTTCTTGAAACTTTGTACGGCCTCGGTCCCCACGAATCTCCAATAAGTAGGCTCGCACCTACGTGCTCTAATCAACTCCTGCTTTAGAAACCGAAATTTAATATGCAATAGCGCCACAGAAGTATCTGCATCGGGAAATCTAAAAAGAAAAGAAAATGGGGAGGGGATGATGATGATGATGTCTGGTGATGGGAGAACGCAGACGCACCTAACTCTCGTAGTTTGTCTCCGCGAAAGACATTGCGCACCCGAAGCTCCGATGACTGCCAGAATCAGAGATCGGTCCGTGAAATCGACTTAGCGCCCATCAACGCATCCTTATAGAAAGTGCGCTGCCGTTACGAGTTACTAAAGCTATTCTCTGGACGCGCAAACACAGGCGAGCGGTTTCTAAAAGTTAGCCGCCTCCACACAAAGATTCTGGTGGCAGAGTTTTCATTTTTAACAGACACGTGCGGAATATACGTAATTAACAGATTTTCCTAAACCGGCTAATAAACAGTGTTTCCTTCAGCACAGAGTCATTGTCTAAATATGCTGATTGGACACGGCTTCCAAGAGACAACTCACTTTACCTCAGAAAGTTTTCTTTACTTAACGATTTTAAACGAATTCTAGCATGGGAAACATACCCTCCAATACATCTCTTTTATGCCTTTTGGTCTTCAGAATTACGGCTAACTTTTTAAAAAAAAAATCATTGATCGATGTTAATATGCATATTGAAAGTATGTACCTAACCTTTGACGTCTCCAAAAAAATCCGACGGAAGTCCAGAAAGCAGGCATGAAAGATCGATTAATTACTATCTATAGTACTGTGAAGTAATTAGGATAATTCAAATATTTTTTGCTTTCTTTTAAATTTTAAAATAAATTTTACTATACAATAGAGGTATTACTTAACTTGTCTTTCATGCCTGCTTTCTGGACTTCCGTTGGATTTTTTAAAAAGTGAATTATCCTAATTACCCTTTGAAGGAGAAGAGCTCGTGTAAAAACTTGAGAATTACCCTATTTCTACTTTGATCCTTCAATAGATGCTAACAGATTAACCAATTAATAAACTGAAGTAGCACCACGTCTAGCAGTACCGTCGAAGTTGAAAGCTGAGATCACTTTTAAGATCCAGTAAACGAGAGATGCACTTAGTCTTTAGAAATAGATTTGCCTTTTATAAATGGCGGAAGAAGATAAAACAATAAATCTGCTTTTCCAAGAAGTGAAACAAACACTATCTTCTATTAAGCGGGCTACCGTAAGTAAAAAAATAAGAAGAAAAAGATTGTATATGTGCTGGCGAGGTTTCTCTGTACGCCTGCGTGATACAGGTCCTAAACTAACATATTTGACAGGTATAGTTGCCATTGTTGCTTTGAAAAGGGGTCGTCCAACTTTTAGCGACGTACTGTAGCACCCGACAGTCAGCCTCGCCTCGCCACTGTCGGTTAACAAGTCCCAACTGTGTGTGTCGCTACACTCGCAGCCAATGTCCGTGATGGCATCATATTTCGTGCCAACCTTCCGAACGGATTATATTTATCGCCATTTGATCGGCTACAACCCTTTGCAAATGTAATATAGACCGCAACCGACCACGTGCAGCATATTCGTCGCTAGAATAGTCTTTAGCCATCCTCATTAGGCCTATTTGTCGCTGCTAGCCTCTCCCCCCACCCTCATTCTCCCTTATTAGGAGGGGACTGTGTCGGGCTTGTTGTTGTCATTTTTTATTTTAGAATTTTTTTTTTCTTTGCGAATAGAACCTGGCCGGAAAAGTGTTAACGGTTGGGCCGCTAATGCAAACGTCCGTCCGTCTCGCCGCCAGGTGATCGAATCGGTCCGTGCCGCAGGGCAGGAAAACAACGGCCAGGGGTGGGGGGTGGGGGGTTGGGGGGATGGGCCGACCGGAGTCCTTCCTGCGCGCGCTTTCTGACCAGCTGAGCGTCGGAAAGGTGATCATTGTCTCCCCTTACGCCACATCACTCCAAGACGCCTATTACACCGCGCCCTCGTTTGTGTTCCACGAGAAGGGAGGAGGAGAAAATCGTGACAAGGTTGTGTTTTTTTTTTTTCTTTTTTGCAGCGCGGACAAAGCGCCACCTGGAGGCTCTTTTGTTAAACTTTTTGTTTTTTTTAGCTTCGTCCTCGAGAGGACTAAATTGGACGGAGAGGGAGGGCGTCCCCGTGGATGCGGAGTAATTGATGCTATCATAACGGTCGGTGAGGGTCTGAAGCCGCCTTTTTCGCAGTCAGAAAAATAATCGTCGAGAGGAAAGAAAGGAAATGGGCTGGGAGAGGGTGGGTGGGCCGACAAATAAGGTTCATTTAAATCCAATGAAAGGAAACCAGAAAATGGCTACTATTTATCCAGAAGAACGCACGTCAGAAACTGGGTCTGATATCATCACGCAAGTTTTCTCCCTCTTATTTTAGATGAGCAGCAATTACTCTTATACGTCTATCTATCTAATGCCTATTGTTGTCGCAGCAATGCAGAACGCAATCTTAAGCATATAAGTAAATTAATCACGCGAGATGTTTACTTTCAGAAAAATTATAAAAAGATCCTCTTGGGGAGGCCTTATAAAAGCCTTGCACTGTTTTTTTTAAATATATATAAAGAGAGATTCCCATCCCCACCTCAACCCTGCCGCCTGCCATGTATAGCTAGCCCGTACGATACTGCACTATATATATATATTAGAGAGAGATTCCCATCCCCACCTCAACCCTGCCGCCTACCATATATAGCCCTTTATTGTGAGAGAGAGAGAGAGAGAGAGATTCCCATCCCCACCTCAACCCTGCCGCCTGCCATGTATAGCCCGTACGATACTGCACTAATATATATATAGAGAGATTCCCATCCCCACCTCAACTCTGCCGCCTGCCATGTATAGCCCGTACGATACTGCACTATATATATATATTAGAGAGAGAGATTCCCATCCCCACCTCAACCCTGCCGCCTACCATGTATAGTCCTTTATTTTGTGTGTGTGTGAGAGAGAGAGAGATATTCCCATCCCCACCTCGACCCTGCCGCCTGCCATGTATAGCCCGTACGATACTGCACTAATATATATATATTAGAGAGAGAGAGATTCCCATCCCCACCTCAACCCTGCCGCCTGCCATGTATAGCCCGTACGATACTGATATATATATATATATATATATTAGAGAGAGAGAGAAGAGAGAGAGAGAGAGAGAGAGAGAGATTCCCATCCCCACCTCAACTCTGCCGCCTGCCATGTATAGCCCGTACGATACTGATATATATATATATATATATATTAGAGAGAGAGAGATTCCCATCCCCACCTCAACTCTGCCGCCTGCCATGTATAGCCCGTACGATACTGATATATATATATATATATATATTAGAGAGAGAGAGATTCCCATCCCCACCTCAACTCTGCCGCCTGCCATGTATAGCCCGTACGATACTGATATATATATATATATATATATTAGAGAGAGAGAGAGATTCCCATCCCCACCTCAACCCTGCCGCCGGCCACGTATAGCCCGTACGATACTGCACTAATTTAATTCACGTACGTCTACTGGAAGTCCCGGGCGACAGTAATAACAGGTTAGGTTCATATATCTACAAACGTCCCGAAACATTAAAGAAACACCGCTGATTATTATCAAGAAAGAAAAAGAAAAATTAATTGTTTTAAATCGAATGAGTCTTGCAAGTTTAGGATATTATTTGTAATGTTCGGGATTCGTGGACTTTCAAGTCTCAGCGTTCTTCAAGAAAGGCTTTTTAAAAAAAAAAAAAAAAATCCCCAGAGTTATTCCGACAAAGGGATTAATGGGCGCCAGCCAAAGCATAATACTTAACTCGCTTTCGTGTTTCAGCGCCGCGAATTCGATCTTATCTTTTGAATTTCACCGCCCTATACTTTCGGATGTCTAAAATGGCGACTATTTAAACGTTTTGTTGTTTTCTTTTAATGGTGTAAAGTGCTACTGGAGTTTATTCGACATTTATTATTTTTTTTAAAAAAAAGGTGACTTCTGTTTTAATCTCTACCTGATTGCCATCGTGGAGATTACAAGTTAAAAAATAAGCCAACTCTTACTGTTAAACTGCATTTTCCAGGTACTCGCATTGTCCGCGCCGTATCTACGACAAACGAACAAAGGTACAATCTAATCAGCTCGCGTCGTGATAATTTGAGGGGGAGATAACTACTGCGTTTTTATTTCCGGTTTCTTTGCCAGCCCCCCCTTTTTTTTTCTTCCCCAGATGTTAGATTTTCGAGTCTCTCTGGTATTTGTTCATATTAACCGCCTACGGTCTGTCAGTGAACAAGCCATTATCACAGACTACTGTCAGCCTACCTTTCTTCCCTCCACCTCCCCCCTCTTCCTCTTTTTGTTTTTTTTTTTAAATTCCTACGGCGGGAAATATATAGAAAACAAAGCTTACTGGCGGTCGATGATGCCAGGATAATCGGAAACGTTGGATGGAAAGGCGCTTTTCCCTTGCCGAGCAGAAATAGTAATAGCAGAAATGCTGATGTAATGCGGCCGACGTTCAAAGGCAGACGGGCCGGGCTGTTGCTTTTCTGATGGCAGGTTACCTGTACGGCGTCCGTGTGCCGGGGGCGGCTAGCGCGAGGACCCTCCGAGCGGTCAGAAATACCTGGGCGACATTGACAGTGCTGGTTCTTCCTTAGCAACTGACACTAGGGTAATCACGGCGGACTGACTAGCGACGTCTCTCCCTCCCCCCACCCAACCCATATTAGCATCTCTGGGAGGTTCTTGATAGACACCTGCCGGGGGGGGCTCATCAATCACCCCCCCCCCCTCCTCTGTAACTTCACGGAATCTGCTAGATCTGGGAATGGACTTGACCCGCCGGGGAAGCACATACCTGACAAGGGTGACTGACCAGTATATACTCTGTCAGCCTCTTTATCAAAATAGCCACCTGGGATGCATTTTATTGAAGGGTCCATGATTGTGACCGCCAGTGTATATTTGGGTGTGTGTAACACGGGTTTAATAAAACCCGTCCAACTCTGATTAAGCTGAAAGACTACATACAATTATTAGTTACAAGTTACCACTTCTGACATTCGTGGTACATAATAATAGCAGGGGGGGGCTAAATAACTAGAGTATAACACAGCTGAAGCAGCATCGCCAGAACGGTAATCGACAGGGCTTCACGCGGACGTCCCTAGAGACGGTAAAAGGCTTTCGTGTAGACGCGAACAAATCGCCCTGGCCCCTTCGCAGCTACCAATACCGGAAGAGGGGGTTGGCATAGTTACATTTCGCGAGCCGGTTATGAAAACTTGAGAGAGGTTGTTTCAAAGTCCCATAAAACTGTCGGCGCGATCACGGGCGCCATCTTAATTAGCAAGATGCCCCGTGCGCCCTTCAAGAGAATCGACCCCTCCCTCAGCGGAAGTTCGCCGTCCGTCTATAACCGTCGGAGGACGACGAGCCTCTTTCCTGTCTTACTTTCGTTTATCGCTGTCGTCACGTGACGTCCTCCGTGAGCGGTCGAAATAGGCAGTACGGTCAGAGAGACCCCTTTCGCCCGCCCCATCTTCCCGGTTAATTAAATCGTCTACCGCCTTTATTCTTATTAATAAATCGGCTCGTTTCGCACGCGCGGAGCCAATCGAAGATAATTGTGCTGGCATTAAGCATTGAGCCGACAGGAGGATCCTGGGAAGGTTCTGGCCCCCACCGCGGCACGTCACTAGTTAGACGCCAACCTTTCAGAATCCGAACCGCGGCGCAGCAGCGATTGAGAAATCGATTGTACCGAATCACCGCGATCACTGGGCAGCTAAAAGGGACCGGTCTGGGAACGATATAGGAAGAGAGAGAGAGAAAAAAAAAGTCTACTGCTGCAATGAACGAGGAGCCATGGCAACTTCTTGACGTTTGATCTCGGCGACTCGCCTCATAAACGGTGTTGGCATGCGATAAGTGGAAACAATCCCCTTTGTTTCGCCAGTTTAATATTTACACGGGAATGAAGCGACGTTAAGTTACGGAAAGGCCGGAAAGGGGGGGTGGTGGCTCTGCGTGTTCGTTGTTTGCGAACGGGAAAATCAGCGAAAGGCTCGGTTATTTCCGTGATCTAACGTCTGGAAAGTCCCGAGAACTGGTTAACCTCAGTTTTCCTTTTAAAATGTTGAACATAACCCACAACGGATCATTCACTGCTCTTTCCACAGAAATAAGCAACACGTGCAGGAGTAACTTCCCCTTACCTTTCACTGTTGCTCGCGAAATGAATATAGCTTAAATTTTATCTTCTTCTTCTGGTCTCTCTCTCTCTCTCTCTCTCTCTCTCTCTCTCTTCATATCTCTCTCTCTCATCTCTCTCTCTTCATCTCTCTCTCTCTCTTTTTCTCTCTTCATATCTCTCTCTCTCTTCATCTCTCTCTCTCTTCATCTCTCTCTCTCTTCTCTCTCTCTCTCTCATATCTCTCTCTCTCTTCATCTCTCTCTCTCCATCTCTCTCTCTCTCTCTCTCTCTCTCTCTCTCTCTCTCGAAGGTTAATATTAAGACATTTTTATTACTTTTAATTGTTTCTCTTTTTTTTTAAAAAAAAGTAAACAGGACTTGGAAATTAGTTGTTACATTTTGACATTGCAGAAAGTTTTAATCAATCATTAATGATTAATTTAAAAATCAAAAAAAAAAAACAAAACAGGCCTAATCACAGATTTGTTATAAATTACAAGTAATATTTGCTGTAGACGACGGCCAACTCAAAAGATCTAATTAAAAGGTATGGATTCCGAACATATACAAGTTGTGGTTTTTTTTTTAAAAAAATGAATTATCCAATTAAAATTAATCACACCTTGCATATGAAAATGGAATCTGAGATGTAGGACAAATTTAATGACTGCTACAGAAAATGAAATTAGCTTTTCTTTTTTTTTTTCAATTAGACTCTCAATAACTCGAACATAGTAACTCATAGTGAGATGTTGGCCACAGTAAAATATCCATGGATTTTATCAGGGGAGAGATGGGCAACCCTGTCGATAAGTCAACACGATTTTTGTCCCTTGAATTGCAGTTACGTGTTAACTTCTCTTTATAACTCGGGAGTCCGTCAGTCGACCGCAGTAAGTTAGTTAACAAACAGAAAATTTCTTTCCGTGTCACTGATCATCTGAGACGCTAATTAACTTACTAATTATTGTCAGATAACGAAAAGGGTTTCATGAATTGCGAATGTACGATATACGATTAAAGGGAACAAGAAGTCAGAGTTTATTCTTCTACCCATTCACAACTCTCTCTCTCTCTCTCTCTCTCTCTCTCTCTCTCTCTCTCTTCTCTCTCTCTCTCTCTCCTTTGTGCCAGGTCTTTTAATATGCCACTGCAGCAAAAACATTCACACCGATATGGCACAAACCGCAGTCACAAATCCCGAGACAAAGCATCAGATGATTCTAGAAGTTGTAAAGGGACCAAAAAAAAAAAAAAAAGTAAAACAGATCTAGCAAAGCAATCTGACATTCCTCCAAATACTCTTTCCACGTGGCTGTAAAATGGCAGTAAGAATGACAACGCTTACCCGAGTAAAGGGAATGCAAGAGATAGAAACCGGTAACTTAAGATTTAAAAGTCTTCAGCTTCCTAAAAGTTGGATTTTTGAAAGTCCCTGCAACTTCCAAGTTATCGAGAATGTGCTGATGTAGTCTTGGCGTAAAGTCAGGCGTCCAAATTGGCGATTAATCACGAGTCTAGCAGTCAGATACTAAACAAAACTTCTGGAATCTTCCTGGAACTGTAGTGTCAAGTATAGATCTGGTTTAGACAAGAATCCAGATCCATAGCAAAATGTAAGTCATAATTAAGTCAGTCAGATTTTCAGCTTTAATGATGTAAATAAAATTTTAAAAAAAAAACTGACAAGTTGATAAAACTGAAGTCTGTCAATGGCAGAAAACTGGGCAAGAGTACAATATTTAAGAGCAATTTCATACACACCCACATAGATATATATATATATATATATATGAAGCCAGATAAATGTTTTTAGCTTCTTCTCTACAAACTTGGATATCAGTATTCCCGAGGCCTATCTCATTCAGTGAAAAAAAACCAGGTGGAAATTATTACTATTGTCTAAAAGCCATATATCCTTGTTTGTTTTTTGTTTTTTAATTCCAATTATTTACCAAATGAACCATGAACACACACACACACACACACAAAAATAGTGTAATCACTCACACAGGTAATCAATCAGAAACATGCCAAGGATTCCTCTTGGGCGGGGCTTCTCAACCGGTGTGCTACAGCATTTTCAATAATTCCAATGTTTGTTTACAAAACAGTTTCCAAAGCGACAACAGAATGAGACGATTCTCAGACAAACTAACAATCCAACCGGTAGCTGAATCCATGGCAGTTTACGTGCATCAGCGCTCACCTGCAATGTTGTGGTCTTCCATGGCTAAGCTGAGTCGACAGGTTGAGGTGTTTTTGTGATCCCATGAGTAAGGAAAAAAAGTCTGCTGTATTGTGTTCCACCTTACAACTACTCCGCAAATATGAGCACATTTTTTTTTTAAAAAAAAGGGGGGACCTGAACCATCCACCTGCGCTTTCAGTGATGCTGAATCAAGTGACTCTCAAGCAGAGAGAAACCAAAACAGGTAAACGGTCAGTACAAAAGATAGTTATTCAATGTATAGATTTCCATGAACTGGTAATGCATCTTTCCCTCTACCAAAACAACTTGTTTGTGGGGCAAAGTTGTCTAACAATGTAATGGTGCCAAGCTGTTGAAAGCCAACAAAAACAAAATACTTCAAGTGCTTAAAAGAATACCCGATTTACTGATTCTATGAAAGTTTCAAATAAGGAACAGGAAGCAAGCTACTTATTTGCTGAGCTCGTGGCAAAAGCACAGAAGCCAGATACCATTGCTGAGACGCTGATTTTTCAAGAAGGCAAAGAAATTGTCAAAGTCATGGTTAGAATCTGTGCAGCCAAAGTTATTCGCTCATACTACGTCAATGGGCTCGCAGACTGGGCTATGTCGGTTGGGTTGGTGCTCAAAGAGAAATAAGAAACAAGTGGGAAAGTCTGCTCTGCTTGTTGACAAATCTACAGACATCAGTGGACAACGTCAGGCATGTTGGTGAAGACTTCAAAGAGAATTCCTTCAGCATAGAACTGTTCTAATGGAGAGGACATCTTTGTATCGCATATGCCTCCTTAAGGTGGAAGACGTACTATTATCTGCATTGATGGAGCAGCTTCAGGTTAACAAAAAAAAAGGAGGGGGTTGTGACTCAAATTGAGAGAACAAGAATCTTAGTATTCTGGTCAGTCACTGTGTCCAAAATTCCAAGACTCTCGTTCCTAAAACAGTGGCACAAGAGCCAGATTCAATAGTAGAGCAAGCTGTGGAAATCATGAACTATATCAAATTATGGCCCTGTGAAGTCTTTATCTATTTTGTGTGAAGAAATGAGAAATGGCAGTGGAGCACCAAAGCTTAGGTGAGATGGCTATCTCATAGGAAGGTCTGGTCTTACTGTGTACATCAGCTCCACATTTTTTATTCACTTTTTTTAATTTTAAAGGAATTGTCCTACGTCTGGTCTCTGAGGAGGGCTGGTGTGCCAAGATACCCTATCTTGCGAGTCTGTTTGACCACCTCAACGAGCTAAACAAAAAAAACGAATACATGAAAGGAACATCCTGACAGACAAACGAGCTGGAAGGATTCCGATTGATCGGGTAGGAGCACCAAATAGCTCATTTGAAGTTTTCCTTTTGGCACCTGCAGTCTCTAATGCCAATTTCTTGTCAAATCTCACCTTAAAACAAAACTCCAAGACAAATTCAAATGCTACCTCAAGGCGATTGAGAAAAATGTTTTGACTACGTCCACGATCCAGTCAGTTCCTCTTCTGCGGAATCTGCAAAGTGGCTGTCACGAGAAGAATTCAAAGAACTTAAGATGGACAGTCCATTAAAAATAAGTTTTGCGGGTTGAATTTTTTTGTTGTTGTTTGTAGTGAAAGAATATTCAACTATTGAGGACCATCCTCTCTCTCTCAACTATGCTGCCTTTTCCCACAAATTACTTGAGAGAGTTAGGATTTTACATGCTAACCCATATAAAGGTGTGTCCATAATCAGTGGAGCAGAACCTAAAAGTCACAGCATGGACAATTCCTCCCCAACCCCAATCAAGAAACTGCGCTTACTCAGGTTTCACATTAATGGTAAATTGTCATGAAATGTTAGGGGGGCGACTCAAAAACATTCCGTGCATCATCAAGGTGCGTGTGTGTGTGTGTGTGTACCTTTGTTGATTAATGGGGACAACTCAAGTCTGTTATTTCAAACCAACTTATAATATACCGGAAACTCGAATGAAGGTATGTGTATAAAAAACGTTTTTTTTTTTTATTTATTTATATGGTTGCCATAGTAACTTTGCAAGCTCACTTAATATATAGTGCAAGCATTCCAGAAGTTCTCACCTTAATTGAGTAATTTTTCTAAATTTGTCAGAATTAAATGTTTTAGGGGGGATTTTTTTTGCATATTTTTCAGTCTTATTATTTTTTTGTAAGAATTATTTCCCCTTTCTTTTTTTAAATTGTGTGTAATAAAAAAAAAATTTGACGCATTCACCAAACTCTTACAAGCCATCGGACCGCATCCCGATGTTGAAAGCATTTGGAATTGAAAGTTACAGGGTGACAGAAAAATGAGCAGCTTAAAACAACAACCCCAAAACACCTCAGCATATAGATAGAACAGGTGGCAGTAAACAAACCAATATCTAGTCCCGATTACTTGCATCTCAACCGTGAACAAAGGTGTACAGTCGACCCCCGCGTATTCGCGGTTCGGCCCCGGTTATTCGCGGAATTCCCCTTAGAACCTGACTAATAATTGTCCGTGGAAACCCCCGCATATTCGCGGAATCGCAAATATCTTCCGCGATTTTTTTTTTGGTTTTTTCCGTGGCAATATATATTTTTTCACGCTTTTTAACGCTAAATTATTAATAACAATATAATTTACTAATTTTGTAATATAAATACTAACGTAAATTCAGCAAAATATTAATATAAAATAAACGCTATTGGCTGGAGGTTTGAAAGTAGCCAATCAGAGAGCGTTATTCATTTCTCCTCGCTGCTGATTGGCTGCTGCCCACGAGGCGCTGTCCCAGCAGCCCCGCATCATCCCAGTTTACCACGTGTAGCTATCTCGAGTGTTTCGCCGAGTGTTGTGTTTTTTATTAAATTATTATTATATATTTACTTATATTTTGACGTTTATAGGCATTTTAGGTATTTTTATGGACCACGTCCAATATTCGCGGTTTTTCACTCTTCGCGGGTGCTCAAGGGACGTAACCCCCGCGCGAATACCGGGGGGAGGGGCAACTGTACACAACCCAGTCCCGACAAAGCTGAACAATCCGAGAAAGCTTGAGGGTGATTCGGAACTTTGTTAAAATGAAAAACATTCAGCTAATTAAATTGCAAACTGTTTTGCAAAGTTGTCAGTTAGTGCTTTTAGACTTAACAGAAAAGAAAATGATAACGTACATTTTCATATCTCAAACGTAGATAAATCTGGATGCTAAAGTTTTTACAGCCGCCGGCATTATTTGATTATGCTGGGGTGCCATCCCCTGCGTGTAATAATTTCAAGACAATGCTTCTAGAAAGTTCCACAAGCCACCCTATTTACTGATAATCTTATCTCTTTCTAATAGTTTTTCTCCCCATATTATTTTTCTTAAAAGCTGCAGTCCAACATTACAGCAAACATTGCTGAATTGAAGAGAAAGAACGAGAGATTGCAACGCAAAAAAGATGTAGCTGTTGGTGCTCAACATCGGAGACGGCCCTGGTGAGAGCGAGCGTAGAACTGCAGTTATCGTCCAATGTTCCATGCCAGGAAGGGAGAGGGGTGCTCCAGGATACCTGACTTTTGCAGGAAACCCTACACTAAAACTCATTTTCCTTGTGGGAGGAAACCCATATATTATATATGTGACCGGCTGATGACTGGGGATCAAACTTGAGCTTTAACAGTCAATCTATCCATTGAGCCACCAGTTGTCCATTCCCCACCGAAAAACAAACAAGAACTCACCATGTACCTTTGTGAATTTTTTTAAAAAAAGAAGGAAAACCATTTACTGCAGAAAGCTGCACATATCTAATTAAAGGTATGGATTCCAAGCCTGTGCACTCAAGAATTATTGATCCATTCTTTTGTTGAATTATTAATAATACAACTCCATTTTGACACTTGCAGAAAATAATTAATTGCACAGAAAAAGTTTTATAAATGTTGCAGAAAATAAAAACTTCTGTCCATTTGACATTTCCAATATAAAATAGTTGTGTTTCTTTAAATTCTCCTTTCATCAAAAGCCAAAGTAAAAAAATCTCTTAATTATAAAAGTCCTCAAATCTGGAATTAAGTCTGGTTATTAGAAGCATCTAAAAACCTTCTGGAATTTTCCAGTCTTGTGTATGCAGAGATCTAGATCCACAGCAAATTCTAATTTATTATATAACTGAAAGTTAAGTGTTTCGGTTTTTATGCAATAAATAGTCAAAAAAAAAAAAAAAAACTGCCTGGTAACCTATGAGGAACAGCAAAAAGAGAATTTATTATTACTACTAATGGTAGCGTTTATGCATCTCGATGTCAGAATTTGTTTCCGTGAGTTGCCAACTTCATACTTATCATTAATTAAATGTTGAAACAATCTGGTTTAGTTACTACGAGGCAGCCGCCACCAGAGACGGAAAGGTATCGTGGTTTATATGGATGAGGTTCCCAGTAAAGAGAAATGCCTATAGTTTAGATGGTTGTACCAGTTTTAAAATGTTGCTATTGCTCCTGAATTAGCAAATTTGGTTATGACCCAGAGTATCTTTTTTAAATCAAGATGGATGAGACTTCCTGGTTCATCGTGTTACTCGTTCCAACTGGTTAAAGCTGATCATTCTAGCAATTCGGTACAGTATAAATCCTCAAAACCTGCAAACATTCCTGCAAGTCTAAGCTGAACTCATTCCAGTATTTCAATGTCTTTACCTAAATTTGTATTCCATGCTTGCACAGCATCGTCGTGGTGTACATAAAAGAAAGACATAAATCGAAGAAATTTTAGTTTCATTTAACTAGAGTTTGAATCCTATGAATAATCAACCAATTAGCTACAGCAACAGCTGAAAAGTATTAATCTTGACGGGGTTTTTTTTTCAAAAAAAGAAAAGAAAAACCTTCAGATCCTATTCCGAAGCCGTACATCAGCAGCAATCAATGTCCCTTTTCCAATTATATTTTTTCCCTTAATGACCAATCCAAAAGAAAGAAAATTTTTTTTTTCCATTCTGAAATTTACCTCCACCTTTGTTGGTGATTAACAGGCATTAGACACTAAAACGAGAGAAGGCCGCAGGAGGATTAGCAATCTGATTTCTTGGGCTTGATTCTGTGCTCCCTGAAACTTCTGGCAGAGACTTTTCTAACCCTCCACCCTCAAACACCTGGGAGAGGCAGCTATTCCAAACAACATCAATGCACCTGTACAACAACAAAAAAAAAGCTGGATGTTTCACACATTTTGACTAAAATCCACAAAAATTCGCCAAAATGTAGAAACCAGGAACAAAGTTTCGCAATTTGATTTTGCAAAAATTCAAAACAAACATATCCACCCCACCAACGAATGTTAATCATCATAATTACTTGCAAAATGGTCCACAGCTTCAACCACTGACCATATGTTGAGAGATTAACAAACTAGCCTCCGCTACATCACCTGGACTTGATTAGAATTGCATCCAAGACGGAAGCTGCATCATCTTGTATCACTACTGACTAAAACATTTCGTCAAAATAATATTTCTAGAAGAATCCGCACTCCCCAGATTAAAATATAGCTGAGACTAATGTCAATTCATAAAATAAAGATGATAATCAGGATGTCTCCGCTTCTGTGATGTGCTTTGGGTCTTCTCATCAAACCACAGTTCAAAGTAAAGATGTGGCTCAGCCAATTATTAGACTTCATAAAGAAAAAAAATATATATATAGAGATTTTTTCATTTGTTGTTAAGTCAGAAAGTGAGATATCACTCCTCTCCATGTTTTTTGTCCATATTACACCAAGTTTTATCAACAGATTTATCCAGATTAACAGCAACCAGGGGCATTGGTTTGGCTTGGCGGAAGCAGGCAAGTGAGCAGACATGTTAACTACCATAGGTGAAGGCCAAAAACACAGGTATTACCAGTCTAAAACAAACACGACACGTTTTTGAAGCTACTATAGGGTGTCGAAATCAGAAGTTTAAAGATTTCCTGTGATAAACTAATAAACATTGCACAGTTGTCATTTTCAAATCCAGACTAACATACGTCAGTCAGAGTTTTTGATGCAGCACTGGTCTACAAACAATACAAAATTGTTAATTAATTAATCTTTCTCTACAACGGGCAGTGCTTTTCTCGCCACCTGCCCAATTTTGGTTCTCGAAAATCTGCAGCTTGCTTCCCTCTAAAACTGGGAAATTTTTTTTTTTACATGTTGCTATTTCTTTATTGTAGTCCAAAAAGTCTGTGGAAGCGGCTTTATCGATTCAGCAGATGAAGTTCGTGGAATGTCTGGATTATCGAGGCTTGTGTCAGAGTTGGTGATTATTTCTTCTGGGGCTTCATCTTCCAATTTCTTCTGTCAAGCCTTTACTGTGGAGCTCAAGTTTGAAGTGAGGGTCTAAACATGTACAAATACAGGTTTCTACTGAAATACTTATGTAAACTCTTTTGCACAGTTGCTATTAAATGATCCACAGTTGTCAAGATTCCTTCTAAAGTATTAATAGCAGGAGGTTGAGGAAACGTTCTGTAGCTAAAACAAACAAAACTATCAATTGTTGAAGTATCTTTTGACTAACATCTTTAGCAAGCAATCTCTTCAAAGGGATTTAAAATATTTTCAGCTGGCCTTTGTTCACACACAGTTAGCTTTGGAATATTATGGTTTACTGCACGTGTCATGATTGGGTATCTTTGTTCAGTATCAAGTTTTAGCAATGTAATACGAACTGTTCCAATAGGCTTGTACATCCTATAGAACCTTCAGGTGTTCTTGGAGATCACTTAGCATTTGAGCAGCTAGATAATTTGCCATTTTTACTATCTCTAGATTAGTGAAAGACATCCTTTAATGCTAAAGAAATCCAGCAATCAGGTTATCAGCAATATTCCTAAGAACCAAATAGTTTAATAAATACCACAGTACATTTATTTTTTTTTTTCAAACCTGCCAAAATGTGTTCAACTGCATGAGATTCTGGAAACAGAACCATATTCAGGATGCCTTCATTCCTTTCAAAATCAGGTTTTAGCCAATGACTGGTCATGTTAAAAATTGTTGCCTCAGTAGTACTAGACCTCTCCAAATGTTTTTAGTCAATGCTATCTATACTCATAGCATCTTTTGGACTTTTTAGAAAATGCAAATGTACACAGCTGGTATTACCAGTTGTGCAAACATTATGGTGTGATGTATTATAATTGGGGAAGACAAGTGATGGAGTGACTTTCTAAATCCAATGTCTGCTACAACTGAGTTAGGTAATAAGTCAGCAGCAGTCATTTCCTATTCTGTGGTGCATGGCTGTGCCTCCAGAATCTCTGATATCCCACAACTAGTTTTCTTGTCAAGAAAATCCTTCATCATCTATTTGCTACAGCCAGGCCTGAGCTCTCGAAGTTTTCTTTGTTTTGCACATGCAAATATGGGGGGGGGGGTGTCCTCTTTCTGCATTGTATTTGGTGGAGTGTTTCACCCGTTAAAGGGTTTATCATGTTCGTAGTTGTAAACGTCCTTGCAGTTTTATCACCTCCAGATTTCTCGATTGCAAAGCTAGCGTTTAGTTTTGATGGAAGCTTTCTGAATCACAAAATAATTTCATGCCATACATTTTTTGAAAACATCTACCTTTAAAATATAAGCCTAGGCACTTATCTTGAAATGGAGTTTATCAGTGGTTAACCTGTCAGTTTTCTCCTAATTTCTCAGCTAAACTGCATCTGAAAAAACTGACCAGCCCCAATATTCAATTTTCAAATAACCAACCACAGTATAAGGTTCTGAGAAACCCTCAATTAAATGTTGTAGTGTCAACAACAGCAAAAGTTCAGCTGTTATCAAAACTCTAGCTTCAGTTAAAAAAACAATGTTTATCTTTCCTGTCAGAAGCCATATGGCTCATATCACATTACACCCCTCTTTTAATATTAGCAGTACCTGGATTAGCTGTTGTCCATAAAGAAAACAGGATCACAATGGTGGCTGGATCACCCAGCTAACTAATAGTTCAAAGGACAATAACCTGAATCAGCAATTTCTCTTCAGCCAGCAGATTCTTGCTAAGAATGAAAAACCAGTGGAGAGGATCTCTCTCTCTCTTTCATGAAAATGAGACTTCGATATTATACTGTTTTCTTATACTGAAATATGCAAAACAGATTTTCTAATCTACTTTAGTAGACAAAAAAAAAAAAAATTGATATATAATTTCAAATACTGAGAGGATATTCTAATAGCAGCAACAGATCTCTAATTTCAACCATTTTTAAAAATAATTTTAAAAGTCTATACATATATCTTTTTCGTTATTTCCCTCTTCTAAAACAATATATTGGCAGACTGTTTCAATATACTCCCCCTTCTCAAAGTTTACAGGAGCTGAGCAATTACTTTTTTTGTTTTTTACTTTAATATTTATTACCAAATGAGACACATGGGGCAGTTGGATAAAATTTGGATAGACAGATGTTTGTATAGAACCTCATTTTCCATCAGAAAGAGGGCAGTCAGCCCTTTTAGACCAGGGGTTCCCAACCTTGTGGCATGCGAATGTACTGGGAAACCATGCAAGAATTCTCAAAAAAATATTTAATATCAAAACAGAACTGGTCTTTAACCGTAAACTTCATGCTACACTGCAATGCAATGATGTTGCATCTATTAATATTAAATATTGTAGGCAAATCGCACTACCGCGTCATTCTTCATCAGCTTTTTTTTTCAGGCTGCTAAAAGGACATCTTGTCACTGCTACTGTCCTGTATTTAAATGACCAGTGGGTACAACAAGCACACCCTTCATGGTTGCCAGTCTGAGTTCAGAAAAATATTAATAGTTACCAAAATAAACCAAACTTTTATTTTTTTTTTTGTCACTGCATCTAGTTCTAAAAGTATAACACACACAAAAAAAAAAAAAAATATCTTTTTCCATTGCTAGTGCTGATTAACAAAACTAGTCAATTAGAATATAAATTTCAAATAACATAAGTTAGCATCCAATAACATTCTATTTCATGTCTACCTGTTTCTATACAAGTTTAAAAGAATCTGCTCTCGGCGAGCTCACCAAGCCACCAGTCCAAACCCCTTCCCCACAAATTAAATTCTCCATCATGCTGAAACACTTGGGCCTTCTTTCTTTTTTTTTTTATTTATTTGGTGATATAAAAATAATGGCTGGGAACCCCTGCTTCAGGCCTAATGATATTGTGCACACAGAAATGAATTTCTGGCTTACCAGGAGTTGGCAGAAGTTTTACCAAATCACCCACGTAATCAGTAATCTTGATAAGACACCTCCCTCATTCACGGTCAGAAGGTTTCATACAAAATTCTTACTTACAGACCTCAAAAGTCCTAGTTATATCATCTTCTAGAGCCATGCAACAGAAAACAAGAGAATCTCTCCTTGACTGCTTTGTCCAAATATAGCATTAACTCCAGGCATTTTGTCACATCCATAAGCTGAATGCAATGTAGGCAACATATTTCTTTTGGCTGCTTGTTGAGACTAAGCCATTGAGAAAGAATGGAGACAAATGTTTAGAGAACACATCTTTATTTACTCTTTAGGACTGGGGGCACAAAGTTGTAGATATAAGAGCTAGCCATCACTTCATAAATCCTTAAATAAAAGAAATCTCTCAGGTTAGAACTACATTTAAGTGTCAAAATATCATGCATGCATTAATTCTAGCATAGATTTTAGCCATGACATACTCTGAAGTTTAGATGACTTAGTAAATCCAAGATACACTTCTATCATGGTTATCCTACAAGTGACTGCATGAACCCTAGAATACAGCATTCATGTGCTAATCAAAAGGCATCTAATACCTGATATGGCCAATGCAAGAACTATTAAAAAATTTAACACACCTCATGCTAATCATCATTAGTGCAGTTCCTACATACAAGTCTCTTTATTTCAGTTGCCTGTGTGCTTTTCAGTGTTAGTGATTTTCAAAGATTCTCATATATCAAAGTTTGAACTTCCATGAGCCAATTTTAGACTTTAATGTTGCAGTGAACTGTGCCTTGTTTGAGCATCTGTCCACACTTTCATCCCCATCTCCATTTATGCTGCATTAGGTTTTGCAATCTACAAATGTCATTTTTAATGGAAGTAACAAATTATTCATCCTGCTGCAGATCAACGTATACTGCATACTGATATCCATAAGGTAGAGAAATGTATCAACTTTCATCCATAAAAAAAAACAAATTAACACTATAATGCTATTGTGAGCAGGCATGGAAAAACTAGTCCAGACTTATCAAGCAATTTCAGTCTATGGACTACTGCTGCTGTGCAAGTGAGACTGAACACTTGTGCATAGCACATGGTGATAGAAGCATCCAAAAATCTATCTTAATATTTAATTCACAATCCAATAGTTATTTTTTCATGTGTTAGATTTTAAAAACATTTCACCAAAGAGTATTCTAGTGGAAATGCTCAAAAAAAAAAAAAAAAAAAGGCAAAGTAATTTTGAGAAGTTTGAAGTTTACAAAAAAAAGAGCTTCCTAAAGTCTAGATCCTAAGAACCATAACTCTTGACACTAGTAAGATTTTAAAGGTGCCCTTAAATACTGCATTTTTTCCGCCCCCCCCCAAACATTATTCTGACCATAAATTTCTCTTATCCACAAAATAGTAGTTTAAAACTCTGGATTATATCACCATTCTAATGTAAATAAATAGCTGATAAATTTAAAAACTTGTTTCTCTCAGTTAATCACTAACTCCCAGCAAAGCTAGATAAACACGAGACAGCTCGTGGATTAATTCCCTTCATCTCAAGAATTAAACAAAAAACATCTTTTTTCTTTTAAAGGCTAATTACATGATCCTACAAAGAATCAGTCAGCCAACTAACTCAGGAAAGGGCTCACTGTTTTTAACCCTTTCCTGGTCAGAAAATGCAACATCTAATAAGCACAAATGTTCATACAATTTCAAAAATGGCTGCTCAAAATGCACCTACCTAAAATTACTTTTAGAACAAGCAAACATTAAATTATGGAATGACCCAAATAGCACAGATAACATGGTACACAGTTCAGTAATCCAAATTTAAAAAAAGTCCAGAAAATGTAAAAAGAAAATTTAATTTATAGGGCAGGTAAAAAACAACAGTAAAATCACCAAACTTGGGCTACTACTGATTCAATTTCTTGAATCTCCTCACAGTCGTTACTTTTAACACAAAGTTTGTCATCCTCACTCAAAAAAAACTTAAGCTGATGGCACAGAATAGACTCATGGTGATATTTACTGCCAGGAAAGCTTTCATTTCCTTGATGTCATCATCCAAGTGTTAGTAGCTATGACTACAGTGTATAACAGTTTGTCTCCTCAGCCGTGTAGTGAAGAAAATACTCTGGTATCATCTCAAAATAAATTCCACTAAGCTGGACATCACAGACGTCAATCTGAGCTGATCCACTGCAACTAACTCAAATTCCACTCAATAAACTTGTTTTCACTCTCCATATCTGACATCTAATCACTGTCCAACCAGGTAAATGAGAGATCCAAGGTATAAACACTAGGAGATATCTACATCATCAGAAAGGAAAGGATTCAGTGGCAGATTCCATCACATAAATAACACAAGCAGGCAAATAACACACTAAATAATTAAAGTTGATCATTGAAATAGCTTAACTGGTGAAGTCATTTTTGTGAGAAAACAAAGCTAATACAACTAGCCAAATGCTAGGCCAGTTTTGGCTGCTCTGAACAGGAAAGTATTAATGATTCTCTAATCAAGTTACCTAGAAAAACATGCAGAATAAAATAACTACACTGTTTATATAAAGCAGTCTTCTTTATTATGGTAGAAACCCTATAACAAATATCACTTCAACAAAGTACTAAGTAAATTTTATCAGTAACTAGTTCAAACAAAAACCGTAATGTATTATAATACTCTTCTAATGAACTTTGTTACGAAGTTCTACTGTATATCAGAGAAGCAGTGTCAAGAAATATATACACACGTTACACTTGTTTAAATACTGATTGACACATTACAATTCAGCCTTTCAAAAACAGCAAAAGCTAATCCAAGTACTAGTTTATTTATCTCCATACATAGCTCATAGTAATTATGTCCAATACAACACAAGGGTGTCTGAATAGTTTTTGTGAACTGTTAAAAAGGTCCAGCAGCCAAGAAAATTTGTGAAGTAAAATTGGATAGTGAATGATGTCTTTGCTTAAATAAACTGCTCAAAAGCAGAAATTGTTGTGCTGTATTTTTATTTATTTTTTTTAAAATGAGATGTAGATACTGAATTTTTTCCAAAAAACATTTCTTTTCTACCTCCAAATATCCTATCGTTGAGGGAAACCAGCTGTCCCGCATTAAGCAGTTCAGAATGGCTTTGTTGTACACTAATTTCTTTTCTTCCATTTCTCAAATCTGTAACAAAAATAAAAATTTAATTGTAAAATGAATGATTTTATTATCAGTTTTGTTTTGATATGAAAAAGTTGTAACTTACACAAAAAGAAAAATAAGCAGTAAAAAGGGGATAATTATTTTAGTTCCTTTATATTAATTCTGCCCCTTAGGGTTAAATAACTTTCCTGTCAAAGGAACCAGGTTGCAGGCCAGATATTTAATGGTTTTAGTGAATTTGTATATATATATATTTTTTAAATTTAACAAATTTCCTATTATTCTTACAATGTATGCAACAACTTTTCAGATGTTCAAGATTCTAACAGTTCTCACAAATGACCATTATCTTAAAATCCCCAAATTTCACTACCAAAAGATTCAAAACCAAATCAATCACCCAGTTTATTGCCATAACTTTTCTTAATATTCATGGAACTCCAAAAATCTAATTAAACTTTCATTTTAAAAACTATAAATAAAATAACTTCCTAATTTTAAATATACATAATTACATATATGTAAATTAATTTTTTAAACAAAAACTATGTTATTTAAATTAAGACAATCTAGAGAGTAAGATTATGGCTGTTCCATTCTAAAGGCAATTTTGCAATTAGCTTTTTAAAAATGTTGACAATGCCCGGGGATTAGTTTGTAAAGCCAGAAAAAAATTCAATGTCTACTTAGGCATTAGAAACAAAGTTTCTTTAATTTCTCTCCCTTTCCCATTATGTTTGTGTGCTGTGCACAGGTGTTAAATGCAGTTGGTTGCTCTTCAATAATGTACTGATCCTGGCTAAATACAGAAAACAAAGTTGACTGACTAATTAAATTCAATCTTCTCCACACGTCTCTAACTAATGTCACTGAAACATTTTGACTAAAAAACACCTGGAAACAATTATTAAAAATGCATAAATAGTTGTATTCTCTCTATTCACACAAAGAAATTAGAAATTCCAATCTTAACATAAGGGTTTATAATCTCAAAACTAACTATAAGACCATTTTTTTTTCTGTAAGAAGCTTTTAAGTATAAGCTTACCTGCTTCCCTTTTATGCCATAAAAAAATACTGCAGTTTGCTATAAAAGTTAGCAAAAAAAAATTCATTTTTTTTTAAAAATCCATTTACAAGATGTTTTTACAAACTAATAAATTAAACTGTTCTTATGTAATAATTGTGCGTCTTAATGATACAGAAATATAATCAAATCTATTTGCTGCAGTTCTACTGCCATGTAGTAATTACTGATAATTTTATTATGATGTAACACAATGAACACATTGTAGTATTTACTGGACAGAGAGAATACATGTATCTGCTCATTACTGGCAAGAACTGAATTTTAAACTAGCAAATACAACTTAAAAGCAAGATAGCATCATAAAAAGTTTCTGTTGTCTAAAGATGATTTAACAATAAGCTTATTTCCCCATAAATCATTCTAAAAGTCTGTACACCATTCATTACATACAGCGAGGTGTGATTTGGATAACATGCCTGTTTGTTTACTAGTAAAGCTGAACAAATGTTCTGTATTAAGACAGACATCATAGTTTGGTAGTCACTCTTAATATTGGCAAAACATTTAAAACAATACCTACAAATACAATCTACTGTAATAGTTTGTCACAGTAACTCATTGGTTATGGTACAATTCTCAAGCTCAACAAATGAGTTAGCATTACAATAGAACCAATCCAAATTTGAAATCTGCAATCTAGAAAGTTTTAAACATTACACTATTTCAACAAGGTTTAAATATCTTTTTATGGGAAATAAGTAACAAATTTTAGGGCACATCCACTCTTAACACTGTTTAATGATCCAAGAGAAGGGGAGATAACTTAGATAAGATGAGTAAGTAAATGTCAACCTCATCAATTCAGTACAATTGATTTTTTGTTTTGCTTACTAAAAATATTCTCTGTGCTGTCATAAGACACTTAAGTTGGCCCCCTGCACTTACTTTTATTAGAGGGTATGGTGTAATTGGTTTTTTAAAAAGTAAGAATTTAAGTATCTGAAATATTTATAGAGGGAAAAAATAAATGAGGACACCCAGATTAAGAAAGCTTAGTTTTATTCATCTCTTGGATGTAGTTTTCCTTTTAGCAGTCAAACTGTTCACATTCCAAAACAATGACTCAAGTGTTTTAAACTTACCTCTTCAATTTCATCTCCCTCATCATCAAAATTATCAAAAGAGATGTTGTCGTCATTATCTTCATCCCACATTTCATTCAGCTTAACTAAAAAAAGAAAAGACAAAGAAACCAGGATTTGAGCAAACTGAAGAGTCATTCATGCACTGATATATAATTATTTGATAACAAAACCAGACACCAATCTTTAGCCAAAAGATTTTGAATTCTTATAGCAGACAAAGTCAGTCAGGCCTTTAAATCTGTTTGCAGTACAAATAACTGCACATTAAAATAATTCTTTTCTATATACAAGAAAAACTCTCACCAAGTACAAAAAAGTGGCATAACAAGATTTTAGATATAATCTGAGGTAGTCTTATTTTTGCATCTCCAACATGGTTCAAAGGTGTGCAACAAAGCACTTTCTAAATATTTTAAAAAATAATAGATAAACAACTTTTTGATGCTACATACAGAGAGAAGACAGACAGACACTAGTAGTATGGCTGACAAAAACTCATCTATGCAAGTTGTTTGGCAATGCTGCTGAAGTATCTACCTCAGAATTACTAACATGTTTAGAACCACCCAGATCAACCACCTTCCATGGACAGAGCAACAGAAAAAACTGGGGATTTTCAGCCTACCTTGTACAAAAACATGTCAAGTCTAGAGAACTAAAACTTACCTGTTAGCTTAAAAATCCTTTTAAAATACATCTACAAATCTTTATAAAATCTTACATCCAGCTACACAATGACAGATCATGATTTTGATTGAAATATTCATTCAATAAATTGTACACAATTCAAAAATGGCCATAACACTCGACATGCTGAATTTCTTTTTTACACAATGTCTGGTCATTAATTAATGAGACCAGTGATGCTATAATGTCATTAGTCACCTGATTTTAGTAATGTGTATGTCCACCTCTGGTTTGCATTACAGCACTGCACCTGTCTTGTACAGTTCAGATACATATGATGCAGCATTACAAAAGTGCATTCTATTTTTGTCGAAGAATGACAGTTCTCGAATGGTCCCAGATCACATGGGGTTTAGGTTGGTGAGTGAATGTGGTTTATGACTATTCTTCCAAGATGATCTCTTGCATTACTGTCCATGAAGTAAATTGATTGGCATCACTTCATAAAAGTATAACAAGGTTATCAGACCTCCAGGCTGCAGTGACCTGTGACAGTTCCATTAAAGAGAATCAGTTCTTTTATGGCCACTTGACAGAACAATGCCATCCTCTAAAACAGTTTTTGTCTAACATACAGTCAGGTTTGGTTCCTGCCAAACAAACCACCATTGGCAAAGCAAAATTAAATTTATTCTCATCAAAGAGAAGAGAACCAGGCTCCAGTCTGCCACAAATGAGTCCTAGCACACACTAATTTAACCCTACCATGTGAGAGTATTAGGGATGTGTGAAATACTGAATATTAACCATGTAGATTAGCAGTGTAGTCAATTTCACATAATCTGGTCAATCATACAGACTCTACAGATTTGCTGTAATTTGGTTGGGATGGAATGTGCCAGAAAGTGAATGACTAGTAATTCTTCTTTGGTGAAGACGACTGATAATGTTCCAACAAGATCAGCACCACACGTTTGTCTACTTCTAGTTTATAACCTTGATATAGTTGGCTGTCACTGCTCATTATTGAAGCACCATACTTTAAACATTTGTTAACTTCATTGTGGTGCAAATTTGGAATAACCTGACAGTGGTGTCACTTATGTAACCTCACCCAGAATCAAAGACAAATGGCACTTGAAAAACAGAAATGTCGCATGACTCAAGCCTTGGTCAACAGTTAAAAGATCAATACAATAGCTACAAATAGATAAGAGAATTTAAATAACACACAAAATAACCTTCGTTTATTTCAGTGTATATTTACTAATAATATTAATTACTTCACTATTATTCTCCTCTTGAAGGCTTTTTGACACTCCAAAAGGAATACTTAAAATTATATGCTGAAAGTTTGCAGTAGAAGGTGGGGAGTAAAGTCAATAATTTAAATAATTCAGATCTTGAAAAACATTTTCAATATTTTAAATAAATGTGTTCTATGGTACATATTCAATGTTACTATCCTTTGACCAATTTGTACATGTTGGAAAAAAGTAACATGATAGTTGATATACAGGCACTGATATAACATTTATCTCCTAAAGAAAAAAAGAAAAAAGATGCCAAATGAAGTAGAGAGTTTTCTAACAGGTAGGTATTAGGTCGTTACAAAGGTTTTGTTGGTTTTTATATTATGTTAATTTGGGATTCATTTCTTGTATGCTTGCGAAGGTGTATGTAGATAAGTTATATATCATTTTGTAGCATGTGCTTTGGCATACATTATGCAAAACCTACCTTTTTAAAAATCATAAAATGGATATTTGTGTCAGGGTTCTGAGTGAAGCATGGATAGAAAGGTTTTTTCATGCCATTTCGCTTCAGGAGTTCAAACCGGGCCACAAAGCGAGTGAGGCAACTCATAACATTAAGCAAGCACGGGGTGGGGACAAAGCAGATGAGCGCACAGTACGACGACGGTTTGCAAAGTTTTGATCAGGAGATGTGAGCCTTGAAGATGAGGAACGTAGCGGACATCCTTCCAGCTGTGATGACGACCGTCTGAATGCCTTAGTTGAAGCTGATCCAAGAAAAACAGAGAAATTGCTGGAGAGCTTGACATAAGCACTGCAACTGTTTCCCAGCATCTTGATGCAATCGGCCAGGTGGTGCCTCTCGAGTTGAATGAAAAAACAACAAAATAGTCCATTGGAGATCTGCTCTTTGCTTTTCATAAGAAACAAAAACGACCCACCCATCTTTTGACCAAATCATTGTGTGTGATGAAAAATGGATCCTTTATGACAATTGCAAATGATCAACAGAGTGACTGAGCAGAGATAAGGCACCTAACCACATTCCAAAACCCAGCCTCCACCCATTGGTCATAGTCACTGTCTGGTGGACTGCAACTAGTGTCATCCATATAACTTCTTGTGACCTGGCGAAACCTTCACAACTGAAAGGTACTGTTGTGAATGAAATGTTGTTCATCATCAGAAACTCTCCCAACAAAAGCTGACATTGGCGAATCGAAGGGGTCCAATCCTGCTCCATGATGCTCCTCCTCATGTTGCAAAAGTGACTCTTCAGAAACTGAACATGTTGGGATACAAAGTTCTCCCTCACCCAGCCTATTCACCAGACCTTTCTCCCACAGACTACCACCTTTTCAAACACCTTGACAGCTTCCTCTGTATGAAATCCTTCTCCAACCAAGCAGCAATTGAAACTGTCTTCCAACAGTTTATCCACTCCAGAAATCCTGATGTTTTTCAAAATGGTATAAATGTACTTGAAACTTGTTGGCTGAAGAGCATTGATTATAATGGAACTTGCTTTGATTAATAAACTTCATGTAATATGAAGTCTCATTGTTGCAGTAAAAAAACCGACAGTTTTGTAACAGCCTAATGGTTTCAGCTTAAAGTCTACTCACCAGTGTCGGGTAGTTCTCCATATGACCTGAGATTTCTTGCTTCATCTGGCGTATATTTCAAAATAACATCTGCTTTTGAGTCTTGATAATCCCTTAAACCCAACAAAATTATATCACCTGAATTTATCCATACCTTGAAATAAACAGAAATATAAATCAATCAATATTTTGACTGAATGACTCCTACATTCTGGAGTTTAGAGAGTCTTTTTCAATCTTAAGAATCTAAATGCTTGAAACCAGTAAAAATTCAAGAGAATCAAGTTAACACCTCCCAATATAATTTACATTTTTATCAAAGACTATACGTGATCATACAAGACAAAGCAAGTATAGAATTGTATCAAATTGAAAGTAACCAAGCATTCCTAGCAACTTGTTTAATTGTAGTTTTTTAGATTTTTAGCATGTGCCAGCATGCAATTTTTTCTCCTGATTGGTATTATGCTAAGGAGAGAGAAAAGTTCTTTTAGGACAAAGTAACTCACCTTTTTCCGAAGTTTGCCCCGGATATGGCATAACCTTTTCATGCCATCAAAGCACACTGCTTCCAACCTTCCATTACCAAGCATTTTTGCAACTTGAGCATATTCTAAACATTAAAAAAAAAAAAGAGAAGTCCATACATTTTCCTATACATACATATGTATATACGCAAAAACAAATGATTTAGGACATGCTTTTAGAAAAAAAGAAAAATTAGTTTATTTATAACATTTATCAAGTCGACTGCCAAGAATGAGGGCCTGAATCTGATTCCAGATGGGAGGACTAGCTCGGTTAACATACCTCCCTTAATGCAATTTCTTCTCGCTCTTCTTTATCAGCTGGATGTATGAATTTCCTCTGATATCTAAAA
The DNA here is from genome assembly GCA_018389105.1 of Nautilus pompilius. Taxonomy (NCBI): domain Eukaryota; kingdom Metazoa; phylum Mollusca; class Cephalopoda; order Nautilida; family Nautilidae; genus Nautilus; species Nautilus pompilius. The sequence goes on from JACATO010002439.1 coordinate 33,263, forward strand.
ATAAAAAAAATTCTGGTAGGGCCTTCCTTTACCCTCTGTGTGAATCTTGCATGTAAGTGTATTGCCTTCACATTGTATGCTATTCTTGCATTGCTATGAATGATTTATTACATTATAAGTTAACAGTATGATTAGAAAAAAGTGTCTTCAAATGTAGATCTTATGACTGCAGCAAAGCATGTGAAGATCTACAGAGATTTTCTCATACAAGAATTAATTTCTCCATGTTCACTCATCTATTTACTTGTATGAATAATACAATCTTTAGTGTGAGGGTGACCAGAGACAGAGTACAAAGTAGACCAACTTCCATCATCAGCTTTGATCACATAAACCTCATCACACACTAGATTTCTTAAAGGAAAAATAAAACTTCCCCTTTCTTTTAGACAAACCTGGACAGATTTTCATTAATTATAATCTGAATTCTAATACACAAACTATATTTTTCATTCAGTAGCTTGTTAGTTTACAATTTTATAGAAATGGTTGAAGCTTTTTGAGAACACATCACAACGAACCAATATAATAAAACAGTTTCTTTTGAAGTATTGCCATTTTAAAAAAATTACTGTATTATATTAGATTCTAAAGACTTTCATTAAAAACAACTATCCTAAATTTAGGTTGCATCTGAAGTATTTTTCAACTATGCAACCAGAAGCACGAAAAGAATGAGTCATTTCTTCCCCCCACCCCATCAAGCAAAGTTTGTCTTGGGGGGGGGGTAGGGTGATGGTTATCAGTAAATGTAGCTTCTTATTTTTATTCATGTCTGGCTGCAGCACTCGGTTATCTTGGCTAATTTAAAGCCTCTGCAAGATCAGGAGAATAAGTTCATTATCATTCCAGGTGGGATGACTTTACTGTTGCAACCCGTAGGTAGACATCTGTACCAACAAACCAGCCAAGGAAAATGTAAACAAAAAAACATGCAAAGTGGTTGAAAAGAAAGAAAGAAAAACGGGGCCAAGCAAGGCTCCTCACAAAACTCATGCTGAAAGTATTTAAAAAGTGATACACGTCCTCTATACAGGACAGACAATGTAAACATGGCGATCGGACAAAGCAAGCATCTGTTTTAGAAAACAATATGACTCTTAAAACCAGACAGAGACACACTATGCCCCACCATTTTATCATTTTTGTTTAAACATTTATTTTCGTTTTAAGTAGGCACATTTAATCAGAACCAACGATTTACAGAAATTTATTTTGAAGCACACACTTTAAAAAAGGATATTCCTTCCTGTAGCAAGTTTATGGAATTTCAAATGTTCGTGACAAAATTTTTTAAAAAAATTATAATCAATTGTATCCCAACTATTTTTGTGATAGTTTCTCAGCTCTATTTATAATCTTTAGCACTCCCTTAATCACAATATCTGCTAGAAGATTGTATGCACACACACACACACACACACACACTAAACAAAGTTTATACCCAAACCGTATCTTTTTTTTTTTTTTAAAAACATTTCAAGTAGACACTCAAACCTATCTGACTTATATTGATGTTTTACCAAAAATAGAAGACTATGTTGACTCTTTACTAGAAGAATTCTAAGCACATCGGACGTTACCCTTAAAGCACTAACCAAAATTAGGCGAGTCTTTCCTTCTACCTGGAATTACACAACTCCTAGCAAACCCTTGCGACTTTTCTCTAAAATGTCAGCATACATCCACTGGATAAGGACTAAACATCCATTCTAGAAAAATGTGTCTAACAAACATTTTATAACTCGTACTTCTAATTATTATTTTAGTACAACATGACACTAATAATTCTTGTTTATACTTGAGATGTTTGCCAGGTTTTCTGTTAGTAAGGACAGCAATATGCAGAATACATTTATACACACCGAATGATGTCACACATCAAACGCGGGGAATGTGCTGATTAGCCAAATAGGTGATTAATCAGCCTATTGGTAAAATTCACAGCAGAATTTTTTGGCCTGTTTACCAGCGAAAAGCCAGAAATTTGTCTGTACACAAATTATCACAAGCAGATAAATAAATATGGCTACATCCCACTCCCTCCCCTGAGACAGGTGTGAACACATAAATTGTTTTCTTTCGCAAATTTTATTCAGCTGCCAATAGAAACGTATTTGCTAATGAAAATTAAAGAGTAAATATACTGGATAATTGGTTAGTTTCATGTAACATTTGAGAACTTGTGATATATTGCAAAGTTCTGGCAATATATTGTTTTCATGGTAGGAAAAAAAAGGAAAAAGATACATAGCCTTTAAAAATATTTAAAGATGACTGAAATCAGAGATGACTGTTACACTGCAGTGTTTGTGCTGGAGTGCTGCTACTAGAAGATTCTCTAGACAGTAATGTGTAGTCATACATGTGTCAGCAATTCCTTTTACAAAAATAGACCTAAAACTGCTTTCATCATGAAATGTGTCTGTTTTCAATATTCCAATGTAAGCAACCAGTATAATAATATTAAAGTCTGATTTTCCTGATAGAGAAGGCCTTTGCACTTTTTGCTTAATTATTCATTCTGAGTAATAGTATGTTGGTTGATAAGAAATTGATAATTCCAAGTAATTGTCCAAAAAAATATTGAGCTGTCATCAAGATCCTGCCTGCTTCCTTTATGGACATCACCTAACCCAGGTACCATGCACAGCATAAGGGTTGATTGTTGAGAGTGTACTGTGATATGAGCCATATGGCTTCTGACAGGAAAGATAAACATTGTTTTTTTAACTGAAGCTAGAGTTTTGATAACAGCTGAACTTTTGCTATTGTTGACACTACAACATTTAATTGAGGGTTTCTCAGAACCTTATACTGTGGTTGGTTATTTGAAAAATTGAATATTGGGGCTGGTCAGTTTTTTCAGATGCAGTTTAGCTGAGAAATTAGGAGAAAGCTGACAGGTTAACCACTGATAAACTCCATTTCAAGATAAGTGCCTAGGCTTATATTTTAAAGGTAGATGTTTTCAAAAAATGTATGGCATGAAATTATTTTGTGATTCAGAAAGCTTCCATCAAAACTAAACGCTAGCTTTGCAATCGAGAAATCTGGAGGTGATAAAACTGCAAGGACGTTTACAACTACGAACATGATAAACCGTTTAACGGGTGAAACACTCCACCAAATACAATGCAGAAAGAGGACACCCCCCCCATATTTTCATGTGCAAAACAAAGAAAACTTCGAGAGCTCAGGCCTGGCTGTAGCAAATAGATGAAGGGTAGCAAATAGATGAAGGATTTTCTTGACAAGAAAACTAGTTGTGGGATATCAGAGATTCTGGAGGCACAGCCATGCACCACAGAATAGGAAATGATTGCTGCTGACTTATTACCTAACTCAGTTGTAGCAGACATTGGATTTAGAAAGTCACTCCATCACTTGTCTTCCCCAATTATAATACATCACACCATAATGTTTGCACAACTGGTAATACCAGCTGTGTACATTTGCATTTTCTAAAAAGTCCAAAAGATGCTATGAGTATAGATAGCATTGACTAAAAACATTTGGAGAGGTCTAGTACTACTGAGGCAACAATTTTTAACATGACCAGTCATTGGCTAAAACCTGATTTTGAAAGGAATGAAGGCATCCTGAATGGGTTTTCAACTTCATAATCTCAAAAGGTTGAGCACATTTTGGCAGGTTTGAAGAAAGTTGGAATACCACTGTGTAAAGTCTATTTGGTTATTAGGAACAATGCTGATAACAATTGTTGGGCTTCTCAAAACCGGATTACCACCACTATCTTGTTTTAGCCAACAAGTAGGAGAGAGATTAGGCAAAGAAGCCCCAGAAGAAGCAGAATGACAAATTGATACAAGTCTTGATGATCCAGAGATTCTACAAACTTCAGCTGCTGAAGCCAGTTTCCAGACTTTGGGACTGCTATGAATAAATAGCAACATAAAATAAAGTCAGTTCTTCAGGAAAGTAAACTGCAGATCAACAAAAACAAGATAGGCAGGCAGATAGATTTAAGAAATATCTTAACTTGCCCTACTACCCTGGAATGAAGATCCTTGTTATGGTGAAATTCTCTAGACAGTAAATCTTTTTCAGCACCAGTGGACAGCAGCCAACAAAAACTGTCAATCCAAAAAAATGGTAAAAAGATTGTTTCTGCATTATAATTTAAGAGCTTCTGACTTTAAATAGTTATATTTTTGACTTTTGTAATTGTTTTCAACGTTGAACTGTTGTTTGTAGGCCAGTATAAATCAATGTGTTCTCTTGATTATTTAAAATAGTAATCTTTAAACTTTTGATTTCAAGTTATATATATATTTCTACAACCTTTAAAAGTTTCATTAATGTGTTCAATTTTGAATCTGTTTATAGAACATTGTTTTTAATATTTTGGCTTTTAACTTTACCTAGTTATATATTAATTGAGATTATTGATCAGTTAACATTGAAGATTTCAATTTTCAAACTTAAGTCCCATAAATGCATTGAATTTGAATTGTATTTTTAGACCTGTAATACTTATGTTCTGGCCTTTACATAGTTACGTGCAGGGGCATGGATCCTTGGTTTGTTGTAGGGAGAGAGAAATAAGTTGCCTCCAAAATAATATTGCACCTTCCAAAAATGTGCAAGTATATAGACCAATGAGAATTACCATTTTCTTAAACCCCCCCCCACTCCAACTTCAAGCTGGCAGATTGATGCCCCTGGTTACTGCTTATCTGTTTAAACTGATTTGTTGATAAAACTTAGTAATATGGAAAACACAGGAGCAACACTAGTTTTGAACAAAAAAAAAATAAGTTTTACATTTGCTGTTAAGCCTAATAATCAGACATTTAGGCAGATTATCTACCAAATAACCAGAACAGCACACCCCCACAATTCACAAATTATTCGACTAAAGTTTTTCATATATTTTTTTTTCCATACTATATATATATTTTTGTTAATTTCTCTTTAATACTAAGGTTGAAAAACCACAATACCTTGTCCATGTTCTTTGAATACAAGTTCTCTTTTGGTGTCTTCATTTTCATTCTTCCCTCTTCGTCTGTTTTTACCTCCCTTACCTAGTTTTAAAGAAATACAAAATAATAAAATTTCACCAAATGAATACAATTAGCAACATAATCACACAGTTGCTTATATTCAAAAACTTTAAGTGTGATGACTGGCATGTTCAACATGCAGGGGGCTGAAGAGTGAGGCAAAATTCCAGATACTAACTTTTATGACACAAAAAAAAGTCATAGCAGATATTGTAAACATTTAAGAGTTAACTTGAACATAGGACATCAAACCCAAAAATCATACATTTTCAGTAAAAAAAAAAATTGAATCAGTTACAAATATACAGATGTCAATCCTGTAAACAAATTCAACATCCCCATAATGTGAAATTTTGTCACACATACTGACCCTCTTCCACCCACTATACTGCACTAATACTCAAAGCAAGCAGATGATTTGATGATGTGATCCCATCCTATCTCTTGGCTTTCCCAATTCAAAAAACACACGAAATGAACTTAAGAAAACAACTAGTTCTACTGGTAGTAGTAACAGTAAAGGCAGTTTTCCACTTGGACTACCTATAAAGGGCTGTAATAACAACATTTACCATACTGTCAAACTGTAGCATACCATCTAGTATATGATACGTTTAAAAGCATCCTTTGCTGTGCCTATTCTGGAATTCATGACGTTTGCTTGCTATGCACGTACACACGAACAGGAGTTTAAGAAGAATTTCTCTCCAGTTGTCAAAAAAGTCACTACTGAATCTACCTATAATTAAAATCTGTCAGTTACTATTCAAAACTCGAAGGATATACCTGTCTGCTGCGATAGATGTCCAATCCTTCAGTCTAGTGATGCTGACAACAACAGCGGCAGTAACTAAAAACAAAAAACTTTTTGGGTTTTCGACAAATTCTCCCTCCCCCCCCCCATCCTCCTCCTCCTCGCCGTGCATTCGTACATCAAGCTCTTCTCCTCTACCCTCCCCGCACACCACATCAGTTTATTTATTTACTTTATACATACCATCTGGAGCGGCCCAGTCCACAAGCGCCGGTTAGTACTTCTGTTGAACCGGCTGTGTGTGTGTGTGTGTGTGTATCTAGCCTGCACGGGGACGGGAGCGTCGTCTCAAAAAGGGGGGGGGGGTCATTACATCAATGAGGAAGGCTGGGTGTGTCACACACACACGGCCTCCTTCCCCTCCCACTATGGCTCGACCTGTGCTGAGAAAATACAGATTTGGAATAGCAAGGGGAGGGGAAGGGAATGAGGGGAAGGGAATGAAGGGAGGGGGTGAACCTTAAACGGCATACAGCGGGTTTTAAGGAAGAAAAGAAAAAAAAGGAACCCCCCACCACACACACACACACACACAGACTCACTAACTTCGCCACAGAAACTATTAAAACGGCAAAGTAATTGAGAAGCGTTCGGCTTTCAGAGGAGGAGGAGCCGCACACGGAGACCGAGCGAACGTGGCGACGACGACATCATCATCCACCCCCACGGTCAGCAGCATCATGGAGACAGGACTCGGGAACGGTCTAAAAAATGGACCCCCAAGGCTGGTCCACTCCGTCTACCCCCCACTCGTGTAGACGACAGCCATCCGAACCACCCGAGGGACCTGGAAGGGTCCGGATAGCGAAGTGTTTTTTTTTTTTTTTTAAAAAGGAAAAAAATGGCGGATCAACAAATTTTCACTGCGTATTCACCCCCCTCCCTCTCTCCTTCCTTTACTCCCGAATTCCGACGGGTTCGCGAACACGGACACATACCTTTATTCTTGGGCATGACTGCGGCTTTCGGACACCAGAGATTTGCAGCAGGTTATCGACGAAAAATTGGCGGCTTATTTGGTTTCCTATCCAAAAAAAAAAATCGCCCGCACACCACAACGGAAGCCTGCAGACGCTAAAAGGACGCCGGGATAGGTTCGCGCGGGCGGAGCATGCGCACAGCTTGTCTGACATATATATATATATATATACATGTGGGTGAGTGTGTGTGTGTGTGTGTGGTCATTTACCAAACTGAGGGAGTTAGTTTCTCCAATATCGCAGTTGGGTGGGAAAGCAGAAGGGAACCAAAAAAAAAAAAAAAAAAAAAAAGAATATTGGGTTTTTCCTGTTGTTGTTGTTGTTTTTTTTTATTAAATTATTACATTTAAAAACCATGATGTCCTGGGAAAAGGACTGATGCTATGCGATTCTGCCCACTGATTCTACACCAGCATCTGTTCGCATTAAGAGGGGGAAAAAATATTAGACCCTAAACAAAATAATGTTAATATCTTTCGATTATCGTACAGAATCCTACGCAGAGCCTATGGAGCGAAAAAAAAAATATATATATATATATTTTTTTTTTTTTTTACTAGCCTGAATACTATATTTTGCCCAGGGATGTTTATCTGCGAAATAGGGGCTGAGGGAAGGTTACCTCAAAAAAACAAAAAAAAAATCCAAAAATTCTACCAATAATTTAGCAGGAAAATAAGTTAATAACTATTTGTTAAAATCCAGGTGTTGCAATCGAGTTGAAAAAAACAAACAAATCATAATAATGTCCCCCTATTCGCCAGGGAAAAGGGGGAGAGGGCTGATGCTGTGCGGGGGTTTTGTCCACTAACCCTACACCAGCATCTGTTGTTGTGTTTACTACGTCCGCGGGGTACCCATGGAATAACTAACAGCTGCCACAAGCGCAGCCACGTCAACAACAAAAAAAAAACAAAACAAACTAAGGTCACATTTTTAGAACCATGTAAACATTTGTCGCTGGGACTAAAGCTGCCCCTTGTGACAATATTGATGAAGTTCGTTTCTGACCTCATCAGCCATGATGCTGATGGTGGGAAAAGTGCTAAAGGTAGAGAAATGTTAACCTTCCAAGAGAGCCGGTACACCACACTGGAAGTGGCTGGAACATGATGAGGTAAAAAGGAGGAGGTAACATTCTATTACCAAGTATAGTTTGACATATTTGTTAAGTAAGTTTTTTTCTAACTTAAAAAAGAAGTTGATTATGGTTTCATCGCACGGAGGTTTGCCAACTTGAGAAACGGCAGAGAAAAAAATCTGAGGCAAATCAATCATCTACCCCCAAACCGGGAAGTGGTTGAGTTGAATTCATTGTTGTGGGGGGGAGACAGATCAATATCCGGGGGGGGGAGAGTCAGTAGCCAACATAATGAGCAGCAAGACCAGGCAAAGATCGTTTAAAAGTTTGCAGCTTCACGAAGTACTGCAATTCTGGGAGGTGAGAAAGAGAAGGGAGTGAGGGAGGGGGGGGGGAGAGAGAGAGAGAGAGCGACAGGTAGTTTTAAAATGCCAATAAGGAAATATTGATTGAATTTCGAATTTCGGATGGTTGATCCTGGTTTCCGTTGCCTCGTGTTTCCATCCGCCAGATGGATGAGCAAACCTGGCCTAATTACGTGAACAGAACAAAGGGCAGATAATTATACTTAACTTTGAAACCCATTTGCACGTTATATTTTAATCTTTAAAAAAATGTTCGAATAATAATAATAATAATAATAATAATAATATAATAATAACTCCAGGTTTGCGCTAATTAGCTTATCGGTTTTTATAAACAGATACCTTTTTTTTTTTTTTTTTTTGTAAAATTCTTCGCGGTAACTTACTTTCGAGACTAACCTGTAGGAGAAAAAAAAAAAAAACAAAAGAAAAAAATCTATTATTCTTCGATCGAAACCTGACGTTTCCGTGAGTTTCCGTTAAACCATTCGGCCGTTCATCGCGGTCACGTGTCTTTCTCCCCCCCCCATCTTCTCGTTGCCTCTGTTCTGTCCACGCCGTTAGCAGACGTTCTCCAGCGTTCCAGCGGTAAGGGCTTTTCTACCCCCCCGGCCAAACCTTTCTGGTTGAATCTCAGAACTCCCAGGAAGATATCCGTTTTATGGAGGTACATATTTGAGGGGGCAAACGTCGTCCATTTATGGTTCCAGCCGGATGGATTGAATGATATATTAATGGATCTTTTTGGCGCGCGAACTGAGATCCCATTTTTTTTTTTTTTTAACAAAGTTCTTTCTTTTTTTTTCGTTATTATTTATCCATTTTCGGGTCTTTTAATGTATACCTGTGGAAAATCCAAAATACAGGTGCATCTCAAAAAAATTAGGATGCGAGTTCGTGGCACCGCTGCCGAGGTGTCATGGAAGGCGCCCCCGGGTTGCTTTGATGGCGGCCTCCGGCTCCGTCTGCGTCGTTGGGGTCTGGTGTCTGTCCCTCTCTCATCGTCCTCCTCTCGGGGGGTTCGGGTCGGCTGGCCCAATCAAGCACACGTGGTCAGGTGCCGAGTCCCTCTGGAAAAGGAGACCAGCAGCGTGAAGTGCTCTAAAATCTCCTGGTAGATGGCTGCGTTGACGTTGGGCTCGTGGGGACCAACACCACCAGCGGGTGACATGGCAGCCCAAATCATCACTGACTGTGGACACTTCACACTGGACTTCAATCAAGCGACTCGGATTCTGTGCCTCTCCACTCTTTCCTGGACCCGTCTGTGTGGTGGTGGTGGCTCTTGATGCCCGACTCCAGCCTCAGTCCACTCGTGAAGCCCCCCCCCCAAGTTCTTGAATCGGCTTTGCTTGACGATCCTCTCAAGGCTGCGGCCATCACCTTTTCCCTTCCAGCCGACTTTCCCACGACTATGCTTTGATGCAGCACCCTGCGAACAGCCAGTCCCTTCAGCAATCACCTTCTAGGGCGTCGATGGGTGTTTTCTGGACAACTGTCAAGTCAGCAGTCTTCCCCATGGTCGCGGTTGTGTGTACTGAACCAGACTGAGAGAGAGAGAGAGAGAGATCCGTGGTATTTACACCGCATAAACAGCGATTTACTCAAACTCGAGACGGAATATTCTAATATTTTGAGATGGGGGGGTTTAATATTTTCATGAGCTGTCGGCCGTAATTATCGAAATTATAATTTAAAAAATTGCTTGAAACATTTTAGTTTACATTGTAATGAGTCTAGAATATATATACAACTTTCACTTTCTGAAATAACTGACGAAGAAATATCGAACTCTTCCACGGTGTTCTAATTTTTTGAGATGCACCTGTATGTCTTTAAACCCCCCCACCTATTATTCGATCGAAGCGAAGAACGACGAAAGTATAAAGAAAACACGAATGGCCTCCCCTTATTTCCGAGCACCTGTTAATAAGTGTCCCCCCATCTGTCGGTCCCGTTCAGCTTTTATTTTAGTCTTCTCGCGTGAACTCTCGCCCCCCCCCGCCGTGGTTTTCGGCTACTTTCACTTTCTCTCCAGTTCTTGCTCGATTGATCTCGATCACACACACCCTCCCCTCTCCATCGAGGTCGGGATTGCAAAAAAAAAAAAAAAAAAAAAACAGGAAGATATCGTCTTTGATGATGACGATGATTATTATTATCATCGCAGACAAACCTGTTATTAAGGTACGTTCAAATGAAACCCGGCCGGATAGCATTACCTTACAGCGACGCTTGTTTCTGGGCCGGGTTTCATTTGAACGCCTCTAGTATTTTTTTTTTTTTTTTAAAGTTTTTTGATTTTGTTAAACTTCGGGATTTCTAGACGCGATATATACGGTATTTTTGTCTTGCTTTTCTGTACTCCTTTTTTTTTTTTTTTAAATTATTATTTTACCCCTCTCCCTTTTTTTTTTCAAAAAAAAAAAATGTTGTTATTTAATTCGTGGTGGTCCCCATGTATATGTGTGTGTGTCACTTGGTAGTTGCATAAATCTCTGTCGACTTGTATATCTTTAGAAAGTGAATTAAAAACTTTTCATGTTAGGGGTCAGGGGTAAGTGAATGTGACTTTGTACATGATGCTCCTGGCATTTAAAAAAAAATATATATATATTTCATTATTTGCCTGCCAAGCATCATTAGAATGAGAGGGTCTAAGTTCGTTTTAAACATCTAACAAAAGGGCTCACTGAGCAGAAAATACTTCAGAAAATTCAAAATTTATGGGAAAGATAAGGGCACAAAATTATTTACTCTTTTTAACCTTTTTTTAAAATTTCAATTGAATTTAAATATTACTAGGTGGTAGTATCATAGACCAGTTTACATTTATTTAGATGATTTTAAGTTCTATAATTTTTAGGATCAGTTCTGTACCTCTTCCAAGTGCAGCATAATGAAACTAAATTAGCTTTTTAACTATAAAGGAGACCAGTTATAGTGCCAGTATATTTACTGATGCTGTAACAACTAGCCCCAGATTCATTCCCCAACTCAGATTTTCCTGGGATTTTTTTCAGTTGTCAAATGAAACAAGTGGTTGCTGCCGTCTGTTCCAGTGGTTTAAAAAAAAAAAAAACAAACAAAAGGTTAACTACCAGAGGCTAAAATCAGGACTTCTGCTAACATGTCAAGAGCCAAAATTTGTGACAGCAATAGTAATGCAGTAAAGCAGGTTTAAATTAGCCACACGATATTGTATCACCTTGACAGTTTGATGTCAGTGGATGAGGGTAGTTCAGCTATCCTTAAAATGTGCACTTAAGCTGTTTTACCTGTTCTCACCATCCTTATCTTTCTCGGATTATGCAGCAGGGTTTGTTTGTTTTTAGCGAAATACTGACTTTAAAATTATGTTCTTTGTTTGTCAGATATTCAGATTTTGATTTTAATAGGTCTAAAATAAAGAGAGGGAAAAAAGCAACCTTCTAAGAAACTTGACCAATGTATGAGAGCATTGAAATCTGTTGATGAATCTGTAGACGATCACAAAAGTGCATCTGCTCAGATGAAAGAAAAAGATAGATGCAAAAAGGATGAAAATGGCGAGTTGATATGAATGGAGACTCTGTGATGAATCTTTCTGGGACTGAGACAGATAATAGTCAAGCTGTATAAGGTTTTTTTTGTTGTTTTTTTTTTTAGTTTAGTACAGCATCAGTGGGAGACTTGTGTGTTGGAAATATGAAAGGGAACTGTGCAAAGGCTTAATGGGAAATTTTAAAGAAGGGGGTTGATGGAATGGCCCCAGGAAAAAAGTGTGAACTCAATGCTGTCACAGCAAAGCCAGTCAGTACCAGTCCCATCAGCATCGGTGTTGAAGCATTGTTAAAAAGGAAACAAAAATCGAAAAGTGTGGTAGCATATTCAGGTTGTCGATAATACCATGTGGATGACAAAACAAAAACAAAGGTAGAAAGAATTTCTAGGTTTAGAGCCCCTAGTTCTTGAAAACGTTCATGATTGATGTTTGTTCACTCTTTAATTGTTGTTTATGAATTGAATTTGTTTGTGTTGATAAGCGCTTTTTTGCGTTTGTAAGGATGAACACGAAGCCATTGTCTGGTTGCGGACGGTGGCTTGGAACACTAGCTGGATGGGGAGAAGGGATGCATGGCATTGTCCAGTGTGCTCTGACTTTGGCCAACCTAACAGACTTGCCAAAAGGCCCTGCCAGTTTTAGATATAAGAGAGAGGGGTGGGATGTGTGTGTGTGGTATTTGGCAGCTGATGAAGAATGAGAAGAGACCATGTTCCCCTGTGGGGAAATTTTAACTCTGGCCCTCAACCTTACATTAGTTTCTCACAGGTTGTTGATGAAATGATAATCATCGTCTATTTTTTTTTGTATGTGCGAAAATAATTTATTGTTAAAGCGGAAATTACTATTAAGCGTTTGAAGCAGCACCCTTGAAAATACAAATAAAAATTATGGGGAAGGAAAAAGATGAGAATAAATGTTATGAAGGAAGAAGAGGCAGCAGAGATGTTAGTGCTTAATGGAAAGGTGGATTTAGGTGGCTGGAAAGATGCAATATAGACCGATGTTATTCAAACTTTGTTTTTGTGATCATTTCTGAAGATCTTATGTACATCCTCATATATTTTAAACTTAAATATATAGAACACAACTATATGTATTATTATTATTATTATTATTATTATTATTAATGTTTATTATTAGACTAAGAAAATGTAAACAGATTTTGAAGATAAATTAATCAGATGCAGTGAGTGAAATGCTTAAATACAATGGTTGAAACTATAGTTTTAACTGAACAACATAAAATAGGGAAAGGTATAATTTATAAAGTGCCTTTAAAATTCTGTTTAGTGAGGTGAGTTATGGTAGTTTTCTGCATAATGAGGGGCTTTAGGCATGGGTGACTGTTACTGACTGCAAGGATTAGGGATGGTCCAGGATTGAGATTTCTGTGGCAGGTTTTTATAGTTGTCACTGCAGGGAACCCTTGTTCACATAATAGGTTGTTGGGGGAATGGGGCGGGAGAGGAACCCTTGTTCACATAAATAGGTTGTTGGGGGAATGGGGCGGGAGAGTGTAATCACAGTGTCACTTAATTTTTTTAAACCCCCTACAATCCATCTGCAAGAAGCCGCTGAATTGAATTTTCTGCCAATTTAATTTTTAGTGAGTTGTCGTCGTCATAAATTTCAATCAAGCTGCCCTCCAGCTTAACAGGAAGAACTGTGTCAGATGTCACTTGGGTCCATGCAAGGATTTATTACCCAATCATTCATTGTATCCACTTTTTTTCTTTTTCTTTTTTCAATTTCAGGGAAGTATTCCAGAAATGCTTCGGTGTAGGTGTTTAATAATATCCAGGATTACGATGCTAGAAATTACTTTTGTTTTCATTACTAAGTTATCGCCTTGGAAATTGTAGCTTGTTTAATTTACCGAGCAAGTTAGCAAGATAAGCCAATTAACAAAGCCAATCTTTACCTCTAAAAACAATCAAATTAGAATTCATTTCTGAGCGAAAACTCAACGCTTTGTGTCTTAATTTAAAAAAAAGAAAAAGATGTTGACTAATCTCCCATCACAGTCACCACATTTCAGTGTGCAAAATTATTTATATATGAACTGAATCCCAACGGCATTCGTTGTTTCATGCAATTCAGGGCCCATCCTTATTTTCCAGCCGAAGCCTATTTGTGAATCATATGCTGCCATTGGATGTTGGGATTTACTGAACAGAGATAAGCAATGAGAAGCTGCCATTTTTGTGTCCTGTCGTTGCAGCAGCCCTTTCCATAGATATTTGTGCGTCACTACCGCTGTAGATTCCATTCAGTTCTCATAAAACTGTCAAGTATATTAGAATCCTCTTTGGTTGTATTTCCAGGTAAACTTTTACATGTTAGTATTTCATCAGTAATACTTGTTTTTACACCGTAATGGTGAATATACACAAAATTATCTGCATCGTTTGAGTTGTTTGTTGGTTCATCAATCTAACAAGCCACTCCAGTATCTGAATGTGGGATCGATTTAATCGCTTTAACAACCATAGCACCTTAACGTTTTCTCAGGTATTTCCAGTGCACCAGGAATAATGAGAGCTTCTGTAGTTAAGCATATTTTCTTAGCCCTAGCTACTGGCATTGCTTGGTCAAATGTTTCCAGGGCCACTTTTTTTTGACAATTGCACGTATGCACAAGTCATTTCCAAGCTTCACTGTCTTGAGCCAAAAAAAAAAAAACAACAGGCTTATTTTTCAACTCGCCCATGATTTGTGAAGAAATGTTGCTACAAAAGAGACGGCTTCTTGCTGTTTTTAGATAATTGTTAGGTTGCACATTACAACAGAAAGAGATCACACTTAAAAGAATCCACGTAATACTGAAAGAATTTGTGATAATAATTTGTCCTTAGAATCGGTTGGCACTTAGCTGATCAAAGCTAACCTCTGCTCACCATTATTATCACTGCTTGTATCGTCGTCCTTTTATTATTTTTTTTTTTTTGGAGTTAACAGTAAATGGAGTATTATTTGTTCCACTTAATAACAACAATTTTCTTGCTTGCTTGCTTGCTTTTAATCAGAAACTTATCCATAGCAAAGTAACAAAAACAGCAATTCTAAAAGGGGTATTTAAAGCTGAGTGGTAACAACTATAAAACGTGCATGCACATTGAATCACAGATGCGAGAACATTTAGCCAACCTAACCTTACCTTAAGTTGGCTACTGACATTATTATTATTATTATTATCATACCTTAATAGTGATAGTAAAAGTAAGAATATGCAACTATAGTGAGAAAAGCACAACAGTTTCTTTAACATCCACTTTGTGAGACAGACCAGCATGTTTTTGTTAGTATTATGCAGAACCTCTGGCAATGGATTTTTTTCTAATGGTGCTTCAGCTGGCCCTTTTCTGATTGGCCTAATGTCTGAAAAGCCTAAAATACTCTTTTTTTTTTTTTTAAAAAATTTCTTCAATTTTTTTTATTGCAAAGATAAGAAGATGCAGATTTAAGGGGAAAAAAAAAAACATTTTGATAAATCAGGACTGGAATAAAATTGACTCGAAAAAGTCTGCAGTATTGTTTGAATTCCAACATCTGGCGAGAATGATGGTGACAGTGTTCAAGAGTTTGATGTGGTTGATGATTCTGAAATGATAATTGGTTGTATCACTGGGATTATGGTTTATGTTGGTGAAATGATACATGTGCAGTAGAAGAAATCCCACTTTGATCCACTCAACGCACTTACTGAATCAAATAATAATAATAATTTTAAAAAAAGTGCCCTACTTGACTTTGTGTTTAGTGATACTAAACGTACACCTATGTGTTGGTGGTGTAAGCCATTGTTGAGTACAGTAGTGGAATTACACTAGTGAATGCTCCTCCAGTCTCCGAGGAATGATATCTTCAACCAAATGGCACACCCCAAACTGGAAACAGTGCTCCATATTCTTTGGACAGCCAAATCAAATCCAAGATATCATCTGTATAAACCAAAAAAATACAACTAAGGATGTACACGTGATTTAGTCAGTTAACATGCTGTTTCTACTGAGATCTGCACTATGACATTCAGATATCTGAAGTGTTGTAACTTTGAAAAGTTGATAAAAAAATTATATCTTTTGTTGCATAGCACTGATTTATGCTATGTTAGTGTCAGAGAAGATGTCTGGAGCCATGACCCAAAATTTTCCTCCACAAAGTGGGATTATACTTAACAGGCTGTCTCACGAACTGGGTGTTAATATTTTGGCATGATCCTTGAAAAGGCTTCATATATCCTTGTTTGGATACCATAGGTACCTGGTTGAAAAGTACAGCAAGGATAACGAACCAGGAAAAGGAATCATCAGCCAAAGAACAAATACATACATTAAAAGAGGAACAAGTTTCTACTGAGGAATTCAATCCCTAAGTTAATTATTATACCACTTCTGGAAGTAACTCTGTGTGTGTAATTAGAATCTTGGTCTAAGAACCTTAGCTTAATGTATTTTTTATTTTAGTTTTAGCTTAAATTCCAGCTGCTTTTTTTTTAATTCTCAGGAGAGTTTATACTTTTAAAAATGTTTTGCTATTTAAATCTAAATAAGATGTCATGTCTAGAAAACCCCCTTAAATTCTCTCATTTGTTATGATTTGTTTGTTGTTGTTGCTAATATATATTTTTACAACAACTTTTTAAGGGTTCATCAATGATGTATATGAAGAAAGGACATCAAATAAAAAGATTAGCAGGTAATTTTTTTTCAAAATGAAGTTCTGAAGTTTGTTTTACGCTTTCAGAACAGCTCTCAAACTTTGAGCCTTTCAAAAGCAGAGGATACCCAGTTAATTCTCTCACAAGTTTTAGTATGGCTATAATCGACATCCCTCGACCTTTAGAAACTAGGTCTGGGATGGGTCCTTAGTTATCTTTGAAATCCTTCCTAAATTACAGGGGGAGAAAAATGCTAATAAGTTTATTAGAATTCAGCCTCTAGAAACTCTCGATGACAGATAAGTTAAAAATACAGAAAGAAGAAGAAGAAAAGGGAGTAATGTCAGTTTGCAGCTTTGAATATTTTCTTCCACATTATGATATATTCTTTAAGTTTGATATTAAGCTGGAAATTGTGTGTTATGTAATTTCTCTCCCCCCCCACTAAAACTTACATTTAGCCATTTATTTGGGCAACAGGTATTAGAAATTGTTTGTGGCTTCCTTGTACATTTGGTTAACTCTGTTCAGAGTTGGTTGGTTTATGAGTATTTTAATAGAACTACTATGAGACTATATCCCCCGGAGGTACTGAACTCATTTATTATAGGACCAGTTGATTCAGCAGTTTCAAATGTGTTCTCAGTTAATTGTAATAATAGTTTGGTATGCAGTGAAACTAAGTTACAACTTCCTGCTTTTGAAATATTTTTCTATACCTGTTCCTACCAGCAGACCTCTGACAGTTTCAACTGTCCTTGAACTATCTCTGGTTTGGAAAACCAACCTAGATTAGAATATTTTGTAGAAGTTGTTGATTCGACCCACCCCTTTTTATTTTAAATAGATAAAAAGAACTGTAAATTCCATTTTGTGAGTGCTAGAGAAATGCGAGGATTAGGGTTGTCAGACACCAAAGAATATGTGAATGCTGTTAACCATGGTATGTGTTTTTTAATGACTATTTTGGTTTTAAAAATGCTAAAATGGTGATCTTTGATCCATCCATGTAAGGGAATGGATTATGAAATAAATGCTCTAAACTAAAATTTTACTTTCATCTTTTTGTTTGCTACCATTTACAGATATATACAGTATATATATTTATCAGTCCCTGACCATCTCACCAAATAAAGATTTTAAAAGTATGATTTGGATAATGTACATTTATTTTAAACTAATTATTGGCCAAATTTTTTCTTTTCTTTTTTTTTTTTAAATTTTATTTTGACTTTTGACAATTTGTACTTGTGATTCAGTTCCATTGTTTTCCTTCCATGCTCATGGCTGAATAGGGGAGTTAAAGGGACAATCATTCATGCCATGTCGGTTTTTATTCAAAACAATCTATGATTTGAAACAGGTTGGTGTGTTGTTTTGATTATGTAATTCAGACCTTATGTAAACCAGGTAATTTCTAAATATATAAGCAGAATATTTTTATCATATAAAAAAACTGGTTAAAATAGATTGAAACACATGGTTTAGTTTTTAAGTCAAGAATCAAAAATCAAAAAATAAAATGTCTTTTCATCTTTTAGGTCTTGGATTGAGAAATAGATCTGTTACAGCATCAGGTTCTTCTGAAGTAATGAAGCAGCAACAAAAGCCTTCAGACATGATAGATGATGTTAGACCAAACCATTCCAAAATTAAGAGCTCTCTAAAAATGAAAAACAGAAAAATGGTGGTGAACCACACAGGCTCTGTGGACCTGATGGATGAAAGTCCGACACACTGGACAAGCAGTGAAACTACTTCACCAGCTTCACGAAGGAAGCGAAAAATGGCTTCCAGCAAGATAAATCGTTGGGGGGGGACTCAAAGGGTTGATAAAACACAGGCATCCAGTAGCTTGGTGATTTTTACAGAAGAGTCAACAGAAGACATGGGCATCGACAGCAGACGAAGATCTAGTGTGTGGAATTCTATAAGTGATGCTTGTGAGAGGAGGCAAAATGAATCTCTGGAAGAATTGGATGAGGATTTTGAGAATGGATCCTGTATAGAAGAAGATTCGTGTAGCAGTGGCGAGAGTAATTGGAAGCAAGAGTTTGTTTGTTCTGAGAACGCTGCCTGGGAAGGTAGCATTGCTTCACTAAAAGAGGATGCTGCTTATGGAGATTGCTGTATCATGTACTGTTCCAAGAAGCCCAAGATCAGTACAACTTACTTTACGGAGAACCAACCAAACAGAGCAAGAAAACAGTCAGCTCCAGAAAAGGCTAGAGAGCCCGCAAGTTTTAGACGGAGAAGCGGGGAGTTGGGGGAGGGAGAGTCCTTGCTCATGTACTCTACTGAACAGCTCAAGAAAAAGTTATCCGACAAAAAATGCTTAAGAAAGAAACAGATAAGGGTTGGAGATGGACGTGCGAGCTACACAAAGACAAAGAGTTCGGAAACGTCAACAGTGAAAGGCAAACACTTTGCATGGAATAGTCTGAGAAGCTTGTCTGCTGCCAAACAGCGTCTTGTCACACTAACAAATGAAGATGCTGGTGTACAGTCGAGACGTCTAAACAGCAGGATGGCAGAAAAAGTGAGTAAGAAAGCTGTTCCCGAAAAAGAGCTGAAATACAGCAATGAAAAGGGTGGCGACTTACAAAATGATGGTAAAGCTTGGGATGGAATTAGCCAAAAACGCATCAAGGAGAAGGAAAATAAATGTTTTTCACATGATTTGGTGAGTAGATGTGTTTACTTATGAGATTTTGCATTGGCTTTGACTAAAATGTATTTTTGTTAAAGCAATTTAAATGCTGCTAACACTTGCTTTCTCCCTCTGTCCCATTTGCAATATCACTTATCTTTGGCATCTCAACTCCATATCGTCGTCGCACAGCGGGTAGCAAGTTTCACTCATTGATCCCTGTGTCGCAGGTTCAATCTTCAGGGGGGTTTGAGGTATTTGCTGCTGATTATAAACCCTCCTCAAGATGCTGATATTTACTTGGGAGAGTCGTAGACAACACACCTCAGGAGGCACCCTCCCAATAACCTATTGGTTACGGGACAAGTGGAGCAAATTCCATACATGTGTGTGCATGCATGCAGAATTAGACAAAACTACTATGAATATCTGAAAAATTATGAAATATCAATTTTCTTGGGACAGAAACAGTTATCCACTGTTATGACAAAGACTATAATTTTTAAAGAGAATTGAAATTTAATTTAATAGTTTAGTTTATCGATTCTTCACCACATTGCGGTGTCCGACTTCGAACTATAAACAAGATCAAGAGACCATTCCAGGTTTATGCCACCGGCAAGAAGCAGCAGCAGAGGGGACTACTACCAATCTTTGCTCTCTTAACACTTATGGTGAACATTATTTTCAGTATTTCCATATTCTCAGTTTCTGGAAGTGCTTGCTTGTTCCTGATTAATGGTTGGTTGGTTTTTATATCATGGCGACTATTTTAAAATAGAAAGAAAGAAAAGAAAAGAGACAAAGATCCTCTTGCAGAATCAATTCAAAATCAAAACAGGAATTAAAAAAACAAAACAAAAAAAAACTTATCTATTAGGTTTTTGAGACTTTCTTGATGTTGCGTGGGAATAAAATCTCTTAGGTTATGAAAGAACTGACTTTGTATTCAGTTTGGTAAAGTAATAAGTCATGATGACAGAGTGATTCTTTAAAAAAAATTAGCAAAGTCTTAATTAACCGGATGTGAAGGGGGGCAGAAAAAAAAATAGTCTTTAGAAAGTAAGCAATATTTTCAACTGTATAGAACCTTTATAACTTGTGTATGGAAATTTTGTTTTTGTTTGTTGTTGTTGTTTCATTACAACAAGGTTACAAATATTATTTCAAAATGTTTCTTTTGTTCATGTTGCTTTTAAAAACCTGAATATATTAGCGAGACCACACCCCCCCCACATGTTCAGTGTTTTATTCCATTTAAAAGATTATACCAAAATTCATTCTACCCATGGTTGGCACTTTTCTAAATTAGATAATCTGTACTCTTTCTGTGTGTGTGTGTGTGTGTCTCTCTGTGTGAGTGTGAGTTTGAGTATGTGTTTGCACGTGTGTATGTTTGAGTGAGTGTGTGTGTGTGTGTGTCTCTCTGTGTATGTATGAGTTTGAGTATGTGTTTGCACGTGTGTATGTTTGAGTGAGTGTGTGTGTGTGTGTGTGTGAGAACTTTAGTAAGTTATCTTGACCACACAGAGACCTGAATTTTGCTACACGTTCTGCAGCAAACTGCATGCTTCTAAAAATTACTGGTGAAAGGGATGAAAATTCTCCTAAAAAGACTCTGCTATCTGGCTACTAACAAGTTTCCTACTGTAGAGCTGTTTTTTCAAACACCATAAATTAATTTGAATAAATTTCTTTATAAATGTAAGTCTTATCTCTTTTCGTTTTTTTTTTTCTTTTTTATTTGCTTTTTTTTTTTAAAATTTATTATTATTATTTAGAATCTGGAAACTGGTGAACTGGTCTGGGGAAAGTTAGCAGGATATCGATGGTGGCCAGCCGTTGTGATTTCAGGGACTCTACTTGGACTGCCAGCAGTTGCTGGAAAAGTCTGGCTGTTTTGGCTGGGAGATGAAAAGATATCTCAGGTAAAAGTGGGTTTAAAGTTGCAGTGCAAATGGCATAGTCATAAACTAAGGCCACGCTGCACTCAACTGCCCAAGATTTCGAGTTTTTCTATCACTAAAAAATGCTTTGGAGAATTCCTTGTTGACTTCTAAAATCCTGTAATGAGATACACTTACAATGCAACCTCACATATCCGAACAAGCCCGGATACGCGAATAAACCGAATGCAGGTGTTGCTGTGAGCATGCCGAGGGTCAAATTTGAACATCCAATTGACACCCTATCCGAACAATAGACGCTGTGCATGTTAATTGTCACTTGTGTAAACTGTTTCGAAACAATGCCTTTCTAACCCAAAGTGAAGTACTGTATTACTTAATTACTGTAGATTTTCAATGTAATTTGAGTGAAAATGTTTGCATGTGCGTCTTTGTTAACCTCCATTTTGTCTGGCTGCAGAAATTTTGGTCACATGATCAATGAGTCTTGCTTGTCATAATACTGTAAGGTTAATGATGTAATTTGATGAAGTGCAAGATGTTTAATAAAAACCCAATAAATGTTTTAAAATGATTTATTATGAAAACAAAATTAAAAAAATACATGTACAAAAATACAAATTATTACACAGGCTTAAAAAATGTCTTAATTGATTGTGGTTTAAGATTAGACAATCTTTTTCCTGCTGCCTTCTCGCGTAGTGATCGTAGAATGCTTAAGTGCATGGGCTCAGTGTCATCGTCTGCCTCTAACCAACACAATGCTTTGTCCATGATGTCTACAGCCTCAGCATTGGATGGTACGGGATTAGTGTTATCAGGAGATGGTTCATCATAAGAGTCTGATTTGGACGAAGGGTCACCTGTCACGTTGTGCATGATCTCCTGGTCAGTGAGCTGTTGGCAAGCGTCAAGGTCTCTGTCTATTTCACACCATTCTTCGATGTCGTTGATAGTAGATCGCCCAACAACATATTCTTCAGCTAAACGTGCAGCTACTGCACCGGAGTCAAGTCTTTTCAAGATCTTCACTTTGTTGTCTAGAGACAGAACATTACGTTTTCTTTTCAAACTTTTGTCAGACATTTTGAACGTGAGTGTCGTGAACAGTTCAGTCTAAAATGCTATGTAGATTAAAACACTTCAAAGATGATATGAAAAACCAGATAAAATATTTCTTAGTAATTTATATTAAATTAAATAAATTACTTAAGTAATTATCATTTCCCCCTTGATTAAAAAAAGTGATTGATTCAAATTTTCAAGTGAAAAGTATTGCAATAATAGTCTGACTATACGCGTAATGATAAAGATAAATGAGCAAAGGCGACCACACATGCAAAAAATGAAGAAACAAACTCGATAGCATAAAATGGGCTCAACTTACTCGCTCTCGACTTTTATTTTATTTTTTTTATTCACTGACAATCAAACATCTGATCACTTTATTATACAGTAGTTATAAATATATATATATATATATATACATCACTGACAATCAAACACCTGATCACTTTATTATACAGTAGTTATAAAAATATATTTATATATAGTCAGACCTCGTTAAACTATATGAATCACTTATATAGGCATGTCCCCCCCCCCCACTGTTCACTTTAAAAAAGGCCATGTTTTGTTTGGTTAAGATCTAAGAGAAATTACAATAGAACGTTGACAAAAAAGTGTGAAAGTTCGGTTACGTGAGATTTTTTTCGGGGGTCGATTGTTCAGATACGCGAAAATTCGGATAAGTGAGGTCTGGATACTTGAGGTTGTACTGTATTTACAACAATTTGCAGATATGAAAATTAAATGACTTTTGACGATAATTTGGGGAGATGAGATGAAGTTGTTAAAACACCAGTAATTCCTAATTAAGTATATGGATGAGGCTTTAACTGATATCATGAAGAAGACATAGATTATGGGCCCCATCTATATATTATTGAGTATAACTGATTTATAAATTTAATTAGGAGTTAACCGGTGTTGTAACAAATAGCCTGTCTCCCCTACTGCATCTGTCCCTAAATATTTAGACAGTTGAAGAAGACTTTAGAAAACAAACTGAAATTTTTTTTTGCTGATACAAATCCCTAAATTCCTTCAATAAGAAGATATAAAAATTGGTTTGTTAAATTTCAGTAGCTTCAGCGAGGAACATTGCATTTCTGAAAGCATATTTTTCCAGATCATCGTCATCACAGATGGTGCAGAAATGCTCAGGTTAATTTCAAAAGGTTTTGAAAACAATTCCTGGTATTCGGAAGGAAAAAAAAAGGTTCCTCGTTTGTAGACACTAATACCTTTTTAATGGACTATAACCACAGCCTTTTCTTTTATTAAACGTGTGTGTGTTCACTGCCATAAGTTTTGATACTATATTCCAATAATTCTCGGTTTTCCAGCATGTGCTAAAATTCTTCCCAAACAACCTTTGCAATTTGCCAGGTTATAATCTGCCTACTGTCTTAATTCCCAAGAATTACGACTAGACACAATCATTATTATCTGATTTTGTTTCCTGTATCTCTACTAGGAAGCTTTGCATCATTTGGCTTTTATGCTCTTGGGTAATCTTCACTTTTTTTTTTCAAATCGTTACCCAAGAAATTACTGATAATTGACAGACAAGACCTATGTTAATCAGAATTTTTTATTTTTTTTAAATCTACAGGGCTTCTGGATTAAATACAAAAACAAAAAACAAAACTCATCGCTAATATGACCTAAAAGCAAGCAAATAAATCTATCTGAAAACAGCCTATTAGATGAAGGTCAATAATGTTAACAAGTTGCCATGGGAATGGTGATATTTAATGAAATATGCACAGATTTTCTCATGTTTTCAATAAAAAATATTGTTTATTTTGGTTGTGTTTCTTTTTCTGTTGCAAAACTTGGAATTCTTTGTTAATTTCAAATTTTTATATATATTTTATGATGGTAAAGATGAAAATCTTTGAATTTAATTTCAAAAATTCAATTTTTGCTGCTCCACCCCAAAGTTCAACTAAAATATCCTGCTATCTCATTCTCTATATATCACTTAACTGCCCAGTCTGAACTAATCTGGATGAAAAATTTGAGAACTAAAATGGACTGCCTAGATCTTCCCTGACATTCAAATTTCAGCTTACTGTTTGTGTATTGCTTTGAGAACCAAGATGGGCTGACTGTATATCCCACAACATTAAAAATTCAGCTTATTATCTGTATAGTATCTTGAGAATTCAACTTATAAATTTTGTTATCTTTCTTTAGAATTGTCTTTGGTTGAAAATCAACTTTATTTAATTGATGAATTAGTTTATGTCATTCTTAACTTACATATGTGGGGTTTGCTTGCTTGTTTGTTTTTTTCCCTAACTTTCAGAATTTGTTTAGTGTAAAATAAATGTAACTTTATTTCTCTCTCCTTTTTTTTTCTGTTAGATCTTAGTGAATAAAGTAACGTGTTTCCACAAAACCTTTGAGTCCCGACTTGGGAAGCAATGTGTAGGAGTCTTCAGAAAGGCTGTCCTAGAAGCTTTAAAGGTAAAAGAAAACAAAAAATTATTTACATTTGTTGATGAATTTATATACACATACAAACCGATTATTTCCATGTTGCAATGCTAGAGAGGCAAATATGCAGGGTCTATATTTCCTATGAGATATTACATCGAATCTACTCTCAGAGGGCATGGTGGTCCTCATTTATGAGGCTGACTGTTAATTCGTTCTCACATGTTCATTGATGTCATGGCAGCTGGTCAGGTTTCCTCATTAGTGCTCCAAAGAGCATTTGGAAGTCAGATTCAGCTTCTGACCAAGAAAGAAAAAAAAAGCAAAGATGGAAGATTACAGAAAGGTCAATACATGGAGATAGCAAAAAGAAAATAAACAAGGATATTTTTAGACCCTGTTGTAAAATCAGTAATTAGAAAGAAAAAAAAATTAAAGTAAGAGCATAAGAATGGACTGTGAAAGAGAAGGATTTGTACAAACCAAACTAGAGAAAGCATAATTGGCTACGAACTGCAGATTAGTCAGTCATTAAAGGGACAAATAGGTTTGTGTTTGATGAGAAAGATATTCAGGAATTAGATCATTTTTAGACATTAAGAACCTGAAAGGGGCTTATTGTCTGTGTGTGTTTAATATTTAAAAAACATTATATGCCATCACTGTTATCTAACTTGAATGCTTTTTAAAAAAAAAAAAGTTTTTAAAATTGTGTGAATTGCTGCATGTTTTTGGGTGGATTTTTGTTTGTTTTGTACCGAAGTTAAGTATCAAGCCAGTTCTTTCCTTTTTCCTCAGATTTGTGCAGATCGCGCTGGGTTTGGAGAGACAGCAGGTTACGATGCACTGATTAGCTGGGCAAAAACATGGTCTCAGAACATAGAAAGTGCTTGTCCATTTGCTCCTGATAAAGGTATATATGTGTGTGTGTGTGTATGTATGTATGTATGTATAAAAATATTTAAAAAAACAACATTTATCTGTACTTCTGAGCTTCTCCAGAAATGACATGTAGAATTAAAGAGAGGTTTAACTTCAACATAAGTACATCTCAGTTTTCTCTCTCCACCTGAGATTTCTGTGAAGAACTAAAAGAATTTTATTCGACTAGTAAGAGGAAGTGAAGAAATGTCTTAAATCTGAGATGGTGTGCCACTCTGCTAGCTCAGAGCAAGTAGGTTGTTATTGGATTGGAAACTTTGAATTTGCAGTGTGTTTTTTTTTTATACTGAGAAACGAAGGAAAACGTTAGGCCATTACTGTGCTAATTATTTAATCGGTAAACAAGATATCTATATAGGTAAGCCATTATATTACTGTTAGTTATTAATATTCTAGCAAAATTACCCGTTTTAAACCAGCTTCTCCTGATACTGTTGTGCGGGTGTCCATATGAGTGGTTTCCATTGTACTTGTACGATAAATTGTTCACAGAATCCAAAATTATAAGCTAACATTTTTGAAACCAAACGACTCTGAAGAAAAGCAAACGTAAACCATTTAAATTTTTAAAAAAATGTTTTAAAGGAAATTAAAATGCTTGGTGCTAGATTTAAAAAATAATGGCTATAATTCATTTTAACAATTATACCATTGTTTTAGGGGTACCTTACAAAAGCAGCAAATAGGAATTCTAGTATAAGCTCAGACAACAAAGCGTCTCGTCTCAACTTGGTAGAAAAGCATTCTACTGACTGTTAAGATGTTTCCCTTTGAAAATTATGGGGTGTGGTGAAGAAGCGCTTTAGAGGCCAGTTAAAATACAAATTACATAAATAAAACCAAATAATATGCAAAAAAAAAATAGCTGCAGTTTAATTTTCTGATATGTTGAAAGTATTTAATTTTATTTCTATCAAAAACTTTTCATTAACTCGAAAATTTAGACTCCAGAACCAAATTGACAACATATTTTTGTTTAGAACATTCCACACATTAAAAATTGAAAATTTTATTATTTTTTGTTGGTTAATTAATGCAAGTACAGTTATTAATTTTGAAATTACAGATAGTAAATTACTTTAAATTATTGCATTGAAAGGCACAAAATAAGGAAATGTTTATTAATGTTTAAACATAGTAGGAAGCTCAGCAATCTTAGATACATTCCTCAGAAATCTGTGTTGAACCAGAAATATTACATTACAAAACAGTATATGTATATTTGATATTGCATTTATTATGGTTTTTTTTTTTTATCAATCTAACTAAAAACTAGCTATTGTTCGGGTATGTAGGGGAGATGGGGCCAGTCTGGTGTTAAAGCACCAGTAATTTCTAATTAACATATAGATGAGATTAATTGATTCCATGTGCTTTATGGTGTCAATTACAGCCTGGTGCTCGGCCACAGTAATAACTTATATTACCTTGCAGATGTGGGTGGGGGTCAGTTAAAAAAAGGTGAGAGACGATGGCTCATGATGTTGTTTATTACATATTACTATCTTCACCTGTTTCAACAGAGAGCACTTAGTGTAACCCTACCCCATATAATGTTTGGTTTTGAGTTTGATGTCATCTTGAGTTGGCTAAGCTGCCAGACACTTTTAGCTTAACTTACACCAGAAAAATTGCCTAAAGCAGTGTGGTAAGTAGATTAGATTTCATTCTTTGTAATCAGCAGGACTTTTAGCGCTGACATCTTTTTCTTTCTTTTAAGTTAAGAATTTATGGATTTGGGATAATAAAACAAACATTGTATGGGAAATCTTGTGATATTTGAAAACTCGGATTCTTTCTAAGGAAGCGGGGCACCAAGAAAGGCATATTTTATGGTACTGGCATAAGTAAATATTTGTTACAAAGTGCATTAAACTTCTTTGGAAGAGGTCAGTTTTTATTCCAGATTGATAGGCCAGAATTTTATTTTGAATAATTTGATTGGTTGCATGTCACTCAAATTAGTTAATGAATTTGTTCTGTCATTTTGAAAGGAGACTGGTATAAGAAAGCATTTATGGATGGGGACACACTTCTGATACTACTAAGAAAGTTTTTCAGTGGCCTCCTGATCTGGCACACATTTATGATGACCTTATTTGCCCAGCATATTCATTAATGCTGAATCAAAGGGATTGGCAAAGACGTTTGGCCACTTCTGCAGGTGGCAGGTGCCACAGTCATGATCTACATAGGGAAACCAATCTCCATTGTGTAACAAGTGTTGCAGACTGTGCACTTACTGGCTTTTATTACTTTATAGTGTCATTTCCACAATAAATCAGCACATCAAGGTTGTTTTTGTATGGAGACTCTCTGTGAATGTTAAAAAAGCATTTTTACTTTTCGATATGCACAGATGAGTAACTGTAACCGAGAGAGAGAGAGACATACAAACAAGAACAAAATAGATGTTCTACAGCATGTTAGTGTTCAGTATAAGACTTCTCTGCTTTACCAGAGAATGACGACACATTGCTTTATGGATCCCATACATTATAAATGTATGACTAGAGTGTTGTTCCAAGTACCCAGTAGCACTTTATACAATTCATCGAAGATGTTTAATTGCCATTTTACTTTCTTAGTAGCCATATTACCCCATATAGTCTCAATGAAGTTTAAATCAGGACACTGCGGGCAAAGGCATCTTTATGAGTGTTCTGTTAGCCTTAAACCACATTGGCTGTATGCTTGGGATCATTGCCCTGTTGGAAGATTAATCCCCACCCAACTAGATGCCATTCTGAGGAAATAGCATGTTATATGAGAACCATCTGCCTGCACTTGTCAGCAATCAGTATGTTTTTGATTTAAGCAAATCTTCGATACTCGTGGCTGATACGCAGTCTCATTTGCATTAATCCACCCTCGTGCTTCAAGAGTATCTCTAGTACACTGAATATTGTACCACTCTCTGGTCCCATCTTCGAAGAAAACTGCTCTAAACAGTTCAAACTTGGACTCATTCATGGAGAGCACCTCGATATTTCCTCAGGAGCCATTCACCACTCTACAGTCATACTTCCACCTATAGTTTTATAATCTTTCAGCAGGTGTTCCACTTTCTGATCGCTGGCATGACAGCCAATCACAGGGTACTGTATAAACACATGACTGTATTGAAGAGCATTTTATTTTTGATACACGAGATGTGATGCTACTACATATTATTTGCATTTTATACTTTTGTTTTCCTCTGTTCCCTTATATATATATCTTTTTTTTTTTTTTTTTTTCTTTTTTTTTAGATAATCCAATTCCTGAACTGATTTTGCATAAGTTGGCTGAGCAAAACAGACAAATAGAGAGGGAGATTAAGGTTATGAGTGAACATGTTCAGGAATCAGTTATGATAACACAAGATAAAGGTAAACTGTGATGGGTTAAAAAACAAAAAAATTCAAATCACCTTAAAACTATAAATATGGGATCTGGTCTCATGTTTGTTTGTTTAATGGAATGTGTCTGGGGATCTTGACATTCGGCAAATAAACTTGAAAAAGTTTGTTTAAGAGAAGAAGAATGAAACTTTGACGTGCTATCTCTGTATTGAAGCTAGTATGATTCTGCTTGACGAAATCTTTCATCTGATGTGTAAACCAACTTCTGAAGAGATTTCCCTAAAACTACATCATAGGAATTTCTGAACCACGCATTGGAAAAACTTTTCCTTTGTCTTTTTTCCACAGTAAAACCATCCAAAAAGTTACTTTTGTCCGAATTAACCCAGAATCCTGTGTCCCCAACATCACTAATGAAATAAAAATATTAGCAGTTTTATGTGTGTCTGGATGGGTGGATTTGTGTTGTTTTGGATATTTAGAAAACACTTAGAATTTTAAGGCATAAATCTTTCAGTATCCCGTCTTTTCAAAAATGTAGCTATGGAAATGCAAATATTCCATTTGTTCAGTTGTTTAGAGATTGCAACTTTGAAATTCTCTTTTGACAGGTAAAGGTCTAAATGAGGTAAAGGCTGGAAAACTAGATATTAGAGGTAAAATCTCAATTTTGTTGTATTTTAACTTTTCTTTTTTTTTGCATTAAAATTAATATTCATTTTGGATTCAAAATGTGGTACCTTTACGTTTTATAGTTCATGATGTCTGAATAATGTAATGCATAGACCGAGCATATGCTGCATTTATTATCCAATGACTTATGGATATGGGGAGGGTAAAAGGCTTATAACAGCCAATATAGTTTGGAGCCTTAAGTTCTAACATTGCCTGAGTAATCAAACTATTAGGAAAGAACACACACACATATACACAGAGCTATGTAAGTCAGATGTCTCTTAAGAAAATTTACTGTCATAATCAGCAAACATGACTAAATTAATTCAATACTTTGTGAATTTTTATGGGTCAGTGTCACTGAAATTTGCATTTTTTTTTTGCCTTTGAAACCGCAGTCCTGCTCTCTGCATGTTATTTTCATAGATTCTCTCCCCCTTGTGGTCCCTGTGAGGTTCTTTTTGACCTCAAGTGTCTAATTTACCACTATTTACTCCCATTCACCAAAACGTTCTCTCTTTATTCATAATTAATTACTGCTAAGTTCACAGAATATCCTGTAAATTGTTCTGTTGTTGTGTTTGTGGTAAGGCCTTGAAGGCCTGGAATTTTTGATATCTTTTGCTTTTTTTTTTTTAAAGGTCTTTTGAGGATTTTCTGATGTATGTACATAAAGAAACCAGCACTTGGTAAGACTGGTATAAAATCTAAACAAGCAACTTTAAGAAGCACCATAAATAAGATTTAGTTTGCTCCATCCACTAGACAGAAGAATAGTAACCTACTGATGCCATTAATTTCAAATGAAATATAAACTTCTGGTACTTTTCAAACATGCATTGGCAACACTACTATTCTGTCATGAAGACTACAAACAACAACTTTTGTCATAGTTGTGCAAGTTGATGTTCAAGAGTTTTGATGGCGTTGCTACTACTTTAACTCTCACTTTTAGAAGAGCTCAAAAACAAAATGGCAGTCAACAAAGCATTGATTAAAATATCTAATTTATTATTTCCTAATATACATTTGATAATCTGATTTATGTTATTCAAACTGAATTATACATGGCAGTGATATATGTTAAAACTTGGTGGACTTCAGTGGTATAAAATAAACAAAGAGACATTGTTTTTCAACAAATTAATTTTTTGTTTGATTCGTAGGTATTTAATTGAAACTTGACGAGTTAGTGATGTCTGGAGTACAGTTACTGTATTCTTCCTTTTAAAAATGGCTTTTGACCAGGGTGTCAATAATGTTACTTCAAATAGCAAAGACACACCTAGAATATCAAGGAAGGAAGGAGAAAAATGTGAAAGTAGATTATAGTTGTTGTTTTCAGCAAATGGCTAATAATTTTATTTATTTAATCTATTTTTTTTTTTTTTGTAGATATTTGTATCTCCTGTAAATCTTCAAATCTGGTGATAGTTACACAGCACCCATTGTTTGAAGGTGGTCTTTGCCAGAGTTGTAAGGTTGGTGTCCAACAGAACTATTTCCTCAGCTTCAATCTGCCCAAAAATTTTTTTTTAATTTCCCGTGTACCAGCTGTGGAAACTGTCATGTTTGGTAAATTCTATCGTGGGGGCGGGACTTTTTTAAAATTCATATTGTGCAAGCTAATAACGTGATTGTTCTTTGTTTTGCTAAGAAATCTTACTGAATGCCTTGCTAACCCATGCAGATACTATGCAGTTTTAATTTGTTGGCAGCTCCGTGATGGATTCATCTGTCTTAAAATTTATAAAAAAATTAATTGGATGTTTCAGTTCAAGGTCAAGTTCCTTCCATGGCTCATTTTCGGCACATTTCGGCCCCTGTCTCCTAATCACTTGAGATTAATATTTTTAAAGCTCTGCATGCATGTGTGTGTGTGTGTGTGTGTGTGTACTCATTCATTTGCTTTTAATTTCAGATAATACCAGCAAATACAAACAGAATTAAAGTAAATTTTTTTTAAATCAGTGTACTATATCTGACACCTGTCTGTCTTAGAGAACTCTCTTACCTGCAGCAGGCTCTCTCTCTTTTTTTTACCTTTATAGGGCAGGACATAATCATTATGGCTTAGACAACCTCCCCAGATTGCATTTTGTACAAACCAAAACAAGCAAAGAATTTTTAATTAAACAATGAATAAGATACATGCAGCAGGGGAGACTGCGGCTGGCCAGAGGTGGACCAAGATTTACTTGGGACCCTGAACCCTATTAAAAACACAAATGTATCAAAATTCATTAATAAATAAATCCAGCTGAATGTTTACATGTTTCATTAATAAACACAATACACTGTGTCTAAATTGACTGCTCTCCACAAATAGCCAAAAAATGCCTTAGGGAATTGACTGGGATGCCATCTGACTCGGTTGACTGAGAACTTTTAATAAATGTTGTCATCACCATTGTTGTAGTAGCCATAAAAAAAATCACAAAACAATATGTGATTTATATTGTACACTGGGGTCACTACAAGAAAATCCCAGGCCACACTGATAATCTCTAATTAATCTCCAGTACAAGTCTAAAATATATTTACAATGCTTTTTATAATTAAAATATAATAAATTTTAATGGTTTGATTTTCCTGAAATATTGAGCATGTGCTACACTTCATATATTGTAAATTCCTCTCTCATATGTCCATTAGATATGTAACCAAATGTGAAGATATGCCAACAGAAAATCTCGTAAGAATGTATGCCTTTTAAATGATCACTTTCTTAAGGAAAAAAACCATGTACAATGTCATCAAAGACAGTTTGTTGCATGGTTTCTTCTTGAATACTGTTAGAGATGATGCATTCAGATGCTTTTGGTACATTGTTGATCTGTTTGCTTTTTCTTTCTATCCTTGTCATCATCAAGAATGTGGTTTCTTACAGTCTGTAACTAGTGGCGTTGGGAGAATTCTGAGTGCCATGTGCATGCCAAGGAATGTTGACTGATGGCTACTTTGCCATAAAACTTGCAGCAGTTTGGCTTGAGATTTGTCTGGCTCATATCCTGTGAGAAGAATTCAAACTGTATGAGTCCATCAGAAAAGTTCTCTTCCATATCATTTGGGTAAACTGCAGCAGTCAGTGATGCCCAGCGAGTCGTGTTCAAACTGTACTCCACTCAGCATTCTGCAGACATCCAGCCAGTGATGAAGACTAGCTAATAACTGGTCTGTTACAACATCGAGATGTTTTGGGTTCTCCTAATTCATCTGCAAAATCCTTGATAATTTTGTGAAACAGTTTTTGCATGTGTTTTTAGCAGTATTTCCAAAATTCTGGAATTAATATGTCTAATAAAGAGTTATTTAGGATATTGTTTTCTTTCTGCCATAGTAGTGTTACAGTAATTTTTTTTCTGGGGGGTCTCTAGCCCAATTGGCCCATGGTTAATCTGCCACTGGGTTAGCTGTTACATGGTAAGTTGTACACCTGTAATTTCTAATTGAACTGAAACAAAGCTATAATTGAAGGTTAGGTGCTGTTACAATTTGGCTCTGTAGCAACCAGCTCCTAGGGGTCCCTCTGAATTAACAATATCCCAACAGTGACCACAATAAGAGAATATATGCAAGACAGTGCTTCAATTAATAATACTGTATTGATTGTGTCATTTTTATTTTTTTAAAAATGCCTATTAGAACTACCTTTTTATGTTTGAATATTTGTGTTAAATGAAGACTCTTAGTCTGTAGGATATTTACAATAAAATTGGTAAATCTAATGGTGGCTCTAGCAGCAAACTCATCGTGACTTTGGACTGAACTGATCTTTATACTTATTTCTTGAATCAGTGGCCAATTTTTTTCTGCCTTACAGAATGAAATTTCAGAAACTGCCTTTGCTGTCACAGATGATGGTAGTCACGTAAGTAGAGCTGCACACCTGGTGTTCTAGATAGCAGAGAGAGACGTCTAATGACTGCATATGTTCTCTACATAACACTATATTCTTGGTCTCTATTTTAAACAAAACTTTGACAGAAATAGATTAAAATATATAAAAACACATTCAATTTTAATTTTTATAAAATTATTCCTGTCATTTTATCCAGACTTAAAGTTCGCTTGTGATTGTCTTTCTGTTGAAAAGTAAACTATTTTGTTAATGCTCGGGATATTCAAATGAAACTGCTAAAATTAGAATTGTTATAATCATATCCTGCTCCTCTGGATTTCATTTGGATGTTCCCAGTACTTTAGTTTTGATTTTATTATTAGTTTAGATCCTACAAACAATAGTTGTTGTTGTGACCAACCGGTAAGCCAGGTTTTTAAAAAAAAAAAACAGCTCGGTGGGAGAGGCACTGACATTTAATGATAGTGGAAGAGAGCAATCAGCAAAAATTACATTTTGAGGAATTCTGACAGGTGGGATGGTAGAAATGGCTTAA
Source organism: Nautilus pompilius (assembly GCA_018389105.1). Classification (NCBI taxonomy): domain Eukaryota; kingdom Metazoa; phylum Mollusca; class Cephalopoda; order Nautilida; family Nautilidae; genus Nautilus; species Nautilus pompilius. The sequence goes on from JACATO010002439.1 coordinate 67,162, forward strand.
AATAAACTCTCTGCTCTGTTTATTCTTCTGTGAATGCAAGAGATTCGGAGAACTGATCAGTTTTCCTTCAGAGAAGCCACTCAAGAAAGAAAATCCCTACCTGTGTCAAGAGAAGTAAATTCTGGTGGAGAAGCTGACAACGTTAGATTGGTCTTGATTGAAAATGGGGTTCTGTACTGTTGATTATTATGTTGTTGTTGTTTTCTTTTTAAAAAACAAACTTAATTATATTTTTTGTTGTTTGTTTTTTTTTTAATGTACTTTACAACAGGCTTTTTGTAGTGTTTGTGGCAGCGCTGGAAAACTCTACATATGTGAAAGTGCTGATTGTGGCCGGTAAGGATTTTATGGAATGCCTTTTGTTGTTGAAGAGATGGGCGGTTTCCCCATTGCTTTGTGAGGGGGGGGGGTTTAATGTGTTTTGAAATCAGCTCTTTCCAGTGAAAAGAAAAATAAATATTTTTTTTAAAAAAAAGAGTTGTTGGGGGGGTACCAAGCTCAGTCAGCTCAAAAGTTTGTCCTCTGTTTGCAGATTGGACCAAGTATAATGTGTGTGTGTGAGTGAAAAGAAAGTGTAAGGACGAGGAAGGGTAGGAGTGATGAACTTTATAAAACAGTATATTACTGAAGGAGAGCTTGTTCTATGGTGGTAGCAGTCATATCATTTGGCCCCATGGTCAAACCCCAGTCTTGTTAGGCAAGGTGATGGTCTGGTTTTATTTATTAGGGTTTTGTAATGCTGTCAGTGTAATCTTGGGATTCCATGAAGCCATAATGTTAGTTTGCTTTTTCATTGCTACAAGGCGGCAAGAAACTATCGCAATTTGTACAATACCTCCAAGGGAAAACAGTAAAAAAAAAACAAACAAACTTTTCAGTATGGTTCCTACAGCGGTTTAACACCAGGACTCTCACCAACTACTGCTAATAAATTTAACAGTTTCAAAAATAAAGGCGATGTTTACGTCAGCGCCATTGATGCACAAGTACTTGAACGAACTCTCTCATATGTGGTCCATTTGTGGGGCTAAACAGTATGGCTGCACAGTTATTTTCTGTGGGGCAAAGGTGCTCTACGGTGGCTGAAATCTAACAGAAGATTGTTGGCACAGTGAAAAGTGTACAAGTAGGTGGTCAGGCTTGAAAATGGCCAGACAGTAGTAGCCCAATTAACATGCCAGCATTGGCCCAATACAGGCATGTTTGTTGGGAGCTGAAGATCAACCAGGATGTCTTGGCTGTGGCACCACTGATGAAAACATTGGCAAGGTGGACACAGCTGTTGTGTGATAACTGATGAGTGAATATTGATGGATTTATTAATGCATTTGCATAAGTGCAGATAGTATCCATGCCATTATCCATGAACAACACCTGAACTTCCAGAAAGTGTGTACATGTCTGCATTGTGACTGGCTTTCAAAGCAACCAAAAAACTTCTATCAGGATGGTATCAAGAGACTTGTGAGTCATTGGACTATTCATTTTGCAAAACTGGGGGGAGAGACTATGTAGAGAAACGACACAGTGCAATAAATGATGCCCTATCACTTGTTTTATTTATGAACTGCCTTTACTTTCTGAAACACGCACAATTTGGGCTCCTAATATTTGTACATGTAGATAGCCAAAATAATTTCTGTTTCTCTGAGTTTTAGAAAACTTTGCGACAACTGGAAATCCAATGGTAGACTACTAGACTGCAATGGCTGAGAGCTCTGTTTTTGAATTCTGGCATGGCTTCTGCTCACTTTTCTCCAGCTTTCCAGGTACACACAGATGGGTGACTCTTGACTGCTGCACAAGAGCGTTCATCTGAGCCTAGTCAACTACTTGGTCACCAAAGCTACTGCCCATCACCACACCTGGCTCACTGCTGTGAGATATTCTTAGACCTAGATTGTCAGCTCAGGGTTTGCCAAGAAGGAAGGCTCAATGATGTGAAAATGATAATTTGGACTCTCTCTTTAGTTTATGAATATTGTTTTAAAACTTTTAGTGTTTAAATAATTTTTTTCTTTATCATTATTATTATTATTATTATTATTTTCATAGGGTTTATTGTGTGCACTGTACTGAGACCTTTCTGAGTCCGTCAGCTGTCAAAAAGGTAATACTAATACTTGGACATTTTTTCCTAGGGAAACATTTGGAGAAGTCAGTCCTCATATTGAAAATTTACCAATTTTTATTTTAGAATTCTGAGACAAGTACATATTTATGCTTTTTTTTTTCTTTCTCTCTCCTTGAGAGTCAACAAATGCTGGACATTAAAAGATAGAAATAAGTGGTTAATGTTTCATTATTCATTCCATGACTTAGAATTTCAAACTATTTATGAAATGCTGTTGATGTTGCTTTGCTAATTCAGTACACAGCCAAGTTCAGACTCTGTGTTTATAGGTAAATCAGCACAAACTGTTGTGTACTTTTCTTTGTTGCTTATAAACTGGGGAAAAAAATTAGCTATTTGTATTGTGGTTTATGAAGCATTTAACACATGAAATCTCCAACCCACAACCTTACTCTAGCTTTGTCATTATAGTCTCAGCTGTAAGTCTGTTTGTCTAATTGAATTTTGAATTTATAACATCTGTATTAAGTTGAAGCTAAGATGTGAAGACTCCATGGTGAAGAGATTTGTATGCAGTTTTTAAACTCCTAGACAGTCACTGATAACAAGCGTAACTGGCCGATAATTCCTCCACTATCCAAGCTTCTTACTAATGGTTTTTTTTTCCTTTGTTTTCTTTTCTAATATTATACCTGAGACTTGGTGGGGTTGCAAACATCTTCTGGAAGGTGGGGTTGTTTTTGTTTTTGTTTTATTTAATTATACATCCAGACCTATGACAATCTTATCTTTGCTATATTCCGTTTAATTTAACAACTCGGAGCTTTTGTAAAACGTTTGTATAATCTTTGGCTCTTCCTTTTCAGCTCGTTGCAACAAATTCATGGATTTGCTTTCTCTGTTCGAAATACTCGCCCAATACTCATGGCAAACTTATCCCCAAGTCTGACTGGCAGCAGAATTTCATCAAATTCTTTGATTCTGGGTTCAGAGTAAAGGTAGTTTTCCATTTTTTAATTTATTTATTTATTTTTTTTGCTACATGTCTTTTATATGCTTGTGTGTGTGTGTGTGTGAACTTGATTTTTATGGGCAAGAAAAATTCTGATTTGATAAGAATAGGAAAAAGAGAAGGGGGATGCTCAAGTCATCGCTATATTAGTGTTGCTGTCTGGCGAAGATAATTATCCATACTGACCAAAGGAGTGTCCAGATCATAATGAAAGCTGTCAGCGAATTGGTGACTCTACTTGTTGGACACAGTTAATCGGTACCAGAAATTAGCTACATAAATCAGGCTAAATCAGCATCTTTTGTTTAGTGTACCTTTAAAAGAAAACTTTATGATTTGGAAAGGAATTACATTGAATTCGGATGCTATTTACTATCTTCTGTGTTTGATGTCGAGTTAGTGCCATCTTTAGATGGTTTCTCCCCCCCCCCTTGCCCTCTCTCTATTTCAGTCGTCAAGAGATAGAAGTTAGCATGACCCTTTTATTTAGTGGGAATTATTTCCAATTCTAGCATTTGTGAGAATATACACTGAATCATAACTGTCTTTTTTTTTTTTTTCAGAAACCTGATCTGTCCCACCTTTTTGTTGGTAACAAAAGACAAAGTTTGAGAGTCCTGTCTTTGTTCGATGGGATTGGAACAGGTACAGTATGTGCTCTGCTTGCTTTGGACAAGGAACTCAGCTAAAATGGGATTTGCTCCAAAACAGTTAATCCTTATCCTTGTTTTTTTGTGTGTGTTTGTAATGTTTTACTCTTTTTTTGTCCTTAATTTCTTTGTTCTTTCAGCAAAGCTTGTCTTGGACCAGCTCGGGCTGAATGTGGAAGTGTATTATGCAAGCGAAATAGATGATAATGCTATGACAGTAACCAAGATGCATCACGGCAACTCCGTGATCCAGCTTGGTGACATTAGGAAGTTGGATGAAGAAAGGGTAAGTAACACTAAACTGTAAAATGTATAATGGTGTATCTTGGAAGTAACATCTACTTTGCTTAATAGTTTCATTTTACAGAAACATTTGCTTTGTGTGTGTGTGATAGATGTGATGCCATTCTTACACCAATTTTATGTTTCTAGTCCATTTATGACCATTATTTAAATTTGAGCAACATCTCTTTTTTTTTCATTTCCTGTCTTTAATGAGTTTTACTTTAATACTGCTTAGTACCAGCCTGTTTTTGTTGTTTTTTTTTTTTTAATCAGCTTGCTGAAATTTGCCCACTTCACCTTGTTCTTGGTGGATCTCCCTGTAATGAACTGTCTCTGGTCAATCCTGCCAGGAAAGGATTCTCAGAAGGTAAGCAGAGCTTTTATCCAGCCTGAAATGAACTGTCGTATTCTTAACAGCCTAAAGAAGAGGAGGAATTCTTTTGGTCTCAAACATCAAATGGAAACTTAATTACATTTTTTACTAATTTTTTTTTCACTTCTCTATTTAAGGGGAAATCCCATGACTTTTCAAAGGTATTATGGGAGCTATAATTGACACCACATAGATAAGGCTTTTAGCCAGCAATGGACAGGTTTTACCTTATCTGTACGTTTAATTAAGAATTACCGATGCTGCAACAACTTAACCCTCTGACAACCAGCTCAAAATTTTATAGCAAGACAAATTTACATTTCTATAAATCTTCCAGAATACCTTTTTATTTATTTTTTTTGTGGTGGTTACATTCTTTTTTTAAAAAAAAGAAAATTAAAATCAAACAATTAGCAATTTTTTAGATAAATTTCTAAATTAAAATATTCTGGATAATTAGGAATAGAACTAATAAACTGGCCTATAGATGAAAATTAAAACTAAGAGGTTAAGAGGTAGGCTAAAAAGAGATGGACAGACGGAATTAAGTGACTATTTTTTGTTGTTGTTGTTGTTGTTGAAAAAGGGGAAAGAAAACTTTGCTGATGCAAAGAAATTAATTCAGCATAAACTGTATTATGATCAAGTTTGTATCTCACACCGAAAACAAGCAGACAGCTTAACAGTCTGCAGAGAAAAGTAATTTGTTGTTGTTGTTATAAAACTGAAACTTATTTTTTTCCTAAAATTGTGTTTGTGTAGATATATATATATATATGTGTGTGTGTGTGTGTGTGTGTGTGTGTGTAAACTTTTTAAAATTTTTTTATATACATATAGAAGGCAGTGGTTGGCTTTTCTTGGAGTTCTATCGAGTGCTCAGCCTGATACAAAAACTCAGCCCGGACCAGCATGTATTTTGGCTGTATGAGAATGTTGCATCCATGAAGAAAAACTGCAAGCATATTATCTCTCGCTTTCTGGGGGTAAGCTACTACAATTTCTGTTTTCACGAGCAGCACCTAACTAAATACATTCAAATTCTGTGCACCAAAATTCCGGCTACTCAAATACTACATTCTTCATAGTTTTTGTTTTTAATATTGTAGTTTAATTTGTGTGCTCTGTCAAACCCAACCGCAGGTATACTATGATATAATGGGATATACAAAAATCCTCAGATTTTCCTCTCTATGGATGAAAGATTTGATTCACTTGTAACCCTGTGTTACAAAAAGTCTTCAGGGCTTTAAAACACAAAAAAACAACAAAAAAGTGAATAAATAACAGGTGTAGGGAGTGAGAATACATCCAGTCATGTGCAGATTTTCTTTCTTTCTTTCATTCATTTTCTCCTTGTTTTCTTTCAGTGTGAACCCTCAATGTGGGATGCTCAGTATTTTTCAGCCCAGAAGAGAGCTCGGTATTTCTGGGGTAACATCATGGGCATGTATGAGTAAGTACGATAGCTGTCACGTTTTTCACCTCTCCCCAGTATGCAAAGAACTCAGTATTTCTTTCTTTCTTTTCATACATAATTCAAATGTTTTTAACTTAGTTAAATTACCCTTTCTGATTATTTGGTTAATTTAAAAGGACTTACAAGGGGAAAACATTAAAATAAAAGGGAAATCATTTACATCGGTGACCAGGCCCCTTTACAGCTACCAAAAACCGAAAGTGGTGGAAAGGATTGCGAGTTATTGCTGAATTAGTTGGTCGTCTTTTTTTTTCTCTCCCCTCTCCCACTTGTTTTTTTTTTAGCCCAGAGTTTTTAAATTTCTTGTACTAATAACTAAGTTTAGGAAGATTTTCATTCAAGAAATTCCCTGACTTTTTGATTATCTCTGAGTACAGGTATTCACTGCTGTTCTGACTTCCTTTGTAAATATAGTCTATAAAGTGCATTGTTGCACTAAAATTCATTTTACATAATCAACTGTTGTTTGAAAAATTTGTATTTAATTTTCTCTTCAGGTTGACATTTGTATCCAGCAAACAGAGATCCACAAAACTGGAAAGTATGTTGTTCAAAAACTGTAATAGGAAGGCCAATGTAAGAAATATGCTTTTTTTTAAAAAATATTTATGTATATGTTGCATATACTGTATATTATAACTTTATGTGTGTTTTTTGATGTAGTAACTTTGTTATTCCACCCTCAGCGTAGTCTAGGAAAACAGGAAACAGATTGAGTTGTGAGAGTGAATGTTTTTAACAGCATCCTATAGGCCTTGTACACTGAATGGATAGTGCCAACACCTGATAACTAATTTGCACCAGAATAACAAGATTTTGTACACTTTCAAAAAATTTTTAAGTCAGTCAGTCAGAGATCAAATTTTTTTATCATTTGTATTTCCTATTTTATTTTCAAGAGCTCTGGAGAAGTCTTTTTGGAAAACACTGGTCCTGACTTTTGAGGTCTAAGGACATCTCACATGAATGAGCTGAAGGTTGGAGCTGGGTTGTTAAGGTGCAAGCTGGTTATTAGTTACTTATGGACAGCGCTGGAGTTAGACTTGGTGAGGCCTTAAACCATATAAAGCTTGGAGGCCCAAAATATAGATGTATCTGAAATGGAACACTGCCGTGGAAAGAGTTAATGGTGATTTTTCGTCATGATGGTTTCCCACACCAAGGTAGTAGTTCTTTAGGTCTCATTCACACATTTTTTGAGGCCCCTGCAGATTGTGAGGCCTTAAGCTGTAGCTTGTTTAGCTTATGCCTAAATCTGGCAGTGTATACAGGTGCCTTAAAAAACCACGACTAGAACTCTTTGTTGTGGGAGGAAACCAACGTGTGGCAACCTACCACTGGAGCTGTTCATAGAGAAACCTTAAGATAGTAGTAGTCAGTAGCTGGTAGTACTAACATTAGTAGAGATAACTCATCTATAACCACTCCAAATGTAGTTCCAGTGACTGCCAAATATGGAGTGGTTACCACTATTCTTAAGGTTTATGAATGTCTGATCCTAAGTAATTTCTCCTTTCTTTGCTGTGTCTCACGATTGGCTCTCATGAGATCAGATTTTTTTGTTTTGTTTTGTAATTTTGATTTATTGCTCTCTCTCTCTCTCCTTTATTTTTCTAACGAGTACATTAAGTTAAAGTTTGTGGGGATACTAGAAAGGTACATTCCTTCTGCATGCCTAAATGCATGAAATAAAACATTTCCTCCCATTTTTACCTTACCTTTATGCATTGTAGGTGAGACCAGAGCCAGTAGTTATGGACCAGTAAATCCTAACTAAGTGTATAGATGAGGTTGCAATCAATCTCATGAAGGTCAAAGCATATTACATCAATTATAGCTCACTTATGCATTTAATTGGGAACTACCAGTGCTGTAACCACAACCCCTAGTCTCTCCCACTCTGTAATAAAACATCCCTACTTTTCTGACATCTGATAGTTTGTTTAATTTATTATTTTCCCTCATCTCAGGAAATGGAATGCTTCATGTTTTATAAAGTTTACTTATCCCAACATTCTGACTCGACCAGATTGGATGGCCATTTTACACATCGCTGCCATGATTATAATTAATATCTGCAGGTAGATAATCATTGATCCTCTGTTGTTATTGGTGGTGGTGGGTGGTTTTTTTTTTGTTCTGTCATGATTTAAGATCAAAGATTTATATAAAATTCAGGCAGTTAAATACTTAGTTTCCTTTTTGTTTTTATATATATATATATATATGTGTGTGTGTATGTACTAATTTTAAAATAACTTCAGGTTCAAGGCATCAATGAGACACTTTTACATTTTTGTAATTTGAAATATAGCATTGCAAATTTTGGGTTAATTTAGACTGCAATATGTCAAAGTATTGCTTAATACTGTCCAAATGTTTGTTGTATTCTATTCTATTTTTTTTGTTTTGTTTTTTTTTTAACTTTCCTTTGTGCATTAGTGCATAGCACAGAGAGTCAGTGGTTAATTGTGTTTATTTAAGGTGTAACAGCATTAACAGATGCATGACACAGCAGGCAGACCCCATTCTGGAAGATTAAAGTTCACCTCACAACAGAAAGATCAGTTCATTGTGGTAACGTTTAAAGATTTCATTATTGCTGCTCAGTTAGTGGCTGTTGGGGGACTTCATGTCTGGTTGGTCCGATGAACAGTTTATGGGGCTGATGGCATACATTCACATCAGGCAGCAGTGTTTTCATCATTGAAGAGAAGACTGATGTCAGGTGGCCAACTGTCCTCTTTTCAAACAAATCATACTTGGACTTAACTTTTAATGATGGTCAACAAGTGTACAGGTGTACCACCAACAAGTGCTGCCTGGTCATCAGTGTTTTAAAAGTGCAAAAGGTTTATTGATGATGTGGGGAGATATGAAATACCAGAAGAGAACTGCTTTACTGTTAGAACCCAAAGGGATGATCCCTGTGGACTATATATAGGTGCATCTCAAAAAATTAGAATATCGTGGAAGAGTTTGATATTTTTTGTCAGTTATTTAAGAAAGAGAAAATTGTATATATTCTAGACTCATTACATGTAAACTAAAATGTTTCAAGCAATTATTAAATTTTAATTTTGATAATTACGGCCGACAACTCATGAAAATAGAAAAAAAAACGCATCTCAAAATATTAGAATATTCCATTTCGAGTTTGAGTAAATCACTGTTTATGCAGTATAAATACCATGAATCTCTCAGTCTGGTTCAGTATACACAATCACAATCACGGGGAAGACTGCTGACTTGACAGTTATCCAGAAGACACTCATTGACACCCTCCACGAGGAGGGTAAGCCAAGGAAGGTCATTGCTGAAAGGGCTGGCTGTTTGCAGAGTGCTGTATCAAAGCATATTCATGGAAAGTTGACTGGAAGGGAAAAGGTGCACAAGTAAGAGGGATGACCACAGCCTTGAGAGGATTGTCAAGTAAAGCCGATTCAAGAATTTGGGGGAGCTTCACAAGGAGTGGACTGAGGCTGGAGTCACTGCATCAAGAGCCGCCACCACACAGACGTGTCCAGGAAATGGGTTACAAGTATCACATTCCTAGTGTCAAGCCACTCCTGAACCAGAGACAATGTCAGAAGCGTCTTACCTGGGCTAAGGAGAAAAAGAACTGGACCATTGCTCGGTGGTCCAAAGTCCTCTTTTCAGATGAAGGTAAATTTTGCATTTCATTTTGGAATCAAAAGATCCCGCAGTCTGGAGGAAGAGTGGAGAGGCACAGAATCCAAGTTGCTTGAATCCAGTGTGAAGTTTCCACAGTCAGTGATGATTTGGGGTGCCATTATCAAGTCCAAAGTCAACGCAGCCATCTACCAGGAGATTTTAGAGCACTTCATGCTTCCTTCTGCTGACAAGCTTTATGGAGATGCTGATTTCCTTTTCCAGCAGGACTTGGCACCTGACCACGGTATCACTGTGCTTGATTGGCCAGCTAACTCCCCTGACCTGAACCCCATAGAGAATCTACGGGGTATTGTCAAGAGGAAGATGAGAGACACCAGACCCAACAAGACAGATGAGCTGAAGGCCGCTGTCAAAGCAACCTGGGCTTCCATAACACCTCAGCTGCCACAGGTCGATCGCCTCCATGCCATGCCGCATTGATGCAGTGATTTGTGCAAAAGGAGCACTGACCAAGTATTGAGTGCATAAATGAACATACTTTTCAGAAGTTCGACATTTCTATATTATAAATCTTTTTTTTATTGATCTTATGAAATATTCTAATATTTTGAGATAGTGGATTTTTGATTTTCATGAGCTGTAAGCCGTAATCATCAAAACTAAAACAAAAGAAGGCTTGAAATATTTCACTTTATGTGTAATGAATCTAGAATATATGAAAGTTTCACTATTTGAATTAAATTACGGAAAAAATGAACTCTTCCATGATATTCTAATTTTTTGAGATGCACCTGTAGATGCTTTCTTTCAACAACAGGATGTCACAAGAATAAACTTATGTGGAATTCACAAGATCTAAATCCTACCAAACATTTCTGGGACATTTGTGGAAGAAGGGTGCCATGCAGCAAGAGATGGCCACAGTCGTTACTAATGGCATAGGATGCTACTTTAATTTTATTCTGAGTTCAAAAAAAAAAAAAAAGTTTTCATCTTTTGACACTACAGTATATGGGTGGATGCTGCTGCTGCTGACTGAATCAGTCCTTTTTTTGGTTTCAGGTTGACAAAATCAGAACCGTGACAACACAGACCAACTCACTGATGCAAACCAAATCCAAAACCTCATTTCCAGTGACAATGAATGGACAGTATGACACTATCTGGGTAACAGAACTAGAACAGTAAGTTGTATAGCATTTTCAGTAAATGTTGTGTCATAGCTTTTTGTTCCATTGGTGCTAATAAATAGTACAAAATTCAAACCCATCCACCCACCCCTCCTGGGGGGGGTCTTTATTTTGAAAAAGTACAAACCACCTGCCAGCACTCAGAATTTTTCAAACTTGTTGACAGACAAATTGCATATCTTGTTTAAAAAAAGAAAAGAGAGGATTTTACAAGTGAGTTTTTCAGTCTGAAACCTCTGGATTTTCTGATAGATGTTGAGCTGCTAAATGGTTTTAACCAGATTATTGGTCGTGTTTGCTAAAACTACAGCCACCTGTCTACACTAAACCAGATAGTATTATATTGTCATTGCTTTGCTCCCCCCACCCCCAATTCTTTTTTTGACACGTGGCACTGGTTTGAAGATAAATCTTATTCTTTTTTTTGGTTTAAACTGCAGTAACAATACGCTACAATATTAAAACACGACTACAATAGGAGAGCTTTGTTGTTGTTGTTTTTTAAAAGTACTATTGCACCTGAGTCAGTTGTTACAGCACCAGCGATTCCTGATTAAAATGTAGAGGTGTGGCGATAATCATCGTAATGTCAAATATAGCTGCATCTATATGCTTAATTAGGAATTAACGGTGCATTAGCAACCACTGGTCCCCCCACCCCTATAGTTTCCTTTTTTCCCTTTTTTTTTTTTTTTTGCAGAATCTCAAAAGAGTTTTACAGTTTTTACTACAAATTGTGTGTGTGGTTATAGGGTTAAAGCAGCTTTCCATGCAACACTACAAAATTCGTGACAGATAAAGTAAAGAAAACTGTGGCACGACATCTGTAGGAGGAACGAAACATCTGAAGAAAAGAAAATATAAAACTTTTCCAGAAAGAAATCGCATTATCCTTTTATCCAGAAAAAAAAGGGGGTGTGGGGGGGGGGGCTCCACAGCAGCAAAAGAATTTTCCTTGGATCTGCACCTGGAGATTGGCTTTTTTTTTTTTTTCTGCAGTGTTGCATTATGGGAAGGTTCAGACTGACTGCATAACAAAAAAGCTGCTCTAATTCAACTCTTGTGCTTTTTGGGTGATGTCGGCGTCTTAGTGAATTATGCTTTGGATTTTCAGGATCTTCGGCTTTCCTGCCCATTACACTGATGTGTTTAACTTGAATGTGACGAAGAGGAGACTCCTGCTAGGTAAGGCGTGGAGCGTACCAGTCATCAGGCACCTGCTGACCCCCCTCAAGGACCTGTTTGCCATTAGAGGAGGGAGCTCTCCACTCAGCCCATCCCTAACCAGTTTTGTGCTGGAAAATTTTGAGGAATATTAAACTTGTGAAGACAAACTTAAGTTATCATTCCATGTCTTTCTAAAGAATTTCATAATTTCAACATTGGAATATTCATCAGTTTGCTAAACCTGTGCTTTGTTTTTTTTAAAATTAATTTATTAAAATAATTTTTTATAGCAGTATTTCTTAAACTTTAAGACATTTAATTCTGCAAATCTTGTTACTTTTAGATCATTACAACCCCAGTTTGTGCAACAACAAAAAATCTGCAAAATCATGTAGTCTTCCTTTAATTGTAATTTAATGTCAGATCGGGAAATGTGCACAACCTACAGGAGGTTAATTTACTTGGTTACATTTATATTCAGTAACAAAAGAGTTGTTTAAAAATAATTAAATATCTTGACAGACTTGATAAATTAAAATTAATGCTGATGGTTTATTATGGGCTTTGAGAATCATCTGTTTATTTCAGTTTTTCCCGAATGACAGAGAAAACGTTTTGTTGTCTTTGTTTTCATAGAAGGGCATTCTGTGATCTTAATACAATGTCAATAATTTGTTTAAATTGTAGTTAAAAGTCCTTCGTGGGTTTAATTAGTAGGCAGGTGACTCAGCAGCTGTAGTTGAAAGTCTAGATAAATATAATTTTGATGTTTTAAATTTAAAGATTTTTTTTTTTTTTAATTGAACCGGATAGAGTTCTTTAAATGGTTACACACACACACACACAGATATATATATTTATAGATAATTATTTGATGATGTTTACTACATATTTTTTTTTCTCCTACAAATTAAAAGCAATAAAGATTTTTCTTGGTTTGTAGCCAAGTTGTTGTTTATTTTTGTAAATTCTAAGAGATTCTCCCCCCCCCCATAGCAGTGCAGTGTTTGTTGTCATGTTGATTGAGTGAATCTCTATGAACTTTTTCGTGCTGTCACTGTTTTACGGCCACGTCTGGATGGACCCAGTTAGTGGAGATGAATGTTCCATGGTGTTCAGTTGCTGCTGAAAGATCACAAACAGCATAGATTTAAACGTGTGTTCCTTAACCCAAATATGATGGCTGGAACACTTAGAACCAGTCTCCGAGAAAGGTGTTCTAACGACACACGACCGTGTACAGTTACGACAGCTTGGTTTTCACTTTGAATGCTCCTAGCATGAAGGAACAGATTTATTTCAGATAAGAATAGAAAGAGATGCCAATAAGCTTCCCTCAAGATTAATTCAGTTAGACATTAATGGTAAAAAAACAACTTTTTTAAAGCTGAATTATGGTGCTTTTCTTTTTTAAATGTCTGTATATACATCAGCTGGTGCTAGGTGGGCAATTTTCTTGTCATTAGGTGTTTAAAGAGAGACGAATTAACATGGCCATGAAAATTAATTTACACTATCTTGATAATCAGAGCATTCTTTGTTTTTAAAATCATATCATAAACCAATGAAAGTGTTTTCATTAATTTTTAGTTATTTTCCTAGTTGCATAACATTGACCAATATTATTTTCATCTGCGCACTGTTTTACTACAGATGCCAGAAGTTACACTTATGCCACTGATATTTCTAAAAAAAAATTAAAACTAAGATTAGACACTTGCAGCGGAGGTGGGTATAGATCCTTCTTTAAAATGACTTGGAAAATATTTAAATAACAAACTGCAGTCCAAAGAGAGGAATAGTAGTAACATCTTATATGTTGTTTATTTAGTTGAACTGCGAAGGAGAAAAAAAAGAAGGTGGGGTGGGGTAACGCATAAATGTATCTCTTGTATGATGTTATCAATGCAAGGAATTAAACAAATTTTGTCAACAGTCCGATTATGACATTTTTACCTGTTAATATTGCTGTGGTGTATTTAACAGCGATGGCATTCCTTGTTTGAACATTTTGTCCATGCTGAGCAGTCCCCAATGCGTTTATGTTTATACATCTGGAAAGGATGGATTTTCCTGTCAAGGGTTTTCATAAATACCTCCTCTTTTTATTTTTGTCCCTCTATCAAGGAAACGTGAGTTTTAGACTCACTACTGCAATGGTTATGTAATTAATATACCGAAACTGAATACACTGCTTCAAAGAAATATTTTTTTAATTCCTTTACCCAAACCCAAGTATGACAGCTACCTGCCTGCAGTTTGTACGTAAAATGTCTCCTAAATATCATTTATTTGTCTTGCAAGATAAAATACTAATTCAATGTTTGGCTTTTTGAGTCTACTGTTATATTATTATTAAAATTTTATGACATTATTCTTTTGAAAATTAACTATGACGAGGGGCATCTTTGAATTCTCAGCTCTTCTGACTAAGTAACAGACATTGAACTTGATTTTCTGTACAAAAAAAGCAACTTCATTCAGCCAGTGAGAATTTATTTTTCAAAAACAGTTGAAAGAAAATAACGGTCATGTGGACATCTATTCATTGATGGACTTTGGCTGTATGTGTAATATATATATATATCTTGGGGGTTTATAATTAAGTTTGCCAACTTCAAAATAACTATGACCCTTCATTTCCCGAAATTTTGTGGGGCAAAACCACCATGCACCCATTCCAACCTGTGGACACCAAGCCTAGACTTGCATGCTCCAAATGAAGTCCAACAAAAGCTTTAAACAGCATGAACAAGGACATGTAGCATTTAAATTCTAGCAGTATTATCGAAAAGAATCATCTGAACTTCCTAGAATTAGCATGTCCCATGTGACTGCACTCAATAGAAATTATAGGCCATTTGCTACTTACATCAGCCCCCATTTATCTGATGTGTTGAAGTTTTCAGCAATGGGATTGATTTATGTGGACAATCTGTCTGTATCATCAACCATTGCAATAAACTAAAATAGTTTTTTAATGTATCTTTTTCTGACCTAATAACACCGGTTTTACTGAACGTTTTGTTATGGCAGGATAAAGTTCAGACTTCTGTCTGCCCCAGCGCAATGAAGAACTGTTAAGTCAAATCAGCTAATTAAGTTTATTTAACGAATATAAATTTCCACCTAATTACACTGTTGGGGGGGGGTTTGCATACAGATGTGGTTTTTGTTAATTCTCCGTTCCTGAGTTAGCTCCCTTTGTTTTAATCCGATTCGATGAGTGCTACGGATGGTGTTTTACTTTTAGGATGAAGACTCGTTAAAGTTTTCTGCATGTGGTGGTGGGGGGGGGACTCTACCTGCCTTAAGTCAAGCCAGCGCCGCCTAGCGGTTTTAAAGCCACGCTTTGATGGGGAAACGGCCAGATTTTATTCCCACAGAAGGAGAACCCAAAGAAATCGGTGATTGTTCGTCTTAACCTTTATTCATTCATTCATTCATTCATTCGTGTCGGTAATTGCGGGAATGCAGTCTCGTCGTTAGGAAGGATTGTAATCACACACCCCCCTCTCTCTCTCCCTCTCTCTCTTGCAACGGTCGGGTATTATCCTTGACACACTTCTTCCAGATCGCAGCCGTTCCGACAGCAGCGGGAAGCCAGGGCCCGGGCAGCCAAAACTCCTCCTCTCTTCGCCATGACGAACGCGGGGAGAGCGTTCGTGTCGGAGTCGTACAGGCCCGACCTCTTCTTCAATTGAGCTTTGTCACCTGGAAACCGGAATAAACACGAAATAATCACGGGTACAGATCTAAAAACCGGAAGAAAAAAAGATTTGCTATCTAAGTATTCCTGATGTAGATTTTACTAGTTTCTTTTCCAAAAGTGGGAACAGGTACGGGTCCGGAAATTACGCAACCTTCAGTAGGTGGGTAGACAGGTGCGCGAGATTTTAAAATTAATCATCGAAGACGCCGCGCTAACAAGGCACCTGACCAAATTTGGACTGATATATTATCCAGGTGTCGGTGGTCAGACGAAGACCTTTCCACGTGTGTCCTCAGCGGACTGTGAATGCATTACAACCACAGCAACCGGAAGATTCGGATGACAGACAACACCAGCAATGAGAAATAGACCGTGTAGTGCGCCTTGAAGGGCGGAAACTCCTTTAGCCGGTTCAAATGTAACTGTTCCGTCTAGTAACATCATGTTATTGGTTACTTGTTAAAAACATTTAAAATCTTTGGTATAATTTGTTTAAACAGGTGAGAGGAAGATGCGTTATGGTGTGGGGAGACATTATGAAACTTTTTTTTTTTAAAAAAGCACTTGTTCAATTTATGGTAATTTACCGACTCGCAGATGAGATCCCCCCCGAAATAAGCTATCTATCACAGTGGGCTGGTTGAATCGAAACTACCAAACATGGCCACTTTGAAGTTTGGATATGCCACCCGCTAGTAACCTCCGGGAGGCGGCGCCTGAATCGATGATAAGAATCCTAAAACAAAACTCGAGGTCTCCATCGAATAGAAGTTAAATTCTGTTTTAGTTGTGATGGTGAGAGCTGATCTCGGCATTTTCCGTTAACCCTGTACCGATTGTTGCTGGACCAGACGAGAGCCAGATCTCTGATTTTTTTTCTGAACTTTCCTCGCTGTATGTCGTCGCCCCCCAACCTTATTTTAACCACAGCAGTGGTGGTAAAATTTTAATACAGGTTTTAAAACTGGTTATTGGCTGGGGTGGGCGATACACGACAGCAGACAAACAAGAGAGGTCTAGGCAGTGTAGCTAATCGTCTGCTGGAACTTGTTTCTTAACTGGACTAGCTAAACCGAAACGCCCAGTTTTCCGACGCAAGACCTTTTTATGTGGTCAGGAAAACCCTTTAGAGACGGGAAGTTCATTTTTACAGGCTGCCACTTACCCAGGCCGGAGAGCTCGAAGTGTTCCTGGTAACCTCTCTTGCCCAATCGACAACGGCGCAAAATCGCTATCGCCAACAACCTGTTGCACACTCGAACTCTGCTAGTCGAGACGAGGCTGATGACGAGAGATGCCACTGTGAAGGCTACGCAGAGTTTCAGTCTTGCTAGGTACATCTGCAAAAAAGAAAATAAATAAATGGGTACAGGAGTATTATGAGCGCGAGCAGAAGAGAATGTATGCATGCATGCCTGTACCTAAGTAGTTATCAAGTCACTGCAGATCACGACACACCCGAGTGATTTCAATACTGATGGCGCACATCCTTTTGGCTTCTACTTTTCCGAGACTAAGGGCGGATTCGGCCGGAAACCTGCAGACAAGACTGGGGCGTCGTGTCCGGTGAGAGAGAGTTAGTTTGGGGCATTCGCCATTACTTTAATAGTGGAAACCCAAGTCGCTGAGTGTGGTAGGTTTCGGGATCATGCGGATGGATGGATGCTTCTCGATTTATGATGGACCAGTCTGTCCGCGTGATGTGGTGACGGCTGATGGCTTGTACTTCTCCGACTTTCTTGCCACAGCCACAAGCGACTGAGTAACTGTCACCCTCGGCGGATGACGGAGTGGTTTGCCTCGGAGCCAAACATGTGAAGCGATTTCTTAATGTACACTCGCTAAAGCTGAAGTCCTTGCAGAGACTTAGTCTTATGGAATTTAAAGTGTCTGTCAGTTTGTCTGCCATTACTGCCTGACACATCGCGCGGGACTCCGGCCACCAACAAAGCCGGACGTCACGTGTCGCGTTCTCGGTCTCAGTTCCGCACCGTGATATTCTTTCCGGTCTCGTTTGGAGGTACATTTCTCTCCCACTTTTATCATTCACGGGGAGACATGAAACAACTGCTAGTTTTCGAAAACCGTTTAGGCTTTTCTTCCAGTCAAATTTGGAATTTCAGAGAAATGTATACAGTTTTCTCCTCTTTTTTTGTAATATAATTAGCATATTTACCGCGTAGCGATTTCAGAAGCTTCCAGCTCGATAGCATCCGTTGCCATATTAACCAGGTGAATGCGTCTCCGCGAATACAAATGCGCACGTTAACGATCTTTTGAACGAGTTTCCCCATTCGATCGCTCGAGCTTATTGACGGAGGGAAAAGAACCAACCTCCCGGATTAACTTTAAAGAAGACGAAAGGAAATTCTATTATCGAACTTTCTGCAAATTTGATCAGCTATTATTTTCGCAAAACAACGACAGAGACCTGTTCATTTAGCATCTTCAATTTGTCTATGCTAATGATTAATAAACCAGGGACCAAATCCCACCTCCTCAGTCTTTTCTCTCTTAAGTGTACAAACTATCCACGTTAGGTATCTTCATCTTCTCCGGGATATCAGGAATCGGGCACAAATAGCTTTCTCTCGTTCCCATGTCCCTGGTGGGGGGGCGCAAAGGAAGAAAGAAAGAATAAACTGTTATTTGTTTTAAATTATGGAAATTAACGGAGAGCTCAAAATGTCGTAATTTCTTGTTGAAATATTAACCGATTCTTGTACAGTGCCAGGAACTTTTTTAGGAATTATTTTAATACGGTTCATCTGGTGTCATGCTTGCTTTGCTGGCCGGATTCTGCCCCCGACTTTCGCGGTCTAGGGACGTCTAAACTGGCCGTAATGGGCCCGCAGCAGCCTCGGTGACCGACCGAGTAGTTACCCTGGTATGGTCGGAGGCTCTTGCACGGTGCTCGAAGTGGTCTCGACCAAGATTTCAATTCGCGGGCCTCACCAATGGACCCCGCCCGTCCCCGAGCGCGAGAACAGCTGCCTTCTGAGGGCAGTCGTGAGACCCACGAAAAATAGGAAGTCCAGCTGTTTTATGCCATCGTCCTGGGGCCCTGCACGGAAGGTACGGAGAACTCAGGTTCGGGTTCGCTATAATGTTTAATGGTAGCTAGAGGCTGAACGGACGAGAAGTCAGCCTTAATCACCGACACGAAGCTGTCCCTGACGGCATTCGCCAATCTCTAAATCTTAGTTGACGTCGAGACCGTCGTTTGGTTGGTATTAATTAAAGGTGGAAGACTAGTTTCTATTTCGAATACAAGTCCACCACCGTTCGCTACCATCTATACCAAGAATAATAATGAGCCATTTAAAATTTAAAAAAAAAATTGTTTAAATTAAATAAGGCTGAAGACGTGAAATGAATGCAATAAATAGAAAGATGACGATAAGGATGAAGGGAAATATTTTTCTAATTGCCAAGGCATCTTTCCGCTCACTCAAATTAACCTGGCAGTTTGTGAAGAGGGGAGTTCGACATCGACGATAGATAGCCACGGAATTAAAATTCGGAACGCAGAATAAGAAGGGGGTCGTGGCAAAGTAGAGGGAGGGATGGGGGAGAGAGAGCTGGTACGACGACCTACGACAACTCAAAATTCGTTAAATGTAGCTGGATGAACGTCTCGTGGTTGGCCAATATATACCTACGTCACGCGTCGTCACGTGACAACGCCTGGAAATATACAGCGCCGGTCGCAAGTCTTGGAGGGGGATAACAGGGGTGGGGGGGGGGGAATTATCAATTATAAAATATTGGTGAAAAAGCGATAACCCGATGGAGGTTCTCGAAATATTATGGGGGCTTTCTCAGGTGTGTACAGTTACTAATATCCGGGGCTGACTCTCTCCATATCCATCTCTCTCCATCTCCATCTCAATCTCTCTCTCTCCATCTCCATCTCTCTCTCCATCTCCATCTCTCTCTCTCTCCATCTCTCTCTATCTCCATCTCACTCTCTCTCAATCTCCATCTCCATCTCCATCTCTCTCTATCTATCTCCATCTCACTCTTTCTCTCTCTCCATCTCCATCTCCATCTCTCTCCATCTCCATCTCTCTCTCCATCTCCATCTCTCTCTTTAATATTTGACTAGCGCGATTCGATGGTAAAAACAAACAAACAATAAGATCACGGAAATATTCTAGTCTTGATGGATATCCCTCAGCTTGCAGGAGCCATGACGGCTTCCCGCCTCTTTGTAAATGCTGAACTGGAATAATTTACACTGCGAGGTTAAAACTAAACCTAGTTGAATTATTTGCTCTTCTGCCTTCCAGATGTTGCAGTGAGGTAGGATATGTTTACTTAGTCGTCTCTACAAGTTGTCCATGAGATTGGTATCGGTGGAAACCTTTCGCGGTTGTAGCGCCTCCTCCCAATGTTCTGGACAGTCGGTTTGGCCGGGGACGCTTTTGGTGTACGAATGGACTTTGACGATACCTATATTTTCTTTTATAAATCCGTTCTTTCCTTAAAGTTACTGATCGACGTTTATTTACAGAACCGAGACGGCTACTCGGGGGTGGGATTTCACTTCACATCGCCTCATTAGCAGTGACTGAACTGACTGACAGATCAACGTTTCGGTAATCCTTTCGCGTCATCGTCAGTTGCGTTTTCTCAGAGGACCGCTACGTAAAACCGACGGGGAAAAGGATTACCGAAACGTGCAGCTAATACCAGAAGAAGGGTCCTTCAAATTTAAACCTGTGTCTGTTTTTAACTAAATTCCTATTTATTCTGTCATTCTTTCCCTCATTATTTTCGATACCAGTAGTCTTTCGGCTTGTTACACAGTAGAGGGACTCGCTGTTTTGGTGGTCGTGAGGGGATGAGAGTACACGGAGAGCAGGCATCCCTCGCACTGACCAATAGATTAAAGTTTGATGCAGGAGCAGTATCCATGCTAGGAGGATGTTTGAGGAGCAACCTTTCTTGTCATACTACCCACAGCACATCGTCAGGGCGACAGACAACCCACATACGCTATTACTATTACCTGGTCCGTCGCAACAAAGCCTTCGTGGGATATCATCATCCATCTTTTTCTTTTCACCATCCTCGAGAAAGTCCAGAAACGGGTCCCCCCCCCCACCAGAGCAGGTTAGGGCTCTGAGGACTGGTTTTCTAGACGAAACTCCCGCCTAAGACCGTACGACAAACGGATGTTCTAGACCCTAGCTGGCAGGGGACGGACGAGACACGGGTCCGGTACCGGATGCTTCGGTATCTACGTTTGGACGCCTGGAAATTCTGTTCGGTTGAAGGATTCGGTAGGGGTTAAGGGTATGTGTGGCGGAGAGGAAAAGGCAGAAGTGTTACCTGTCCGCAGACTTACCTGGTTATTTCTATTCTGCAAATCAAAAAGAAAAACTCTCTCTCTCTTATATATATATATAAATTATACAAAGGAAGATGAAGTAGCGGCTCAATATTTCTCGGCAGTAGTCCGTTTTATAAGTAAATTTGGGTTCGTCTTTCTTTAAAACCTCTAATCTCCCTTTCGATAGACATCAGAGGAAGCAGCGAAACGAGTAAAAGTAGAAAAAATATTCCCGAGATCGGAGAGAGAGAGAGATGGAGAGGCAGAGAGATGAGAGAGATGGAGGGAGAGGCAGAGAGAGAGAGAGGCAGAACTTACCTTCGTCGTGGCTTGTCTGCGACTGGTGACCGACTGCCTGTTTGCTTCTCACTTATCACGGCGGCGGCAGCTTTTTTTCTGTCTTTTCCTTCCCCCTTTCCGGTTTTACTGTTGTTGTTGTTGTTTTCTTTTATCCAATGAAATATAAATAGCATCGATAGTGGGCTGGGAGGATTACGTCGGTGATGATTGATCTCCCGGCCAAGATATATAGAGAAATTTGTTTTACTCTAATGTCATTGGCTAATCTCTCCCTCTCTGGTTTTAATTTAGATTCCCTCAGAAATGTCAAAATAACAACCGATCGCTTCAAAACGTTCCCCCTGAAAAGATGCAGGAGTCAGGGAGGCGCATTGTGTTCTATTCAATGATCGAACCATTCGACGGGCGGGTGATCCACACCGCTAAAGGTAGATCCAAAGAAGAAAAAAACCCCAAACACCAACCCTGTCGATGCAAATATATAAATATATATATATATATTTTAAAGAGAGACTGGTGCTGCAACAGAACCCGGAAAATGTCAAAATTCCATGACATCATGAAGCCGATACAAGGCTTTTTTAAAGAAAAACAAACATCGAGGTGTATAATCGTCCCCAGAGGTAGCCGTGAGAAGTACAAGCCTACCGTGAAAATATGTTGAGAGAGGGCGGGGCTCAATAGCGGGTGTGTGTGTGTGTGGGGGGTGGTCTGCTCTCTTCTACCAGCATCGAAGGTTTCCACAAAACCGTCCCCGCGAATATCGCCTAAAAAAATTTCCAAGTTCGTAAGTGAAATGTCGGGTGTAAAGGGACTGAGAGTTTGCTGAAGCATCGAGGACAGACTGTTGTTTAGCGCTGGAATTGACAATCGGATGCGTTCACTTGTACGGGGGGAATATAGAAAGTCGGGTCCGGATAGAGACTAGTGATACCCACGGGCTTAGGAGTCCAGCACGGTCCTGATGGGGGCGGGTAGAAGGCCAGGGATGGCGGTCGGACACTAACCCGCCATATTCCTTAAGGGAACTGGAAGTCAGGATAAACAGAACGTTTCCGCGAGACCGGTTCCGGGAAACGTCTTTCCAGCGCCCGCCCTTTGGAGGTATCACGTGGTTGGGAAATCGGAGGCGAATTTGTTTCAGATGACATTAGAAGCTTCAGAGAGGCTGGAAATAAGATTAATTTACAGGAAATTCGGAGCCATTGTTTTTAAGGTACATTTATTAACCCGACTTATTAAATTTAAATTAACTGTGTTACGGTTTTTGCGGGGGTCATGATGAATGGCCAAGGACTCGGGTCTTACACCCTCCCTAAGCGGAGCTTTTGATTCTCTCGGTATTAAATGCGAAGTGAATGTTGATCGGGGCTCGTTATCTGGCTCGTGGACGTACAAGGCGGACCGTAGGCCCGAGCAGGTGCACGAAACAGCTCGTCTCTGTTTCTCCTGGGTGAGCTGTTGGTCCCGTCTGTTTTAAAGTACCCGGGCTGTTGTTGTTGTTGTTCACGTTTCGTGTTAACCCTCTTCTACGTTCTGGACAACAACAAAAAATTGGGTTATCGACGGAGCTCCCCGATCGCTAACGTTCCCCTCTAAGAGTCGGCTCGTAAACAGGCTCGGTCGGTCCTGAGTGTGGGCGAGCGGGACGGGAACAATGGCCGTTCTGACTCGACGAGTGGAAATTGATCAGAACCGGTGAACAGTAATTTGCCTGTCACCCGAGGAAGCCGCGGGTCTGTGGGCAGGTCGCTCTCGCCGACATGTTAAGGGTTTGATTTACAGTTGCACGTATAATTTTCTCCCGTTACATTTAAACGCCACCGCTGTCTAGAAGACTCAGCTTCAGCAGTTTCTCGAAAGCCGCCCAGTCGTAAAGATACATTAAACAGACATCCTATGACACCTGTAATTGCCAGCTTATTATTTATTTATTGCGCCGGGAGGGGATCGAATCTCCTTTTCCGCTATAAAGTCTGGAAGTGGGGGGTAGAGGAGATAACGGCTAGGAAGGGATGGATGGATGGCGGGTGTGATTCTCGGTAGTGGCTGGGGGAGTTCTGCGTTCTGAAACAATAGGAAACAAACTCGGTTTACGTTCGTTCTTCCACGGTTCCCGCGGGTTTGTCCCCCGGGTGGGGGGTAGGGGTGATGCTGGCCCGTCCCACGCCGTCGGTCGGTAGCCGGAGTAACAGCGGTCTCGCGGGATCTCGTTCGAAAAAAAAAAATGGCGGTGTTATTTCTGTCGTCTGACTCCATGTCGTTTCTAATGGGAATTCGGTAGGGGCCGGGGTCTGGGAGCTGGGAGCTGGGGGCTGTGGAGGAGCGAAACAAAACAAAAAAAAAAAAAAGAGATTCCTGATATTTTATTTAAAAAAAAAACCCCTCAAGTATTTTAAATTTCGTCCGGATGGCAAAAAAAGGGCCAAAATGGCGTCCTCTGGGCTGATGCTGAAATGCGCCGGTCCGAATAAAACCTGGGAAAGCCTAGAATATGCAAGAACTTTTTTTTTTTTTTTTAAATTATTTAAATACGGCAAAGAAACTAACAACGAACACATCCTGCTCCCAGAGAGCGAACACCAGTCGGCTCAGGGCGTCGTGGCGGTCCTCGGCTGTGTGGACCTTTTCTGGTTCCCTTTAAACAAGGGCTCTCCATCCTCTAGATTCTTCAGCATGAGTTTGGTGACGGGCCACACTTCAGGACACCATTTGCGCGAAATCAGCTCCTCGGCCGTAGGCTCAGCTTTCACATGGAGTGTTTTCTGGGCCCCCGCGACATTCAGCATTTTATGCTCAATTGGTCCCAGTTTTAAATAATCCTAAATTAAAAAAAAAATAACAACAAGTTAATCAGGGTGCACACACACACACACACACTACACTAGAGCCGCCAGGTGCTTGCATATACAAACAACGGTGACTCCATCCATAGATAAAATTTGAATTAGAGAGGAAAATTCTACGAAATATTCAAGCTTTATATTTAATTATATAACGCACTTGTTTTATGCAGAAGCTGGACATGGCCATGTATATAAAAGATGCATTCTTGGATGCACTGATGAGCCTTCCGAAGGAAAGGTTATAATTTCTTTGACACTAATATCATTGAGGATGCGCCTTTTTCCATAACACACGTTTCCAGTTCCTTGTTAGTCAGTGAAGATCTCACTCGTTCTTCTGCGAGAGATATGCGAGAAAGATAAGGGCAGCAAGTATCTATATGCCTGGAAAAGGTTTGAATAACCCGTAGTATTCAGAGAGAACATGTACAACACTTTGTAGCAGCATGAACAGCAGTTCTTGCCCCACCAAAATGACTCATAGTTGGTGTATCACCAAATTCTTTTTGCAGATTCTTCCTTTTTGACTCTCCCTGAGCAGGCTGAATGATATTCTTCTCAGAGCTTTTTCAGAAGTTTTTCAAAATCTTGTGTGACACTTGCCATTCCACCCTCAGTTTGGAAAAGGTCAGATCTGTTCAGCAATCTCCTGAAGGCCTTTTTTTTAGAAATTCCAGTAACAGCAAACTCTCTGAAGCATGGATCCAGACATGCAGTAATGCCTGACTAGTTATTTGTTGAAAGAGCAGCTTTCATCAATATTGGTTATGATCTGATTAATAGCACTGAAATAAATCAGTTCTAAACAGAACAATAGGATCTTCTGGTGTAGAATCTTTGACCAGTTCTCTGGGCATCTATTTTCTTCTTGGAAACTTCTCCCTGTCTCAGTTTTGTTTACAATTATGTCTACTTCACTCTCAGCAAAATGGTAGCTATATTTACAAACTGAAGTGTTTTTTTGTAAAAATCATTGAAGTTAATATTCTGAAATCTTTATTTTGCAGGTTCCAAGATATTCCAAGCAGTCTTTTGTCTGCAAATATTCAGATGCATGGTACCAATAGTGTAGATGCAAAGCAAAAAAAAAAATTCAAGATGTGTATGAAAGCAAGAGTGCATTTACCTGTAGCTCTAGCCTTAAATTTTGGTGATTCCTTGATGTGAAGCAAAGCCTTGGTAAGAATGCAGAATGTTTCTCCCTGCAGGTGATTTAAGGTTGCTAAAATTCTCTCTAGAGCAGCTTGCTTTCATCATTTGATCACCATGTTTTTCCAATTTTTTGCAGCTTCTTCAGCATTTATGTGCCAACACCTACTTCAGCAGTTAATTCACTCCAAACATTCATGCACTTACATGAATCTGAAAAGATGACTGCAGTACATTGTAGAAGGCCAATGAGATTCTTGACAGCAAGGATGTTTTCATAAAGGTCTGTTGCACAAAGGTTTAGAACATGTGCATAGCACCAGATGTAGACAGTGTTTCAAGAATGGTCTTCAGTGTATTCTTGAACACTACTGTAGTGACCACACAGGTGCAGCTCCATCAAAAGCTTCATCAATGATATTTTCCATTTTTCAATCCATGATTTTCAAGAGCCACCTTTAAAAGCTGATACAGATCCAAACAAGCAGCACTATAGTTTTCTGAACACAAAAACATTGCTCTTTCGTTTCATTTCTTACATAACACAAAATTATGGTAGCTTGATTACTGACAGCCATATCTTGACTTCTATCCATCTGCATACTATATTTTTAATCACAAATTTCATCAACAATTTTCTTCTTTATAAGACTGCAAATAGTTGCCACTGTTAGCAGTGGTTTAGGACAGCACAACCATGACAATTTTCTTTATTCCTCCCCTATCCTTTCAATTTGTTGCATCTAATTCTGATAGCATCTACTTCTCTGTCAAAGTAATTATTCAGCGGTACATCAAACTTGGCAACAAAATGAGTTCTAAAAAATTAGCTTGATTAGCAGTTTTATCATCTAGACTAAATGGTGCCTTGTTCTGATGTCCCCTATATGGCAGTGCCTGCTTCCCAACTGCTAAAATCTGTTTCAATATTTCAATATGTTCAAGAACCTGCTGCTTTCTGAGCTCGGTCATTCCCTTATTTATCGAAGAACAAATGTCTTAGCCTACAACTGACGAATTCTGTCACAGCATCCTTGTGCAATTTGCTGCATTCATGATCATCTCAAATCTTTGGTAAATGTGAGAATAATTCATGAAACCATCAGTAAAAGCAGAGTCAGTCTTTGCAAGAGCCAGACATATGTTGCAATAGTTTCCAATCTTCAACGTTCACTGATCCACTATTGACGCACATATTTATTCTTTGAAATTTGTATTTTATATACACATTTAGGATCAAATAGCAAATTAGACATCTTTGAAGCTAGGTTGTAAATTATTACTTTTCACCAACCCTAATCATTCATTAAGTGGAGCGCTATAAGTTGATCTTTGTAATTTAATCTCCACATCATCACCAGTGCCATTTCCATCACATTAGGCAAAAGGTTATCAGCCAGACTTGCAGGTGTGTGCACTACAGAAACAGAAGTTGGGGGAGCTGGATGGACAGAATTGGCAGCATGTTTGTCAGAACTAGAGATCATCACTTGGGCAGAAATTGATCCAATACATTTAGTGAAGAAAAGCTTCGTTTGCTTGGATTTTGAGTGAAAAGGCGAATTAATATAACTTAAATTAAAAACAAAATTAAAAGCCATTTAATTAGCAATTTTGTTTTGGCTTGCAGATCTTAACTATAATCATCACATTTTTTAAAGATCTAATTTTTCATCTGGTTTTATTCAATATAAAAATTTTCATGCTAGAATTAATTCTGCATTGATATTATTGAATTAGACTGACTGCAGAATTATTTGAAATTTTATATTTTGCCAAATAATTCTTTAAAATTGTACATTGGAACTATTCAGCATGTTCATTAGTTCTAACTTTAGATTGCTTATCTGGCTCTATCAGAAAGGCCCATGAGATCTCTAAACATTTTCAAAATTTAGCAAATTTAAATTATTTTCTAATGATTTTAGATATGTGAATACAGTATTATGTTATCAGATTGTGATATTCATTTATTTGTGCTTCTTTTAAGCAATGGAGACAAGGACACATGAAAGTTTACCTGAATAAGGTTAAAAGTGGTAGTGTTAACCAATGTGAAATCCAGTTTTACAAATAAATACTTGTTTTCATCTTTAGAATCTTTAACACCTGCATCTTTGTAACAGCTAAACCCAACAAACCATAACATCTATTGTAAATAGCTATTGCTTACATCATAGTTCTCCTTAGCATCTAGTACATCTCTGAATAGTTTCTCATCAATAATTTCTGGAAAAAAAAAAGAAAAAGTGTACTAAAGAATATTCTTTAAGGATTATTTGAATCTTTTAATTACATTCAAATCTAACTTCAGAGAAAGATGAGGACGTGAAAAGGATTCTTCTTTGCAAATATGTTCATCCACATTACAACTTAAGAAATTAAACACAAGCTGGACAAAGTAATTTCCACTTCAAAGATCTAGGATACTTAAGACTCAAAAAAGTACATAAAGTAAAAGCTGGAGAAAGGAGATTGAGATGTGTGTGTAATATTGTATAATATTTAGTAAATATTACAAATATGAAGAAAGAGAAAAGTAATAGTCATGAAACCAACTGAGTAGATTTATGAAAGGGGAAGCAATTCTATTTATGAAATATTAGGTGAGTAAAGAGGAAAACTACTTTTTCACCAGTGTTTTTATCATAAAAGATGATTTCAGTATCCATATCTAGAACCAAAACGATGAGAAGGCTGATGGTCTGGTCTTTATTGAGGACTTCGGTTAAAGTCACTTAAATCTAAGAGCTTTGCACAGCCAGGTGGTAATTTTCCAGGAATACTAAAAAAATTCTTTTCTATTTGTGAACCTTTAGCTATTCTGTTTAGTTCTGAATTATTCAAAGTTGTTCCTCCAAAAAAAATAGAAATTATCGATTGAGTCACCTATATTTTAAAGATGATCATGAACAACCTAGTGATTAAAGGGCAGACAATAGTGCACGTGTAACACGGTAAGGTTTTTGGACTTCTCTTATTCTGGATTTACATAGGTGGCAGTAATACTGCAGTGGATAAAACAATTTTGCAGATGCTGCTAAAATGTACACTAAGATTAATGCTGAAAATGACAACCCTGTATAATTTATAAATTGGTGAATCAAAGATGTAAAAGTATTCAAAAGGAATTTTAAAAATTATTATTATTATTATTACATAGAGTACATATTATATTTGGAAATGCAGTCTCAGAAAAAAAGGAACTGAGGGTTATTTTTTCAAATATCTTATACATGGATAGTGCATTTCAGCTGCTAACAAATACCAGAATGTTTGAACGCTTAACCAAACTCTGTAACATAAATCAAATAATTCAGTTGTGGTTTTTAAATTCTTCATTTGTCTACATTTTGATTTTGCTGTGCAGTCATAGAATTTCTTGTTTAAGAACAAAGATCCTGGCATGGATTCTCTAGAATGTTTGCACCTGACCCATTTTGGATTAAATGTTTGAGAAATCACCTCATTTTGATTGTGTAGACAGTGACTTGCAGTTAAAAATACTAGGTGTCAAAATTATAAATGGATTAAAATACCAGTCCACCACAGTATTAGAAATTCTGTAGGAACAGACTTTTTAAGGAATGCACTGGGTGGCTGGTGGTCCAGTAGTCCACCACCAGACCACCGTGGTTAGAGGGTCAGAGTTCTAATCATGGTCAGAAATGGCTCAGTTTGGCATGGCATTCTTTCTTTTCGCCCCTCTTCACTGGCTGGCCATATTGGTTTTCCAGGTATGTGTAGCGGACATCCTGCTGACCAACACTTAAAAAGCCTCCAACCATACCTAGGTAACTACTTATCTGGTCACAGACACCCTTCCCATTCCAGCTCCCTTTTGTGAGCTATCCTAAGATCCCAAAAGTCAGAAGGGAGACTTGTACAGCCATGATGGCTTTTTCTCTCTGTCTAGTAGCCAAACCAAACTAGTAGCTTAATGAGGGGGAATCCAAATGAACTCTACTATAGCTTTGGGGGTGTCTTGGAAAAAAACTGAAATTCTAATGGGGAAGACTGGCTGGTCTAATAAAAGAGTTGTAGAGATGTCCTAGGAGATGAAAGACTAAAATTTGCTTATGCTTAAGTTAAAAGATTTAAAAACTAAATTCATCCGTCTTGCATAGTTTTCTCATCAGTACATTTTGTTCAGCCCAACTGTCTTGACACGAAAACTGTTCTTATTCATGTTTTTTTCTGGATGTCCTTGTTCACAGCATTAATCACCAGATTACCATTATTGGTTGCTTTTAGATAAATAACTCTTTCACTAATCTGAAAGCTCATAAAAGAATTCTCCTCTATAGCAATGGAAACTTAACAGTCCTTTTACTTTGACCTTTAGACCCATAAAATTATATTCATCCTATTTAATTCTTTACAAAGAAAATTTATTTGAATATTTTTTTTTTGTTTTTTTAATACCTAAACTTAATTTTCATGTTGTACTTAACTGTCTGCTCTATCTTCAGCTCTAAGTAGTCTGCTAATGTTTTACCTATTTATTTACAAATTACATTTGAAAAAAAATAACTACATGAAATACTTATTCCAATTCCAAAATGGCCATTTGGTTTCCTAAAAGTTTTATCATGAGAACAAGGATTTCATGAGGTTTCCTCATTCTGCTTAGAAGCTTATGTCATTTTAGTATTGGGGGGGATAATCTAATTTGTATACGGATGTCATAATAAAGCCTGTGCTGTGGATGTTGCTGGCTTTCTTGTGATGCCAGAGCATCCAGGGGATAAAACAAAACTACAAATACCTACTTTCACTATCATGAGTTGTTTCTTTCTTTTAGCTTTCTAAAAAAAAAAAAGAAAAACTTTCTTCTTGGCAGAATCTACAATGCTACAGGTCTGAGTGATGGCGTGTTTACGCAGCAAGGCTTTACACATCTTCCTACAGACTAATTAATGAGAGATTAGGAGACTAAAAACTTGTTTGAGCACCAAAACCAAATTTATCGAGTTAATTTTTTTTTTTTAAAAAATTAAACATTATGAATGAACAGTGGGCATAAGAAAAAAAAATTATACAAATTTTCTTTACAGTATATATATATGTGTGTATAATGTGCATGGAATATAATAAAACATGCTTAAGAAGATAAACAACAAACCCTCCCCATTTATAAATGAGGGAGACATCTGGTGTTTATCCATAGGCAATGCTCTTGTGTTCCAAACAGACATTTTCAAAATCAAACTTATGCTCCACTAAACAACAAAAGACGGAGATTACAGAACTCTACCATCTTTGAAAATCAACTAAGTAAACAACAAAAAAAAAAACCCACAAGAACATATAATAAGAAAGTAAGTGTTACAATGGTAATGCTTAGCTCTAATTAAATATAAATATGTACTTGTACTTAGTGAAACCTGTCAATACCAACATCATGTGAGTTCCCATGCTGGCTCAGTCAATGCGGCAATATTCAAAATATTTGTATGGCAAACAATTGTTTCAGAATTAAATAAAATGTAAACTTTAATTTAAGGGAAAAGAATTATAGAAGTTATTATTTACACAAGTATTTACATCCTTTTTGAACCTGAAGATAATTATAGTTTTTTTTTTTTAAATACAACTGATTGTTGTGTATTTTCATTTTGAAAAAGATGGCCATGTTCTTGCTACTGAACCATTAAACAAAAATTGTCAATTGTAAACAATCATAAAATGCTCTCATGTGAAACACAATATAATCAAACAGAAAGTGTGAAACAGAGTACCTTATTTCCTGAAATAAATTGTCAAGTGATGCTTGTTGCTTCTCACAACTCCTAGCCTCAGCATATGCAGCTTCCGCAATCGTTAAAAAGTCAATAGTCGGGTGCAATCTCTCGTTTTGTATAATATTCTTAAAACAGTGGTATAAGAAAGCTATCTTGTTGCATATGTGGTTATTGAATCTGTCAGATGTATGTGAGAAATATTACATTATTCCTAAAGATAGTAACTTGTGCTTCTTCTTTTGCATCTGGTTGAGTTGCTGGAGCCATTAGCCAAAAACGTCTCCGGTTTCATCCACTTCCCACTTAAGTTGATAGTAGCAGTAAATTTTTTTTGATGTTTTTTTTTACTTGCCAATTACTAAAGGCTTACGTTTCTCACCAGTTCCACTGTAGAAAATAACTGCCAGTCTCTCTCTCTCTATATATATCTTCTGAACTGTTTTTCACCACTTGCTGGTGCCATCTGGACAACCAAATTCAATCAGGGACTGCTTGCAAAAATGTTAAATTCTGGAAATCATAGCCCTCTGCAGATTTGGCAATCTAGTGTTTGAACTCAACAGCAATTGTTTTGTCCCACCTATACTCTCTCCACTAGCTAGAACAGACTTTCCAGGAGAGTAAACAGCCATTTACATCTTTGAAGTTTGGCAAACCAGAGCCTTTCACAAAAGAGGCGGCCTTCTCTTGAATTAAAGAACCTTATAGGAATGTCCTTTTTACATGCTGTCTGAAACAATCATCACAAATTGGTTATGTTGATCAAATTGTTGAGATTTTTTTTCTTCCTATAATTATTTGCTTCCATCCACCACCTGATTCTAGAAGTAAAATTACTGCTCTGTGTTAAGATGTTGGATACAGTCTAACTTCCAACATGAAATTTCACACTCAACTGTTTTTCTGTTGGTCCAGATGTAGGCTTTAATTCATGCATTAAACTGATCTTTTCAACAAGCTTATACACACTAGAAGCCTATAACAAACTGTAGCAGCAAGCAAATAATACCTTCCACATTTTATTCCTCAACAGAATATTGCTCTACAATATTCCAAACTTTAAGGCAAATTCTAGTTTGTTTTTTTTTGTTTCAAACAAAATGTTAAATAATTCCATGAAGACTCTCTAGTACCAAATAAACATAAGAATTGCAGCATTTTCACTATTTGTCTTCATGCTGCCTGGCAAACCAACAAAAATCTTAGGTTATTTGGTGCTGTGATTCTTTGAAGATTCAAGTAGTCTCAGAGAATGCAAAACGCATTTCTTTCTAAAGAAGCTGGCAATGAGTGCTCCAAACTGTGGAATACAAAGCTGTTTCTTTGCTGCTGCTAAGTTTTGTGCCAGGGGAAAAACCAAACAACAAAGGAAAAAGTAGTTTTCTTTTGACACAAGGATGCAGCTAAGTGAGAGTTGACTGGGAGATGCTGATATCCAAAGACTATTTTAAAGCAAGCTTGGTTCTGACATTTTTTTTTTTTTTTTGAGGAATGTCTCTCCTCTTCTTTTTTTTCAGATTTAGCAAGAAAAATTAGAGGTTTTGTATAGTGAAGCAGAGCTGTGAAAGAGATGAAGCAACTCCACAAAAATTTCGAGGAGTTGGCCCCCACCACCACACGGACGGATACTTTTAGAACAACACAAACTCCCACCACTACGATACATTTTTCGTTTTTCGTGAGGATCAATGAAAACAAAATTAAACCAAAATAAACCTG
Source organism: Nautilus pompilius (assembly GCA_018389105.1). NCBI lineage: Eukaryota > Metazoa > Mollusca > Cephalopoda > Nautilida > Nautilidae > Nautilus > Nautilus pompilius. Next base: position 99,837 of record JACATO010002439.1, read on the forward strand.
ACCAGCACTCGCTTCAGTGAACTGAACAGTCCACAAATCATTTTTGTCTAACATTATTATCCCATATAATGAAACTTGTTCGAAAATAAAACAAATTATCTCTCTTAAAATCAGGAAGAATTGCTTGCTTTCTCACTGTCTAAACTCTCCATTGGTGCCATGTAGGAAAAATAACTTAGATTTAGTCAGGGAGAAGACAACTCACCAAATTTAGCTGGGTCCTTCACAGGTCTTTCTAGGGTACCTTGAAGTTCATCTGTAAATAAATCCTGATATTTACGCATGGCTCTCTAAAAAAATGTTTTGTTTGTTTTTTCAGTATTCTGGAGGTCAGTTGGGATTTTCCGACCTGTCCAGAGCCGATCTGACCTCTGCACAAACACTCACCTTGATCCAATCTTCCAGCCTAACGGCGAAATAAGGAGCAGTAATAAGAAAACATCATAAATAGTCACCTTATTCAAGATCCTCAGCTTTATTTGCACTGGACCATAAAAATGCTTATGTTTTATTTGATTTCTTCCTCAGTAAGCAGAAGCCCTAGTTTACTTTTACCCCTGAACTGCTACGGCCCTTTCAACAAGGCAAGGCACAGACTGACCAATGTCCGTCAGTGTCTCTCTCTCTCTCTCTCTCCACAGAATTTTTAGGTATGGTTCTGCTCATCTAACTTTAAATCTCCCTCCTTCAGGCAGCCCCCCATCCCTCAGTTGACCAGGCTAACAACTGGACAGAGCACCTTAGCCTTTGGTCAATTCTGTGAAGAAAGCAGGAGGAAGATATTTGCAGAGCTAGCTAACCAACAATAAGGGGATAGCTTGATGTTAGTAAATCAGTCATTAATAAAACACTGGTATAGTAGGCGTATTGTAATTAGGTTAATTATTTCAACAGAAAGCTCCAACTGGAGAAGTACAGTCAGTCTTGGTCAGTCAGGATGAAGAATAATTGTACACATGCACTTCATAAGCTCTCAGGGGGTCAAACTCGCATACCCCCCCAATATCATCTAACAAATACTACTGACATAGTGTGAAACAACAAACAAATAAAAATGTAAATATTCTTCCATTACATCAAAGATGATAAACATTCATTCTACTCTAATGGTTTTCCTACTACCTTATTATTATTATCTGATATAAGCTTACATTCTGAGGATCACTTCCTGTTGTCATCATCAGGGTTGGTCATGAAAGGAACTGTTCTCAGTGTGTATGTGTGTGTGTGCACGTGCGTGTGTGTATGGGTGTTCGCTTTTTTGAAGATATTAGGGGTTATATAATTTTTTTTTTTTAAAAAACTCACATTTATTTATTTATTTATTTACAGCTGTGCAAGTTTGAATAAGTCAATCTAATCAAATAAACTAACTTACCAAAACTTTTGCTTGTAGATGTTCCTTTTGTAGACATTGTGACTCGTGCTCCGTCTTGCTTGGATTTCTCAGCCTGGTCTGCAAATACGTTTTGTACTCAATAGCATTTTTGTAGTCCAAACCAAATCAAATCAAACAGCTGTGGTCAAAACCACTGCATCTCCAAAAACTATGTGTGTCTGTGTGTGTGTGTGTGTGTGTGTGTGTGTGTGTGCCTCAGACTCATTTCCAAATAAAATTTGCTTACATAGGTTGTCTAGGTTTCCTTGGTTATGGTGGGAATATCTGCCAACAGATTGCTGATTTATTACTCTGTAGTTTCCATTAGGGATAATTTAGTATAGAGACCCTTTGAATATCAGAACATTGATTAAGTGCCTTAGAACTGCAATGTGACAAACACAACGAACACAATTTTTTTAAATAATGATTTTAGCCATCACTGTAAGAAAGTTAAGGAAGTGCATTTAGAGTTAATAAAAATGCAGATAACAAAAGGTAATATAGGGAGTGACTGCAAAGTTGTTTTTTTTTTAAAGAGATGTAATTTATGTTTAGAGTCACATAAAAAAAAACAAACATCCACTGTTATCTTTTTAAATAAAAACATTAAATAACTTGTAAGTAATTACCATACTTGACCCTTATTTAGAGAGAGCTTCACCAAAGAGATAAACAAGGAAGGGAGATAAATATGCGAAGATTATTTTTGTAAAAGAGAAAGATGAAGAGCTGCAGAAACAGAAGCACAAGTCAGGCTGCAATAGGCAAAAAAAGATGTGGTGTAGCTTTATTTGGTTGAGTAGGTATGAGATATGACAGATTGTAGTAACAGGATTTCAGTGGGAGATTTTACCTGAAAACAATCAGCAAGTCTTCTTTAATGCAAAAACAGGAAAAAAACTCCACGAAACATGAAAATGTTGTAAATAAGTACAAAAAAATGGCAATTAAGCCCCTGCTCACTCTCCATGGCTCTGACATCGCCAGTAGATTATTCATAACATCCATCATCGCTAGTGATTACTAATACACCTCCAAAACACCACATTAGTTTTCATACTACGTATTTTTATTATTTGCCTTTCTATACAATTGTTTATTTTTACGTTCTCGATCAATTTCCCTATGTACTTCTAAAAGTTTTCCAATTAAAAACCTTTTTATTTCTAGGTTTGAAACCTGATTGGAAAAATGGCTCAGCGCAAATTACAGTATAAGCCAGAGTTTCTGAAATATAGCTTCTCTGAGCTGAGAGGACGATGTGGGAATGTCCGACCCCAGTGTGTTCAGTGCCTGTGAGTCCTCACAAATGAATCTATGAAGGAAACCAAACTGAAGCGTCATTTGAGTTTGGTGCCAAATTTCATCGTAAACCAACTGAGTTGTTGGAAGAATAAAAAACAACAATTAAAACAAGGTCGGATCAATGCTCCCTCGAGTTCAGCTTTTTCACTGGAGAAAGCTTCCTTGACATCCATTCAAGTGGCATGGAACATTGAGATGCAAAAAGCCTCATAACATTGGAGAGGAGCTGATGAAGCCAGTGGAAATGGCAATGGTGAAAACAGTTTGTGTGGAGCAGATGCTGCCAAGAAGCTGGACTTGGGATTGCTTTACAACAATAGCATAAAATGGCGAATTGACCTCATGTCAGATGATATTTTGGATCAACTAATTGTGGCACTGAAAAAAAGCAGGAAAATTTTTGTTGCAGATGGATGAATCTGTGGACATTGCAGATGATCCTCAACTCATGGTTTTTGTCAGGTACAAAGGAGAAGACAACATCCTGGAGGAATTTCTCTTCTGCAACGCCCTTTCAACTACCACCCATGGAGAAGACATTATTTAACATGGTTAACGATTTTTTCAAGAAACATGATCTTGACTGGTTGAACTGTTTGGCGGTGTGCACTGATGGAGCTCCATCTATAAGTTGTGTGGGATTTGTCATTCGTGTTAAGGCAGAAAACTCTGATGTCATAATGATTCACTGTTTTTTTTACATCAGAAAACCTGGCCTCTCAAGGTTTGCAACCAGAACTCCACAAGGTTCTCAATCATGCTATCCAAATTGTGAATTTTGTCAAGGCCAGAGCTATGAACTTGTGTGTTTTCTATAAAGTGTGTGAAGAGATGGGATCACATCACCAGGACTTGTTGTTCCACTCGGATGTCCGTTGGCTCTCTTGATGGGGAGAAGCAGCAGCAGGTGTTGGCCGACTGCCTCAGAGACGGTGCTTGGCTGGCAAAGCTGGCTGACTTTTGGGTGACATCTTCAAGCACCTGAATGAACTAAATTCAGAAATGCAGGGTTGAAATCAAGCCATGGTGGATATCGATGGAAAAATTGCTACATTCAAGAAAAAACTTGCATTTTGGAGAGAAAAAAATAGCTAAAGGAAAAACGGCTGCTTTCCCAGAACCAAATGCTCTGCTAGAAGATTCATCAGAAATATCACTTGGTGACATCCAAGTTGTTTTTTAAAGTCATGTGAAGAACCTTCAAAAAGAAATGGACAGGTATTTGCCAGAAAATGCCAACCTTCAACAGCATAGTTGGATCAGGAATGTGTTCAGTGTGAACATCAGTGAAGTCAGAGAAAATATCCAAGGATTTCAAGAACTTTTAGATCTCCAAGAAAGTCAAGTTCAGAAGTAACGTTAAGCCTTCCATATTAAAAATTTCAGACCCAGCTCAAGGATAAGCCCATTCTAACTCGGGAAGCTGAAAAGGCTCTTATCCATTTCCCGACAATCTACCTCTGTGAACAAGGACTTTCAGGTCTTGTGACAACCAAGACTATAGCAAGGAACCACATGGATCCTCAGCGTGACTTGCATTGTGCTCTGTCTATCAACATAAAACTAGAAAAGCTCACCCAAAAAATGAAGCAGCATCATATTAGAAAGTTATTGTAATTCATTCTGGTTTAGTTATTTAAATTACTTCAATGAACCTAATTTAATAAATGCTATATAGTTACCAGCCCTTTGGGTCACCAGGATGGGAAAATATTGTATTTAGGGGTAACTAATTGTTTTGACAGTTATTTAGCACTTCCTAGCATAAATAAATTGCATAACAAGGGTAACAAAATGAATGCCTTACAAATCTTGTTAAAATATCTTAATATTTTCTTCTTTATACACATCAGTTTAGCAATGAATTTAAAAGTCTCAGTCAGTTTATAGTCATGAAATGTCAATATAATAAAATATACTAGGTGTAGGGTAAAATTATCATCTCTAGTTTTCTTAGGAATGAAAAAGGTTGTAGTATAACTGAGACATAACTTTGAACTTTTTCTTCCATTGGCAAAGATATTAGATCATTTCTAACAGCTATAACTGCAAAACTATTACATGATAATGTCACCCGTGTGTGGCTGACATCACTTCCTTATTTATAAAGTATTTCCTTAGATACAACCAAATTCTTTTCATTCAGCAAAGTTAGTGAATGCAAAGCAAACCTTTTAGGTAAGTATTTAGAATATAAATATAAATTATTTAGAAGTAGCAATATTTTAGAAAAAAAAAAAGAAATTTACTTTGACAGGCATGACGTCTTTAATAAGAAGGTAATTATTCATGAGAAAATTGTGCTCATATGAAACGATTTAGGATATCCGCCATCAGACTCTTAACCAGTCAATGATTCAGACAGAAAAGCTTTATCCTGCGAAGTTACTGAAATATAACTCGGGTTTAAAAAATAAAGTGTGTGTGTGTGTGTATTAAAGCAGTTTCAGTAATCACCAGCTTTTCTCTGATTTTAAACGATTTTTACCACTATGCTTTGTAAACCAGACTCATTCAGAAGAGAAAATATTAAAGGAAAACAAAAAAAAAAACATTTTTCACAAACCAAAAAATTAGCTTTTAAATACAACAGAAAATAAAATTGGATAATTTTACACAAAAATAATTTTCAACTGAAACGTCAAGTAAAAAACTGGATAATTACAAGCAAATAAAAACTGTTAAGTCAATAAATTTTATTTTGGAGCATGGAGAGGAATTTCATCGATTGTAGCTGTAACCACAGGACTATTGACTTTGGCATGATGGGCTTATCAGCTCACTTTTTGTTTGTTATTGTCCACTGGTAAATTAAAAGTGCTTCCTTTTTATTGGCCTCTCCAGAGCTACAGTACAGAAGAAAACATAATGGCAGGAAGAGGCCATTAGATGTAACCAGGCTGGTGGGGGAGCGATTACCTCATTCGATGAACAGGAATTTCCTTAAGTAGTTATCTAAAGTTTTATTAAAAGATTACCATTGTAGACGTATAAATAAGATTTCAGCCTGGAAGTAAATGGTTATAATGCAATTGCTGGGGCCTTTGTTGTGTTTTTTTAATGGATTAAACTTTGTGAAAATAAAAAAGTCCAGAGAGATAGAAGGGGGGGCAATTAAAATGATGCACCACCACAAAGGTCGAAGCGGGAGTGACCGACCCACCCCGACCACCAGACTGTCTGTGAGGATTATGCTTCATCAGCAGAGAACCAGGCAATAATGAGGTGTGGGTAATTGATTCAAAGTCACCACAGCGATCAGGCATTTTTTTTTACCTTTCGCGTTGTACAGCTGTGTACCTCATGTTTTTGTTGTTTTTATTTTTTTTTTTAACTACCTAATTGACAATTTTTCTTCACTCGTTTTGAGATCAGTTAAAAATGAGCGAATGCGTCCATAAAGTTCTAATTCCAGAAAAGTTGTCCGTTACTCGCCTGCTTGAGTCAGCTTAAGGGAAGAAGCATTTTGAGAAAAAGTAAACTCTCTCTCTGATAACTCCCTGTCTCCGCATGATGGCAGATAACTCGATCGCCCCTTTGTTCTTGGCAACATTTTCCATGTTTTCAATTGTTTTCTCTTTCTCACTTTCATTGTGGATCATCGGAATGCTGCAACAGTAGCTGATTTCTACATGTGCATGATTTGCTGGCATCCAACAAAAATAATCACATGAGGCAAAAACCTTTTTCTGCACGGTTGCAAAAGGAAATCGTAAAGTTTAGGTGGTGGGTGGAATTTCATACTGGAATTTTTGTTTCTTGTGAAATTGTCTGATAGTTATAGAAACAACAGTGGTAATCATAAAACTGAGCACACACACACACGCAAGCATCCACCTGCACTACAATAACAGTTGAGTATTAAGTGGCAACCAATTCCCACCCTAAAAGCCTTTTCTTTTTTCAAGCCGATCGGGCTGGGAAAGCATTGTGCAGATGATCTTGGACTACTTTGTTTTTTAGGCAGATTTCATGCAAGACGTCTTTAAAACAGACAAACCTAGTTTGCAATTCTCTCTGTTAGCCTAAAAAAATTTGCCAAGCAAATCATTCTTGGTTTCACCTAACTTCTGCTTGTTGGCAAAAGGTTAGAGCATGAGAAATGTTTACAGTTTACTGGAAGGCATTTGCTAAAGTTGAAAATTACTGTTCTTACTTTAAAGGTAAAATCCCTATTACAAGATAAAAATTGGTAAGTTAGTCTTTCATCTGGTACAGTTTCAATAACAGATGATTACTATAATAAAATTAATTTAAATTAAAATTGATTTATTTTTTCACCTTGGGATTAATGAAGATGCTTTAGTAGGACTGAAAATCTAAAGAATGCATTGGAAATAAATTTTAAAAAAGCACTGGTAAATACCGTAAAGCTTTCAACATCTATTCAATGCTCAAAATAAATAGCTAGATTAGAAGGTGAAAATAAAATATATCAAAGTATTTATAGCAAATCAAATTTATTTAGCCACTTCATCTATTAAATATGCTCATTTACATTGGAAAACATTTCCTTAAAACTAATATACAAAAAATTCACAAAGTAAATGGACATGAATTTAAAAAATGCTTTCTTTTAAGCTTTCTATAAGTGAAAAGTCATGAAAAATGCCACTAATGGCATTTCCTTGCAGATGATGGCAACAATGAATGTTGCTGTGGATAACAGTAGTAAAGAAGTCACAATGGATGATGGTAGTAATCACATGATAACAGAAGTAATAATGTCAACAGCAGTAAAGATGTCCCTGTGGATGATGGTAGCAATACATTACAACACAGCCAATGGGGAAATGTTTTTGCACTCTTTTATTCTGTGAAAGCTAAGAACAGGGTATTAAAACAGCTGCTTATTCCTCAGTATATGCTCTATTGAAATAATCCAGATTTCTTTGAATTTTATTCCTTATCTAAGAAGAGCAAGTTACAGCTGACTCAAGCAATAAAAGGGATGCCAGATGTAGTGTGTATTTTTGAATAGCCTGCCTATTACAAGAGCCAGTAAGAAGGAAACAAAAAACTTACCTTCTGAACTTTGTAAATCAAATTTATCATAAATCCAGGAGTCCAGTTTGGACAAGTCTATTTCTAAAATACCATTCTTCTCCAGGTTTTCATAATCTTCAATCTGAGTCATGAAGACATTCCTACAAATATTAGAGCAAATTATTTGTTTTACTTTATAGACCTAAAGATTGATTAAACAACTTGTTTATACCACTCATTAGTATACTAAGGGCTGCCAGATTTACTCGTTATCCCATTTAACATGGGAAATGAAGAGCCAAGAAATAAATCTCCATCAATAACAAAGTACTGCAATAATGTCAAAGTCTTTTTTAATTCTATCACATATACACTGCTATCTTCACAGAAGCATCTTTGTTGTCTGAAACAAGATGTGCAATGCAGATACAAACCAGGTGAAAGATTTAATCAAGTAGAAAATGTTTATAGGTGATGATATGCATCTTTTGTAAAAGCAGTACTTAAAATGTTAGCTAATTATGGCTATAACAAATAAAACAACAAAAACCTTGTTCTCTGAATTGACTTCTTGTTTCAGGCACACCACAAAAAATTTTGACAATTAAACTGATTATACTACAAACATTAAATATGTAAAACTAGTCAAAGACTGCTAGGAAATTTAATTTTTTTCTTCTGAGAATTGGTTCCCCTTTTTCAAATTGAATGACCAAAGTGAAGGTTTAAGAAAATTTGAAAAGTCTTCTAATGGTTTTCTCTTTTCTCATAGTCCAACTATTTAGCCTTCATGTCATGTTCTGCCATCAAGTATCAAAACAGCAGAGTAGCTTCCCGAATATCTTCAGCAACTACACAAAAGCAGTGGGTATTAAGCAATCAACAGTTTCAAATGATGTATTGCTATATACATTAAACCAAATCATTCTCTATCCTGGAAATGTTGTTGTGTCAGTATTAGAAGGCAGACAGTTGAAACAGTTTTGAAACATAAAGGTGTTTGGCAGTTCAGAACAAGATATCATAGTGGCCCTCAAATTGATCTTTTGCTGTGCCATCATATAAGTTTTTCTAATTATTAACTTTAACATCCACATGTTCTCAATTTATCATTCAAGACATTCAAGAGAACAAATCCTTCTCATAGACAGCTGTGAAAAATGCATGTGAGACTAATTATGCTGAGATGGCATCATTTTCTTCTATAAACTATGTCCAAAGGTACAGATTATCCAAAATAATAAATGGGTGCTACTAATTTTGCAACAGTTTCTTTGCATTCTGGGTTTAATGTACAGAACAATTCACATCATTGTCAACTAGAAAAAAAATTTACATAATAATAATAATGACACTGTTTAAAGAAAAATGAAGTCTGCATGACTGTATCATAAATGATACTTTTGATTTGATTTCAATGCTGAAATTACAAATCAAAAATTATTAAATGCATAAGAAATAAATATTTTCACAGCATCAGTTTAAAGATAGCCTTCACGGTTTGCACACAAACATATACAAAAATATGCACAACTATGATGCACACAAAGTTATTTGTAAGAAGAGCTATGGCATTATCCATAATGGTTGGAAAATATAAATAACTAAAAAGGTACTAGTATTTCCCAGAATTTAATGATACAGATAGGTTAGCACAAAAGTTATTTGTAGTTAAAGAGTCAAGTCTGTTTATTAATTTGGCTAGCCCTGATCCTGCCCTCAGGTTTAATAAATGAAACCTGTGCATGCCATGTACAGACTTAATACAATCACATGATAGACTATGGCAAGAGTTTATTCTTTACATCATAGTAACAGTACATCATTGGTTATACGGGGACTCACAATTTCACTCAATTAATAGAAAGTTCTTGCTTATGCAGACCAAAACATGTTGATTTAGGGCCTGTAAGCAATATGGCCACCTGAACCAAATGAGTTAACAGACTTCAGTGTTCCTTTAATACAAAAAAAAGGGCCACGTATGTATATAATATCCAAAATAGTGTTAAGTTGGGTAAAGAATATAAGTGTATGTACAGATAAACCAATTATTCTCTATTCAATAGCTGTGTGATAACTGAAGACTATAAGAAAATAAAACTATTCAATTAAGTTGGTAAACCTAGGTGTTTACAATTAAAGTAATAGTGACAATAGTATAAATCAATTTAACAACTGTGCTTAGAAATCTTTCTCTTATCCAGTCCCTAAACTAAACTAAACACTCTTTATATGCATTATTGGAAATAATTATGAGTAACTGCAACTGACAGATGTATATAATACAAGCAGAATGCATTATTGCAGAAAACATGAAAACAAAATGAGTCCTTTTACCTAATGTAGAACATAAGTTTTCATGCTCCCGTACAGGTTACCAATGTATGCCTGGAATGTTGTTCTAAATATCAATCATGTAGCACTTCTACAATTCACTTAAAGTGTTTGGTGGCCATTTGACTTTCTCAGTAGGCATGTTAACCCATACAGCCTCAATGATGTTCATATCAAGACTCTGTGCAGACAGAGGCGTATCTGTAAGTTTTTCATTAGCCTCTTCACATTCCAGATAGGTTTTCACTGCAATGGCTGTGTGCTTGGAATCATTGCCACATTGAATGATGAATCCCTGCCCAGTGAGATGTTTTTCTTGAAGGACTGGCATGACGGATGAGAAACTGTCTGTACCTGTTGGCAGTCGGTAAACCTTTGATTCCATGCAATCTTCAACACCTTTGGCGGATGTGCAGCCCCGCACTTGTATTGATCCACCCCAATGTTTCAAGTAGCTGTTTTACACTAACTGTCAATATCGCTCCTTAATCCACCCTTTAAAAAATCTGCCGTAAACAGTTCAAACTTGGACCCATCTGTAAAATCACCTTCCAGGTTGGTCATCTCTACCGTTTGGATGCCTCTCCTCAGCAACAAAGGTTTTCAGGAAGCTACACATTCATTAAAACCAGTTCATGTTAACGTGTATCTTACCGTTCTTGAAGAAACATTAACACCCACACATGCAGCTAGGTCAATCACAAGAATTCTACTGGTTCATTGTCTATCACAGAAAACATGCCCTAAGACACTTAACATCCCTTTTGGAGAGTTTGTGCTTTCTACCTCAACCACATCTATTGTCAGCAGTGCAGCTTCTTCTGAAACATGAAGATGAGTTGCAATCTGCTGCATCATGTATCCTTCACTAGCTAACACTTTAATTTCTAAAGCTTGACATGTGATATTTCCTACCCAAGTGCCATAATATTCCCTGCACTACAATGATAACATTGCCTTTATCTCTATAGTCCTTCTGCAGATGTGGCACTTTCTGATTGCTTGCATGACAACCAATTGTACTATAGCAACACACAAGTGACTATATAGCATTTCATTTTTACATGAGATGCAATTCTATAAAATGCAAATAGCATTTTATACCCAGGTTTTCCTCTGTATCCATTATTATTCCAGTACTGTAAATGCTAAGCATCATTTAGATATCAAATTCAATTTTATTTTACATTAACAAATTTTTTAATGCCAGATTTGATTATTTTTGGAAAAAAACTCAAAAAAAAACAATGTCATGATGTATTAGGTAAAACAAATAATAACAGCTGATCCATCATCCAACAAGCTGCAATACCTGGAGATTTTCAGGTCATCAACTGTACATTCAAACAGCTCACACAGAAGTTCCAGGTTGTTTTCCTCAAGCCTCTCCAACATCTTCTTAATCTTCTTGGTCTCTTTGCTGATAATTTCTACCTAAGAAACAACAACAGAACATACAGCCACTGTACGGTAAATGAGGCCTGAATGTCAGTCTTTCCTACTGACTACACAAAGCAATATTTCTAACTGTTGCTGTTTGTTTGGTTTTCTGGCTTTTGCTGTCACCAACAAAAGGATTCAAAAAGGCCCAGCCTGGAGAATTTGTCTGCCTCAGTTAGCCCCACTGTCTCTCTGAATTTACACATAGGACTTCTAGCAGAAACTATTCTGATTAACATTGCAATTTCAGCTTGTAAACAAGGGGACATAGTTCTAAATAGTTTGAAGTGCCCTATTAATCATGGTATAGCTATTTTCATTGTTTCATACACCCCCAATATATCCCTAAAATGTATATATGAATTGTATTCTGTTTGAGAAATCAACATAAATAGTACATTTCACAACTTACATATAGACTATAGTATATGTCAGCAATTAATAAAAGTAACACTAAGACAGAGATTACTAATGTTTTTCCAGCAACTTTTCATTAAAAATTAACTTCTAACAATAGTCTGATCACTATAATTACTGATAAATGATGCTTGGATAAGTTTAAATCAAAGTATCTACTTGTTAAGAAAAGGTAAAGAATAAAATAAACTTAATGACAAAAACTAAAATGTAAAATTGACAGTTTCATAAAGTTGCTATCTTCCTGTTGTTTTCATTTTTAAAATTAATTCACTAATCAGCCATCCCCTCTGGCTTCTTACAGATGATGGTAACTCTCTTTATTGTCAGAAAATGTTTCACATGAATGCTTATACAAGTTTTCCAAAATTTTGGCAGATGTTTTTTGTTGCTTTTGTTTAATTTATAACAGTATTTTTCTATTTAATCTTATGCCTCTTTTATCAATATTTACAAAAAAGCTATTATGAATAACTGAATCTCTCAAATGACTACAGATCAGGCAAGTGATAAATATAAGGACAATATATAACAGAGTAATGAACATGCCTAATTAATGTATGATAAAATTAGCCAGTACTTATAGCTGCTTATCTATCATTAATAACTATAGCTTACTATAACTAACAATTGGTTAGTACAGCTAACCATAATAATGATCATAACTATGGCATATTATAACTGGCAAATAGATGCAGTTTTTAATAGCTACTGATAAAAAATATCAAATAGTTATACAGTAGATAATATAAGAAAACCAATTCTTTTATTACTAGTATGGGCTTTTGGTAATAGCTATAATACTGTGAGACAATTAATGGCTACTGCTAAATATTAGAAATCATTACTAAATTATAGTAACTGTGAACAGCAACAGCATAACTAACAAACACCATAGATAATATGACTAAGTAATACATGGCTAATTATAACTGCTGAGTGATTCTGATATAATAAACTAAAGCCAAGCTTTTAATTTTGTTTTTACTAACTATGCCATGAGAATCCATTTAACACAATTGCCCCGAGTCACATGAGCTTAATGTTGTTCATTCCAAACCAAAAAATGAAAAACCGTTAATAAAGAGATGGATGGATGAAATTCTTACTTCCACATGTTGTTAACCATAGTCCTTCCTGCAGCGCAAACAATAGCAGAGTGTTTGCTGCAATGTTGAAAAATAGCTGGGAAAATACCTCTGACATCATAGAAGACTCAAGCAAAATTAATTTCCTATTTTTTTCATTGGTTAAAACCACCATTTGTAATGGTGCTATCCAAAATCGATATATCAACGACCAGCATACCAAGCAATTGCTGCTGGGGATCAATATTGTGAGTACCAGCAGGACTTGGGTTAAAAGCAAAAGTGCTGAACAAGAAGATAAAATTAAAAGACTACAGGAGTAATGTGATATTTTTTAACAATAGTTAATTATTAAAAGCAGCAGCTACTGCAAATATTAAATGAATTTGCTGTTTGCTCTCTTTTGCTTATATATATTTACATTCATTATTCCATCTTGTTTCAACATTAGGCATAATGCTTTGTCCAAGTTTTATTAGGCTGTCAAAACAAGATGGGAAAACAAATGTAATAATCATTTCAATCCCTTAGCATTGCATGGATGCTCCCAGAGCTCGGCGCCTCTTAAACAACATGCACCTACTTCACATTTCAGCCAGCAGTTTTCCAGCACTTCCTGTCGACTGTCTTTGTCCAGCTGAGTTATGGCTCTCTGTAATGAAATTTCCGTAAATGTGTCAACCTTCCTCTATTTTCTCTTCATCAAGTGCCTTAAACCCTAAACTAGTAGAACTTAACAACACGTAAAGCCTTCGCTTGATGGCCTCAAAGGTAAAGCCACACTCTAACTAAAAGAGACGGTTTAAAAACTTAGTTAAATTTCTAGGTTTTCCTTGAAGGCAAATCACTGTGGCTGGCATAGCACAGATCTCTGGATACCAAAAACATGAATCTCAATTCAGAAAAGAAATAATAAAAAACAAACTACTATTAATATTAGATCTGAACATCAGACTGATAAATTTGTCAATTATGCAAAATGAAGTTTTACATTTTAAATACATTTTCTGTTGAAAAGTTTTACAATTAACCATCTACAGATAAAACATGACAAATTTTATCTCAATACATAAAAACACAGAGTCTGAAAGATGATTCCTGAACTTAGCTAATACACAATTTGGTATCTGGAAAAAAAATTCAGATTAATAATATAGCTAACACTATTGAAGGTTCTACTTACAAGTTATTTCATGGAGAACATATGACTGTACTATTGGATTAAGTTGTAGAGTGAGACCCAGCGTTAGGAAGTATTGTATGGTCACAGAATCTCTGACACATGGAATGGATGCAAGGGTAAGTACAGGGAAATGCTAAGCTAGTCAGGGTTGCAGGAAGTTCATTGTTTATATAGAGCCACTTTGCCAACAAATTTGGACACTCAAAACGTCTTTAAAACCGTTTAAGAATCAAGTTTGGACAATTCTAATGATGTTACCTATAATGTAAATCTATTATTTCTTAAAATGTTAGCAACCTTAATGTCCAAAGTTCTGCAAAGGAATGCTCTTAGGTTTTCTGTTACAGCTGTTTTTAAAAAAACTAAAAGATGGATACCGGTCTTTCACACTCAGCATCATATACACTATATTTATGATCTTCATATTTGTATGGTTCAGAACTCTTGACGTTTCTCATTAGCATTCATACTCACCTATCTACACTTTTATGAAATGTTTACAATATAATAAAAAGTAGTTTGTGAAAATATTCTTTAGACAAATTACACACAAAACACGACAAGATGCACACCAGTTTGAACCTACTTCAAGCACAATGGCATTTTTTTTTTCTGACTCTATTTTCTAGCTATTTGGCAAGATTCTAAAACAAGCTCTCCAAGCTGTTGAACTCGATATCAAGGAGTTTATAAATGAGTTTTGTTGACATCAGTAAAAAGGAGAACTCAAAGATTTTGCTAAAGTTCAACAGTTGTCGAAGAACTTGAATATTGAATTGTCTGTTCCCACACAATGCAGATGGCAGAGATTTTAATTTAATGTTGGTGGTTCAATCATAGAGAAATATTTTCGTCAAACATCGTTTATACCGTACTTGGACACAATCCTTCCATCAATAGAGAACCGGTTTGCTGCACACAAATGGTACACAATGGATGTGAAGAATTCAAAAACCAAAATGTAAAAACAAATGAAGTGAACGAAAAACTTGGAAGCTGAAGCTATCACCTGTTTGAGATGTGGTCTGAAGGGGGAACAGTGTGTTAGCAAATTTTAGAAAATGGACTAATTGAGTTGTTAGAGTTCACCGATCTATTCCCTTCCATTCATCAAGCAGTTCATACAGGTCTAACATTGACACCTGCACAGCAGAAAGGTCGCTCAGCACAATGAAAAAAGTGAAAACGTGGCCAAGGTCAACAATGTCAGATGATCCTTTGTCTGGACTTTGTACGATAAGTATTTGCAGAGCAAAAAGTTACAACCTACAGACAGGAACTTACTTGAAAAGTAACGGATCAATTTGGACGAGACCAGAGGTGTCTACAATCTGTACTGAATAAAAACTAAATAGAAATTTGTTGTTGTTGTTCCGTTATTATGAGCTCTGATGGCGCAGCACAACAGCAATTAATATTATTTTGTCATTTTGCACCCACACCCCCTCCATCCCAGAAAAATCCTGCAAACACCCACATCTACAGCAACTATTTGACAACTTCATCGCTATAGCCAGCAATATAAATGGGCTCCTGCAATAGAAGAGGCAATGTTTCCACAGGCCAGGAAGAGAGCCATTACCACTGATGCTTCAACTCTCAATCACTGTATATATCAGGAAACACTATATGTAATCGTACCTCAGCAGCAGTGACTTTAGTTTTTTCCATTGATTCCTCCATGTGTTGTACAATGTCCACTTTCATTTGAGCCAGGTTTTTACATATGTCAGCTACGAAAAAAAAAAACAAAAAACAAAGTTATTTAAGTTTTTTTAAACTAAGAAAAATGTATTGATAGACAGCAACAGCTGTTTTTGTTGCTTTTTAATGTATCACCTGAATATTTTTCTGAGGAAATATAACTTGCTTACATCAGTTTATTAAATTCTTGCTACTCTAAATATTTCTCAAAGCACTGAAAAACAAAGTGTCCGAAATGCTGATGGAATTACCAAACTGGATACATTCTGCACTGTGCATAAAGCATATACAATAATTATTGACAAATTCAATCTGGCTAGATACATAATAAGACTATCAGGGTTTTGCCTCTTTCAACATGAAATTATTTTTTAAATATACACTGAAAATGCAGCTTATCTAAAGCAATATTTTAGTTCTTTACAAACTAGCTTCCAGTATTAAAACAGATGGATCTAGTCGTTTGTAATCTCTAAGGTGTCACTTTATTTAATTCCTAAACTTTTAAATCGACTTTTAACTCACCAGATATGTTGTTGTAGCAGAAGTACATGTCTTCTATCTCTTTGGTGAGCACCTTTATCTCAGTCTGGTGGGTGTACTGCATGACGTCTCGATAATTTTCCACATATGCCAGTTCTCTGCTTCTCATCTCCAGCTCCCTGTTTATTTGCGTAACCTCATCATTCAGGTCTGAGCAAAAGATTTTTTGAAATCCTTTAAGTTGCAGTCACCCTACCTATTATAAACATGCAGGGTTGTTTGGTTTTTTTTTTTCTTTTTACCAAAAACAAAAGCATTTTAACATGTCAGCGCTTTATGGAACCTTATTTTGTCCAGCATTTTAGATCACATTCACAGAAAATTCAGTACGACCCATTAGTTAGGATTATGTACATGTACACAACTGATTTCCAAATGATTGCTGCTGTCTTTCTTATCAATTTGCTAAAAATTCCAATTAGTTTTTTTTTTTTTTTGGATCAGTTAGGGTTAGGGAGATCTCATCTCACACCAGCATCATGGGCTTAGTTTGTGTGTGCCAGCATTACAAGCAAACACAAGCTACTTTCCTCTCATTGTGCAATGGCTTATACAAGTTATTTCTTATCAATCACATCACCTATTTCTTTTCTAAGAGGATGATACACAGCACATTCTATACCTGTTTATTGGTAAAAGTTCTCAAGTATTCAGTTAAATTTTGTTTTTTAGTAGATAATAAACAACAACCAAGACGTTTAGTAGTAGCTTAAAAGTGTTCATTCCAACCGCAGCCTCCCTTTCCATCACTGTATCAGTTCTAACTGCCACTGCTAGGTGTTTACTGGTGCCAGTGTTGATTACTGGAGCCCAAAAAAGTCAAAATCTGCAGATAACTGAAAAAAAAATGAAAATCTGAAACCTTCTTATGACTGACAACTGATGCATCTCTACTGTTTTGTGCTGACTCAGTAAGGACCAAAATTAACACAGTTAGGTTAACTTAAACAGTATGATAAATAGCAGAAGCTAGTCACTATAGTTTGATACTTTACGGCACACAATGGTCACATCCAGCCAA
Organism: Nautilus pompilius; assembly: GCA_018389105.1. Classification (NCBI taxonomy): domain Eukaryota; kingdom Metazoa; phylum Mollusca; class Cephalopoda; order Nautilida; family Nautilidae; genus Nautilus; species Nautilus pompilius. Next base: position 117,242 of record JACATO010002439.1, read on the forward strand.
GTCAGGTAGATGATGTACACAGACAGTGGAGAATCACAGCAACAGAGAGGTCAGCAAAAGACAAGTGAATTGGATGAAGGAATTTCCAGCTTCAGCTTCGCTGACACTAGAAAAGCTTAATAGTCAGACAGTGCTTGTTTTTCATCAGTGGAATCTTTCCCTTGGCACAAATCGGTTTCACACTGAAGGAGTAGAAAGTCTCCTCAAGACTTCTGGTGTTATCTCTCTCTTCTCCTAGTTGTCTTTTATGCTTGTCCTTATCACAAAGACATCCAAAGCTGTCATGTTCTCCAAATTTTCATCCTCATGTGCTGTGGGGGGGGGGGAGAGCTATTTTCTGCACTTTATACCACTGACCATCCCCAGAGAAGTTAAGATCAATCACAGTAGATGACCAGCGGGGAGTCTGCTGAAGCCACCAAAGTGATCTGGAGCCCTGAAAACAAGCCTCACAATAACATCTATGTAAGAATTAACTATATGAGAACATCTCCAAATGGAAATGCAAGCCAAGTAACACAGAACACGCATCACAGACGGTATAAATGTACATGTAATAAAGGAAAGAGAAATATACAACATTAATGTGGCAATCTCACACAGCTGTTTTGTCAGTGACAGGTAAGCAAAAAAAACCAAAAAATCCCAACTTACACTAACCAAGAGGCAAACTCCTCTAGAGACATCTAAGAAGAGGGCAAAAACTTTTTAAAAATAAAAAAATGCTAACAAACATAATAGACAGACGTCAACTGCACTTGGTCTTAGTTTTCTCTCAACCACTTAAATACGGTATCCCACAATCAACAATCCAGCAATCACATGCCCACAAACACAAACAAAACGAATGCTACAAGGACAAAGGTGCAACAACAGGGAAATATGAATAAACACACTGTGTGTTTTTATTGCCAGCATGGATACCTTAATGGTGAAAAAGAATCTGAGGTGGGCTACATATGATTAAAACTGAGATGACTGATTTTCATTTAATATCTCTAAATGCAATGATTATTGGTCATCCCACAAAGTAAATTCTTTGATAGGTGATATTCATGTGCCAAACTATTTCTAAAGAATGAGGTGGGTGCCTATTACAGTTATTTACATGTTTTTGATGGCCTTTTGATATTGAATTAGGTTTAGTTGGAATTAAAATCAATACAGCAAAAAAATTAAATAAAAATCAGTTCTGGTTTTGTTTATTTATGCCTATTTAACTGAATGAACTCTTTGCCTCTTATTACAACTAACATTTCAAAGTAAATACCCCTGCAGTTTGTGGTTATAGTTTTAAAACCATAAGGTTTAAAGTTGGTGCAAGGTTCGTGATTAGCACTAGTTTGAAATTGTACCACTGATCTCAACAGTAATTTTAAGCTGTGAATTTCAGGACCTCAGGAAAATAGAAATATAAATAAATACAATTTAGATATATATATACATTCTATGAATTACTTCATACCAGTAGAAAATATACTAAAAAAAATTCAAAATTTAGTAAATAAAATAAAGGGAGACAACTCCTAGTGTCTTATTTAGCAGTTAATACTTAGATTGCTACATATTCTTGGCTCTGAGGAAGAATGTGTTTTTTTTTTAACGTTGAAATCATTAAATTGCAGTTAGAAAAAGAAAATGATGTTTGTAATAATTTAATGTAAAGTGAATTTGTATTATATCTATTCTGTACTCTTCCAGATACTAATTTTTAATGGCAAGTTAGCACAGTGGTAGTTCACTATGCTTACCAGTGTGATAGTTGCCTAGTTTCTCTTGATCTGGCAAAGCTTTTCCAGTTTCCTTCCACATCTAACCGGGTTAGCTCATGGTAAATCAGGCTGCCTCCGCACACCAATCAGACAGTTCTTTATAGCCTTCACCATAATGCTATACACCCCCAACACACAGAGTTAAAACACCACATATAAAGTTGTCCTTAATAACTGACATAGAGAACCAAAAGACTATCTTTAAATTGTAAGAATTTCTTTTTTAATTAATTATCTCTCTTGCTTAAGCCTTAAATTTAAACAAGATGGTGCTATGAAATACCTAATTTTTTATAAGTATCTAAATATAATAAAACTGCCAGATATGTATTTTACTGGGTTGTTAATATAAATAGTATATATTGGAATTATGCACAGTAGTGGTTTGAATGCAATAAATAAAGACAGATACTGAGCATTCATTAGACGGTAAGCTATTGCAATGTAAGAAACTGACACCCTCTCCAGCAAATGAAGCTTGCCTCTGAGTTCCTGTTCTCTCTCAGTCTTCATTCTGCACACATCTCTCACAGCTTCCAGAACATACTCCTTTGGAACATCCTCCTCACTGTCCCAGCTTTTCTCGGCCTTTTCATAATTTTCCAGCAGACATTCGATAAGCCTATCCAGGTCATCCTTTAACTTGTTGTTCTGAAAAAAAAAAAAAACAAACAGAAAAACATATGATGCAGAAAAGAACTACAAACAGCTACCTCAGTACACTAGCTCAACTTCTCTACCACAGTATATTACCTCTTTTACCCTACCTGAGTATACCACTTCCCCTGCCATAGAACACTGGCTCTTCTACCCTACCAGAGTATACCACTTCCCACACTGGTAACTCTAACCATAGTAGATAAAATTTTGAGACAAGAATTATAACTCTATCTTACTGCTACTGTATTTAGTTAACGATTATAATATATAAGCAAGAACTATTCAAAATAAATCAAGTTAAACTTTATTACAAATTTTGATAAAGTTCCACATAAAATAGAAAAGTTAAAAGGAATAGATGCTTAATGTTTAAGGTACAAGCAGAGTCCATATTTTAAAAAAAAATGTGAAATTATTAGTTGTTGTTCAGCATAGAGATTCACTGTAAATCAATTTTCAAACTGTATTGATGTATTGATAGACATTTCTCTTCCCTGAGGGACTTGTATAATAAACCTTCCTGACTTCTAACATTAAACAGTGGACCTGCACACAAATCTTAAGGAGGAAAAAAATAATTTTAAGAGAGTACATTTTTTTGTGTATTATCATGTAACTCTCGCTTCAATGTTACTTACCTGGAAATATTTCCATGTACTTTATTCAAAACAGATTTCTGAAATATCTTTAATGATTCTCTACAATTAAACTGGCAAATCCTTTCCAAGTAATGCAAGATTAACTCCCTATCACTGTTAATCCCTAAATAAACAATTCCAGCTTCAACAGACCTCACAACACCAACTACACACTTGCAGACTATTTGTGTTTTCTAATAGTACAAAGACTAGAGAAATACATTCTAATACTGAGTCGTTATCAATTTAATACCATAGCTTAATGTTCCTGTACTTAGATAAAGCTTAATCCACAAGATTCATCAAACTTACAAATCTAGGGGAGATAAGTTCCAAGAAATCAGTAACTCTGCATTAGAGTATTCATTGGTGATGTTTCTTCTAGTTAAGTCTCTCTTAAGGTACCTAGAGTTAAGTTATTATTTTAATATACTATACTACTCAAAATGCACTATAGTTATGGAATTAGCTTCTTAGTAAAATTTCTTCAGTCTAGTATGAAAACATTATTTTGGTTTTTGTAGTCATTGAGTTTGTGTAGCTGGTGGTCCAGTGGTAGATTGCTAGGTTGAAGAGCTGAACTTAAATCCAAGTTGGAAATGGTTCAGTTTGGCATTTCTCTCTGGCATAGTTTCTTCTTCTTCTTCTTCTTCTTTACCAACTAGCCACTTGAGTTTCCTCCTAAAAATGAAGAGTTCTATTGTGGTTTTCTGAGGAAACTCTTGACCAACTTCCCCCACCATAACCACTTTTAGCTTGCAGTGTGAGATGTTTCTAGACTTCAAGACAGAATGAAGGCTTAACAAAATGAGGTATATATATATACACACATTCAGAGTGGCCAATATGTCATGACATTGAATATTCACTCTCTTTTGTAAGGGTACTGAAATTCACTTGAGAGATAGTTCAGAACTATGGAGAAGAAGAGCATTGAGCATCATTTAGCTATTGTTGAACTTTAGTTTATTGAAATATTCCAGTTATGTGATTGTTCTACAAAGAACACAAACATGTGACTGCCTCTAGTGAATCTGGAAGTGTAAAGAATGCACTCTGAAGTGGGAGGCCAGAACCTGATAACTCCTGAAACTCGACAGTTTTTGACAATCTCACCATTGTTAATTTCAGAGAATGTGATGCTATTGATGGTAGCCATGTGCCTGGTGTAATTTTTTAAGAAATAAAAAAACTTAAATGAGCACAATCATTCATGTGCTCTACAGATAAACAATTGAGAATTATGTATATCTGTGGACTTTTGAAATAAAATCTCATTAAATAGTGTCATAACTTATTGGTAACACTGTATGTATAAATAACTAAATAACATAAGTATTACAAGCTGAAGAACCAGAAATGTACACTAGTCAAACGTTTGGGAGAAAAAACTCAGATTTGGGAGAGACACATCTAATATTCAAAAACTACAGTAAAAGTTCCTTTATCTGAAATGCTTGGAACCAGACTGACTTTAAATAACTGAAAAAAGCAGATCTGAATGATTCTCTTGGATGAGTTTTTTCTTCACACTTTGCTTTGGTTAGTTAGTGCCTTTTATTCTATTACACCTATATTCATTTCATTATCAGCATAAAACAAACAATTTATCTTTCTGCGCAAAAATATTATGCACAGTAGATGTGCCCTCACTGCATTCTACTCGGTGAATAATGTCTACTTTTTGTTGTACATTAACGCCTTTTAACACTAGTCTGTAAAGGCCATGGTAACAAAATTTCCCTACTTAAGAGTATATGCAAAAACTAAGAGGAGCAATAGCACTGCATCCAAATGCTCTGAAAACAGAACCAAGGATGCCATGCGGTGGCAGCTATAAACAACTGAAGCAACAATCGAAAAAATTTCCAAAGCATGAATACAAAAAATTTTGATGGGATTTTGTGTGTAAATTCAGATAACTGGGTTTATTAGATATTTGGAGTCCAGGTAAATGGACTTTTTCTACAAGCAATCTCTTGTCAGAATCTAGGCATTATATCAATTCATTTTTTTTTTTTTTAAAAATATACTCTACTATTACTGATCTCCAAGATGTGTTGAGGCATTGTCATAGCAGTAACATCATTTTTCTTGTTTTACTGTCAGTTTCATCCCAGAATTTTGTGAGGTACCAAATCTCAAACTTGTCCCAGTCAAACAATGTTCAGGAGAATATCTGCTTGCTCCTTGTGTTCCACACATTGTCTGTATAATTTAGGTGAAAGCCTAGGATCAGTATCCCATTGGATAATAAGCCACAAATGAGTCAATGCCTAAAGATATCACATAGCATTGTTAAAAGTATGCCAACTTGATAATTTTTAAAACAACCCAAATTGTTGCATCACTACTCCCATCTTTCACTGTACAATAACACACTGATTAGTGAAGTATTCTCCAATTTGTTGGCAAAACACCTGTGGTTTGGCCTAAATCAGTCAAACTTTGATTCATTGGTCCATTGTGCCCCTTTTTTCAGCCCACAATAATCCAGGTATTGTATAATTTTGCTCACAGAAAATGCTTGCAGTCATTTAGTAGTGCCACACCACAATGTCAGATATACAAAGAACTTTTCACTGCAGTGATGGGAGATAACTTTGTTCCGATGACATTCATCTCTGCTGTATTGGAGGGGGGAGCTGTATATGATTTACACACTTGATAACCTACTATATTTTCCCCCTGTTACTTTATTTCATCCTGTCTGTCTTTTTAATCTTTTTTTTATTATTCCAGTGAGCTGTTTTTTTTTTGTAATGTGTACTGAATACCTTCTTGGATATTTCAGATTCTTTTCTTCCAGTCAAGCCTCCATTTCTCAAAGTAGGCAGTAGCATGTGTTTCCAGGGCCATGCTTTCTTTTGGCCACCCTGATGATAAGCAGCGTAATTGTAGCTATGAATTTTGTGAGATTTATGACTGCTTATACTGGCAGAAGATATGACATTACCTGATTGATGATCCACTTTTCACCAACTGATTTAAAGCGTCTATGGTAAATTTTGGCCAGTTTGCATGTCTCACTATTTTGTAACAAAAACATTACTTCCATCAGAACAATTGTCTGAGCATAAATATATTAATTAAATTTATTTTCATTTTTTTTTAAATTTTCATTTATCTTTATAAATGTATTACTTTAACCAATGATTTCAATGTAGCACGCATAATTAACAGGCACTTCCTCTTGCCAGTCTAATTACGACTTTACTACTCACCCTTTCTAGCTGCCTCTCGTTCTTTTCTTCCCATTCGTTAACCTCTGCCTTGCACGCATCCAACCGATCTTTTAGAAGACTAAGTCTAAAATAGATAAATAAATAAAGGTTTGCTCAGTAACCTAATCAAGAAGTTAAGTGTGATCTTCATAATGAAAAGTAATGCAATATAGAGCAGCAATGCTCTAAAAAATATTACTATGCACACTAGGGTTATTGTGTAGCCTTTCAAACGTTAAAATCCATCTTTACTTTGTATTTAATGGCTGACAGAGAACCAAAAATGCTATTTTTGCTTGACATTTACATTCTTTCATAGTTAAATTCATGTAAAAATTACACAAAGATGGTCTTTTGTTTTTTTGTCAGTTATTAAAATGTAATTAAAAATGGATTTTTATTTAGTGATATTTTTCTGGTCTAAACAAGAAAATCCTATGGATAAAAGAACTTGACAGTAACACTGGGACACACATGGTGGTGTGTATTGTAATCTGCAAGCGGCAAATGTTATGCGCTTTGAAAAATCAAACAAACAGAAATGAAAAAAAAAAATGTATAGACAGAAACAAATATAAAAAGCAAACCATGTATCAGAAAATGTCCAAGAATATTAAGAGATTTATGCTACATCAAAGAACATTCATAGAGGTTTTGTACTGTTTATTATAAAAGGAAATTGCTGTTTCAATATTTTATTGATCAGACAGGATTAACATTGGGTTAATATATTCCAGCTTCCCTGTTTTAACCATAGTTATTATGAATTACATTAACTCTCTCAATAGTTATCACAAATATGAATCCAGGATCCCTGTTCTTATCATTTTAATTGATTAAAGTTTGTATAAACATTTAGATTTAGTCACATCAAAATGTAATATGAAATAACACCTGGATTATACACATTAATATTTTTTGTAGATATCCGTGTAACACCAGATAAAATCTGAATTATTTTTTTTTATATTGTTGTAGATATTATATTCCAGTGACATACATACATGCAAAAACAGTTACACATATGCACACATACCACATTAAATATTATATTAAGTATCCTAGTTTCTAAAATACTGTAAAAAAAAAAAATAGTATTTTAAAACTAAAATCTGACAGAATCCAGCTTTCATTACAAGAAAATTTTATTTATCTTTTTTTTTTACTTTATATAACTACTACAACAGCCATAAAACTTTAGACTAACAACAAAAGAACAATAAGTATAATAACAATAAGTAATTGGGCAGACCTACAGTTATGAAGTCCCTACTGTACTAAAGATAAAGTTGGTCAAGAGTGTTTCACAAAATAGGAATAACAAATTGATGAGAGTATAGCATCTCTACTATATTAAATAGAGAGTCTGGCTAGGAAGCGGTTGATTGGTAAGAATGGCTTAAGTTATTAAATATTTCTGGTCTGGTGTATCAGCAATTTTGGAGTAACTTGACAGGAATTCAGAGATACTGTCATGGAAAAGAACTGAGATCAATGCCTCCAAGAGTTTTTAATTTAAATCAATACACTAAGCTGCATAGTCACTGGCTAAAACTTTCCAGACAAATGAATCATCTAGATATTAGGAAACGTTTTTTGAGGCAATAAATTGTAAATTCATGGAATACTTTAACTAATTAAATTGGATGAAGTTGAGAGTTTAAATCTTCTAAAAGTCTTCATTAGTTTTTTTTATGTATACAGGAGTTCTGTATAAATTATAAACTTCCTGCCTCACTGCCCTTTTTTATAATACAAATAACAGAAAAATAACAGTATTGTTTAATCATTTGAAGTAATTCAAATTAGTTAGAAATTTGGTTTATAAGCAAAGATCTTAGTGAGGCATTAAGATTGTTAAAAGCCATTGGATAGATTAGACATGGACATAGGAGTCTAATGTTCATAACATGAAAGAATAGAGAGTGATGACATTAGAATAGTCAAAACTAGAGTGAGAATAACCACTAAAAAGCATTTTCTGAAATGTATTGGTACAACAGGAAATGAGGTGGAGAATCAACACTGCACTGTGGGAGTAGCATACCAACAATAACTGAAGTTATGGCAATAACAAAGACTTCTGTAATGCTATGGATGAGTGATGGAAAGAGTGCAGCTAATCATCTCAGCTGCATACTATACTCACCTGTAAGTCATCAGAACTTCTTGAACTGTCATGTCCAGTTCTTTGTCATCTTTGTTCTTCCCCATGGTAAAGTAAGTAGTGCTTTCAAACAACCTGGGTGATTTTCTTAATATGAATCACAACTTGAGCTGGCACAGAAGAGCTGCTCAAAGAGTAAAGCCAGTATCAAAGCCTATTCGGAGTTAGTCGGCCAAAGATGGTGCATTACGATCATTATGCTCTATTATTAAAGTTTTCCCTTTTTTTTTAAAGCTCAGTAAAAGAAAAAAAAAAATTTTTAAAAAAGTAAGATCAAGCAAATAATGAATTTTTAACATCAGTAATAAATAGTTTTAGGGCAGGAAGGAGTAAACATAAAAGAAGATAATGATTCTTCTATACAAACTACTTATAAATAATAAGAAAAAAAAGCATACCAGCAGCTATCCAGTCAGATCTCTTAGGTATACTGGAATGGGCAAATACAGAACAAATCTTAGGCCTGTCCCAAAACTCTGTTCTTTTTCTTTTTCCACTCCCAGTAATAACACAACAGCTATGTCATCTGTTTAAAAAAATAGAAGAAAGAAAAATGGCATAAATAAACTGATTCCATGTTTTGATTGGTACCCCCTTCCTGCGTTGCAGCTTCTCCAAACTTCCTAGGTAAGATTCATAAAGCTGAACATAACAAAATATGTACAGTTACATCACAGAAACGAACCACTCTCTGATTTATGCTTCTTTTTCTTTCCAGCAGTTGGTACATAAAGTTAATTGTTTTTTTGAAGATTTTTAGTAAATTACCAGTTACAGCAGGAATTGTTTTAACTAGATTATGTTGCAGAGATGGCTCGCAGTGGCTGTGTGTTTGTTTTTTTAAAGTAAATACATACACATAAATACAGACAGCTTTAATATAAATTCTATTAATCAGAACTGATGATATCTTCCTATCCAAAATTTAGTAGGTGAATAAAATTAATTTCTGAATATGCTTTTATTAGAAATGTCAACAACTTTGTTTCAGATTAAGAAAAAAATTGTAGTGATTACAGAAATGTGATTGGGTCAACAAATCTCTATCTGCCTTTTTCTAAAACTCTCTTAAACTAGGAGATTTTAAGAATTAATTTTTCTTCTTACAATGGTAGAAATTACGCTTCTTATATAGTACCTCAAGTACAATCACTTGGCAGTGAACGAACCCAGGAAAGTCCAGGTGACTATAAAAGTCCTACATGAGAAAACTGATTTCCGTAAGTGTTGGCACCAATGCAGTTAATGTTTTTTCAGCAGATAAATTTTCATTAAAACCAACAACTTTGTATATTTTCTTACTCTTAGTACCCAATTCATCATGGGGGTGATGTTCATCCACGAGTCGATACGAATTCTGCACAACGCTCCACAAATGGAAAATCTTGTGACAAGTCTAACACATCTTTTATAAGAACTGTTGTCATTTAACATTAAGTTTGAAGTGGTTAAAAAAAAGTGGGAGGGGGGGGAGAACCTTTGCCAAAATGTCTGTAATTTTATTAACCTGTTAGCAGAAAAACATCAATTCAGTTTTTTGGCCTTAAAAACATTAAATGTTCTGCTGACAGATTTCGCTGTGGATATCGAAAAGGTGAATGCTAAAAAAAAATGCATTTTTCTAAAAAAAATTCAAAGTTAAAAAATGAAAACTGCTGCCAAAAATGCAAGCCTTAACTAACGATGTACGTAAATAATCCTTTACAAAGTAATTGCTCCTTAAAGAGATTTCACGTAGTTAAGTGCAATCCATTATATCTCTCACTCTCTCAAAAATCAAGAAAGCCCTTCTTTCCTTGCTGCAATGATATGCAGCAATATTGTATGAGTGGGCTGGCTCAATACGTAGGGGCTGGGAACTGACAGAAGCCAGAAACGACTAACGGCTATTACACTTCACATTAGTGCGGGATAATCAAACGGTGTTATTGACTAACATCAGGTACAAAGAAATCAAGCCATTAACAAGTCCTGTGTAACAGTGCTCATTTCTTCACAATGACATTCACAGAACACCTGTAGAGAAACAATTGATAATCCCACCAGTGAGCAATGGTAAATATCTCGTATACAATTTGCAGCAGCAGAAGGAAGTTTAATGTTTTGTTCATCTAACACTACATTGTTCTTAGAAAAAGGAGCACAGAACATTATGTTTCTATCCTCTGATTCTCACAAAGTAATGATGAGTAAATACTGATAAAAATTTTAGATTAATCCAAAAAGATGCAAGTCAATCACCTAACAAAGATGGTGAAGGGTGGAGCTTATGCAGTAAGTAGCCATACGGTTGTGAAGGTTATTAGATCTGATAAATGCTTTGAAAATGTATCAAAATACCAAAATAAATTGGTTATTTTATTTTACTTTAATGTAGAATAACTCTGGTAAGTTTTATTTGTGATTGAGAGAGAGAGAGAGAGAGAGAGAGAGGAGAAAATTGATAGAATGGGAATATTGTCATGCTTTTGACAAAAAACAGACAAGAATAATATATATAACAATAAAATCCTGAGTCTCCATAATGACAAGACACAAACACATGTACATAATATATATGTATATACATGTACACATACACATACCTTTTGTAAAAAAAAGAATTATAAAATAAACAGATATAGGAAGTAAAGAAAATTTGGCAGATTGTCAAAACATATAACAGTGAATTTAAAGAATAACAAAATGTTGTTTTTTCTTTAATGTTAAAAGTTGGTTGAAATCTAAAATAAAATGAATAGCAAATGAGTGAAATTGAATGGAATAATGAGCTTTGTCATTAGATCAAACAATATGGGATTTTCTTCCAGACCATGATTTATTCCATAGTTCCTCCCTTGAAGTAACCCTTAGATAATCAAAATATTTCTTTCTTTCTTTCTTTCTTTCAATTCTTCATAAATAAAATCTGAAGCATACACAGTAGGAATTTTTTTTTATCAATTAAAATTATTGACAGCTTTCCAAGCAAAAACAAGCATATGCTTAGAAATACACAAGTCTCTGAAAACTGCTTACTAAGTAGTAGTAAGGATTTCTTCAAGAAAACATCCAAACTTCATATTATAAAACTAAACTTGCATCTCATGAACTGTCTGAAATGGAAAATAAAAGTGCAACCCATTCACCCTAGTAACAGTGGCATATGTCACTACCAAAAGTTAGTGCGCAGAAGCCTAATTATAAAGCATCTCTTGGCTTTTTTGGTACATAGAATGGAATATAGGATCAACACACACACAACTGAACTTTTTCAATATAGCATTTCTTCATGGGCATCTCAAGCAGGAAAGGGTTAAAAAAAAGAGAAAAAAAGACATTGCAGTCTAGACCATGCAATGTCCTTTTTCTCTGATAAAAGTAGTAACAGAATGTTTTGTTTGTTTTTAAATACTGGTGATATATGAAATAAAAGACCAGAGAAGAACAGCGCTGGGCTTGGTAGCAACAAGTCACCAGCATCAGATTACATACAGTTCTACGACTGCCAAATGAAATACAGGGTGAACAGACTTAGGATAAAGAAGATAAAGAAGATAAAGAAGAAGAAGAAGAAGATGAAGAGGAGGAGGAGGAGGAGGAAGAAAAACACCTATCCAAAATGCCATGGGGTCCAATAGATTTAAGTACAAGAAGAAATGAGACCAAATGAAATACAGGGTGAACAGACTTAGGATAAAGAAGATAAAGAAGAAGAGAAGAAGAAGAAGAAGAAGAAGAAGAGGAGGAGGAGGAGGAGGAAGAAAAACACCTATCCAAAATGCCATGGGGTCCAATAGATTTAAGTACAAGAAGAAATGAGACCAAATGAAATACAGGGTGAACAGACTTAGGATAAAGAAGATAAAGAAGAAGAGAAGAAGAAGAAGAAGAAGAAGAAGAAGAAGAAGAAGAAGAGGAGGAGGAGGAGGAGGAGGAGAGGAAGAAAAACACCTATCCAAAATGCCATGGGGTCCAATAGATTTAAGTACAAGAAGAAATGAGACCAAATGAAATACACAGGTGTCTGTTAATAGACAGGAAACCTTCACTCGTACTTGCTGGTGGATAAGAAAAAGATTTAATTTAAAATAAAATGTACATTTAACAGGCTAAATGTCTACAAGAACAAGTGATGGGTGGGAAATAAACCCTAGCCCACAGTTTAGCAGACCCCAGGTCACGTCCTCAAAACCAACTTGCGCCACTAGCAGACAATTGTAAACTGAACACAGCAGCGGTTGGCCATATGAACTGGGAATAAGGGCAGGTAAGGATCCCCTGATGTGGGGACTTGCCATACGGGCCACTGGCGGATCGGGGAGTCCGTGGTCTGCGTGTTCGGTCGTTATCAGTAATAATTCCCCCGCTAAGGGGGAAGACACCAGTACAGTGGATGTCGGGGTTAGCGACGGCTGCAGCCCTGTCGGGTCGGGCGCTTCGGTCGTTCGAGCTGCAGAGCGGAGCGAGCATCCGATCCACCCCCGGGAGCGCGGACAGGTGGGTAAAACAGCCCCGACTGCTATAGGTGGGGGGTGGGGTGGGGACGACAACACATCATCCCCCCCCCCCCCCGGAGCGCGGACAGGTGGGTAAAACAGCCCCGACTGCTCTAGGTGGGGGGTGGGGTGGGGACGACAACACATCATCCACCCCCACCCCCGGGAGCGCGGACAGGTGGGTAAAACAGCCCCGACTGCTCTAGGTGGGGGGTGGGGTGGGGACGACAACACATCATCCACCCCCACCCCCGGGAGCGCGGACAGGTGGGTAAAACAGCCCCGACTGCTCTAGGTGGGGGGTGGGGTGGGGACGACAACACATCATCCCCCCCCCCCCCCGGGAGCGCGGACAGGTGGGTAAAACAGCCCCGACTGCTCTAGGTGGGGGGTGGGGTGGGGACGACAACACATCATCCCCCCCCCCCCCACCCCGGGGCAACACGACTATAATGCAACGAGCGAATAACAAAACAAACTCGGTTCTAACTTCGGGAGATCCCCCCCTGCGGTTCAGGGCCCCTTTTCTATCCGGAAAAAGAAATCTACCCCGACTAACCTCCTTTCCGGGCGAAGGATCGCGGCCCCGACGCTTCGGCCATTACGGCGGCCGCTGCTGTTTGTATGGTAACGGCGCCGGCCGGCCGAGGGGGGGGGGGCGGCGGCGAGCGGAGCCAGTGTAGCATTTACAGCCGACCTTTGACGTATCGATCGAGAGACCCCCACAGGAAACCTGCCGGCTCCCTGCTCACGCGAACAGCGCATTAGCCGAGCCGTGCGCTGTTTGTTTGTCCTGGGCGGAAAAATCAAATCTTCAGCCGGGGATTTCGCGCCAAATCAACTTTTTTTTGGCGCGCGTGCCCCCCGCGTCTAGTCGTCTGCTGCTTTCGGAGTGGTGGTGGTGGGTGGCGGGGGGGGGAGATATGGAGATATGGTGCATCTGACAAACGTGCATTTTATTTCTGTCACCGTGTTGTAGCCGAAGAGAACCTGCGCTTTGAAGTGAAGTATTCACTGAAAATGGGTAAACCTTCGATTTTTTCTTCGCACAGCTCCGCCTGACCAGGAATAATAGCCAGAGTTATCTTTCCCTGAGTTTAAACCACACCCACCCAACCCTCCTTCATACGAGGGAAGCAAAAGTCAATCTAAAATATTTAGACCGGTAGGAACAATAGCCGGGTTGTTTGTCTCTCTCTCTTTTTTCTTCTTTTAAATTCTTTAAAAAGTCAATTATTAGAAATATAACACAACATTTTTTTTTGTGATACCATAAAAAATATTCTCAACAATTTTAATAAATATTATTCAGTGATAGTGATTCATTTGTCTTATCCGGAAAATTACACTTACCAGGTATAAGTAAATTTTAACGCATCAATACTTAATTCATAAACATACAAAATTATTTTTTTTAATTTTAAGAAGAAAACTATACGAGTTATTATTATTATTATTATTATTATTATTATTATTATTATTATTATTATTATTATTATTATTATTATTATTACACAAACAGATTATACAGGGAAAAAGAAAGATAAATAGAGAAGAAGAGGAAAACAGGTGCGTAGTTTTCTCGAATCCAGTAAGTCAGCATTTGTGTAGATTTTTTTTCCTTCCTTTCTTTCTGCAAGTACAGGGTGGTTTAAAAATTCTGTTTCAGTAATTAAATAAAAACAATACTCGAAATTTGAAAACCAGCCCATTTAATAAAATATCCAAGGAAAGATAACTCAGTTAACTATTAGAATGTAAAATTATTTTTTTATAATAAACGCTGTAGCTCACAGTATGTAAAGTGAAAATAGATAAAAATTTAATTTTTAAATTATTATTATTATTATTATTATTATTATTATTATTATTATTATTATAACTGCTTTAAACAATGTGTAGAGACAGATGTAATTAAATAAATAATGTTAATATTATTTTCTCTCATATATTTTCGTAAATATTTTATATATAATCCAATAATCCAATTTTTAAAAATCATTTCTGTTATTACATCGAAATTTTATCGATGCGATGAAAGGAATAGAAAAAAAAAACTGGTAATAATAACTTCTTTTTTTGTTGTTGTTGTTGTTAGCACTCACCTGCAGGTAATGTCTTCAATTAAGTAAAAGGCGATCTCCGGATAGAACCAGGTGCGATGACGTTTAAACCCAATGACTACGCCAACTTGGAACATCGGCTTTGTTGCAGATTCTTTGATGTTGTCTAATGAAAAGGAGTTCGCTCAATGCCTGCACTACCTCGACAGCTTTCCAATAGGCACATCCTTGATTATTTTATTTGAAGCCTCTTTTTCAGAAGCTACGGTTGTTCATGTTTATCGTTTGTAATAGAAATCCGTGAGAGAGGGTATTTCTTTGGTTTCCGCTTTTCTTTCTTTTTAATGTCAAGAATTGAAAACGAAAAACATTTCTTTTTCCTTCGTTGCTCATCAAATTTTACCTTTGTCCGACCGTCAACAATTAAAGCATCGTTATATCACAATGATACGTATCACAAGTTGATAGCATACACATTTATGCATCCTTAGTAAAGCAGATGAAATGCCAGAAAATCGTAACGTTACGACGAAGCTGCTGATGATTCTAATACAGAAAGATGTCAAATTATTCCTTCCTGGATAGTTCGCATTTAACTGAGTTTAATTTGGGTTTACTTACTGAACTCTCAATTTTAAGACTTTAGTATGAAATCTACGAACTCTTGGTAACCTACGATTTTTTGTGCCTTAATAAAATAGTAAAATACAATAAAGAAAACATCTAAAAAAAAACAACAACAAACAAACAATTAAAGGGCAGCGCTTGCTTAAAATTCATTCTGCTAGCGATATTATTGAAAGCCCACTTACACTGGACATCGTCACCTGTACCATTATCTCTACCAGTTCAGCAAGAGCTTTTTACCTGACGACCTGTTCTCTCCTGTGATGTGACGTAACACAGATTTGTTCGTGTCACACTTCCTTTTTGCAGTAGAATGTTTGTTGTTGTTGTTGTTGTTTTAAAGGCCATTTTATTCCCAGTGAATGTAAAACCTTAAATGTTAGTCGCGTTCTTCTTCTCTCCCCTTAAGGGCGATAAAGGCGATCCGGGTAATTACGGGTCAGTTATTTAAATTTTCGTATTTAAAGCCATATAATAGAACGTAGAAATGGACTTTTAGTTTCTTGTGGGGAACCATTAGTGTGCAACTAAAGATGACTATCTGGCACTTTCCACATCAACCTTGCAATCAGACATAACTTCTAAGCTTAACGTTTCGAGGACCGTCTTCCGTCGCCATCACACGGGCTGGTCATTGCTACCCTTCGGTCGCGAGGGCGTCACGAGCGAAGTGATAGGTAAACCGAAAGTCTGACGTAGATATAGCGAAACAAAAGGTCACCTTGACGTCCACTAGCTTCTACATTTAATCCCGTTTAAACGCCACGTGGCCCGTTTATCGCTTCAGCCGTTAGAGTTGAATTTTCGCCGAGATTTTGCGCCTAGGTTTCTCGTTCATCCCAGTCTATGGAAAACCGCCCATCTCCTGTAGGCGGCGTACCATTAAAACAACCAAACCCGGCACGAGTCTCGGAATCCGGACAGTTCCGGCAGGGGGCGGGGCAGACGCTACTTGCTCACACGATAAGCCACTGCCTTTATTCTTAATGTTTAAGTCTCCTTTAATCGTTATTCTCACTACCCCTGATGGCTTCCTTTGCTTCCTTGTAACTACTGAGCCGATAGACTAAAATGAAAGTACACCCCGGATTCTTCGTTTCAACTCTGTCTGCTCGGGGGGGGGTGGGTAGGTGGGTTGTTGGTTCTTCCGTTGAACACTCTACATTACAATAATAAGTCAGGCTTGAAGGGTTAAACCGGCCTCTAGCCGATTCTTAGTTTTTCCGTTGTAACTGAAAAAGGGAGTCAACAACAACAACAACAACAACAACAACAACAAGACCCTAAGCCTTTTCCACGAAGGGACACGTAACCAGTTTTATCAAAATACTAGAAATAAATTCCAGTTTTTCTTATAGTCGTTGAAAATTTAAACTGCCCCAAATTTACATTTTAAATAATAATAATAATAATAATAATAATAATAATAATAATAATAGAAAAAATTAACCCTTCATTTCCTTACGAGTTTAACACTATCTATTTATTATTTTCAGTTGCATTCGCAAAGTTTACAGGAAAGTAAAATTTGATTCCAGCTGTGTTTCTAAATTATCTATTTTTAAAATTCGTTGTAATCAAACACAAACACACACACACACACGCACACACACACACACAACACACACACACGCACACACACACACACACACACACACAAAGATTCTACAGATGAACATTAATCACTTACCTACTGTAAATTCGGGAAATAATGCCAACTACTCAAAAAACTGTGCTCATAGAAGGAATCCCTAGAACAGCCAACGGTCGGCCATCAGTAATAATAATAATAATAATAATAATAATAATAATAATAATAATAATAATATGGCAGGCGAACAGCCTGCGGTTGTTACTGTAGCAACGTCATGACGTCATCTCCACCAACTGAACAACAACAGGCTAAGCTGTAAAGACAACAAAACAGTAACAGAAAAGACTTATATACTTATTTTATTATTAGATCATCACAGCTTCTTCTTTTTCTAGACTTACGGCGATGAATTTGAAATAAAACTTTAAAAGGAGATACCCACCAAAATTTAATTCACACTTGTCTACCCGTGATTTCTCTGGAAAGCGTGTGTATGTATATCGTATTGGAATGACGTTCAATTGTTGTAGGTCAGGGTCATGTTCTTCTGCTGTATTTCTTTCAAATGACAGGTAATCGTTAGGCTACACACACACACATATATATATATTATGCACTGCTCAATTCTGGCTTTTTAACGGGTCTTTCGACACCGTAGACATGTATTTAATTTTTTTTCGAATTAATAAAACCGCTCCGAACAAACAGCTTTTATTATTTAATTTGAAAAAGAAAAAAAAAAGTGGGGGGGGAGGAAGAGAGAGCTACGGGGATTATTAGCTTCTTGAGAAGAACTCGCATAATGGCATCGATTCTCCGCGTCTTGGATCGCGCAGACCAGGCCTTCCAGCAAAGAGAACATAAACACTAATCCCTAAAGCTGCGTCAAACAGCCCCGATGATCCTCATGAGAACGGAAAATTAAGCCATTAAGGTGGGAACCGTCGCCACGGTCGCGAGCAGCAGGTGATGACGTAATGTCGTGGACTCGCCTGACCTTATGACACCGGAAACACGACGCTGCTGCCCTCTGCCGAGACCGGCATCTACGCACTTTCATTAAGGTGCCTCTCAGTGTATGTCAAGTCTGTTCTTAGCTAGGTGCAATATTTCGATATTGAATAAAATAAATATATTAAAACGATAATAATAATAATAATAATAATAATAATAATAATAATAATAATATAATAATAATAATAATAATAATTTTTAATCCGCCAAAAAATTCTCCTGGTTTTTTTTTTACAGACCCGCTACCGACGGAAACACGTGACGAAGCCAGGCGACTGAGAGTCAGACTTCCCTTCCTCCCCGGTAATTAAGAAGACACGTGTTTAGTCCTTCTCGGCGGCTTAGGCCGACCGCGGGACTCGATTGCGATCTACGCATAATCTCCCCATCGTGGGCAAAGCCGAGCAGGCGATCAATAGTGGCGCTTGGCCACCAATAACGTAGGGATGGGCAAGTGAAGATGTTGATACTTGACAGTTTAGAAACGGAATGAGGCATCGGTCAATAATTCTGTCGGCTGGGAGGAGAAAGAAAATTGCATTGGTCTTTTTCTTCTTTTCGAAACTCAGCATGTATAATCTTTAGACTTAAAAACTAGTACTCAAATTTAACGGGAGGGGGGGAGGAGGAATATCCGTACAGGTATAATTTTTCTTAAGTAAATTTCAAGGCTGTGCGTAAATTAATATCTCGTAAATAATAATAATGCGAATACCTGGCAGAAATGTATTACTTTTTTTTTTTAAAAAAAAGGAAATAATAATAATAATACACTAATTTACTATCACCAGAAACATTTTTCGCAATAACTTAACCCCTGTCATGAATTTCAATAACATGAAGAAACGTTTCAAGCGTGTATAAGTGGAGGACCGTAAATCTCCTGTTAAGAAGACAAGAAAGAGCATCGTTACAGCCGCCACGCATCATGCCCGTGTTGTTTTCGCATAGCTTCTCGCGTTACTTTCCTGTTCTACCTCTACTTCAGAAAAGTTCGAAAACGCGAGGTGGCAGTCTACGAGGTATATTTCGTTAGTTACAATTCGTGGATAGTGTTGTTAACACTGAAAGAATCAATAATAATAATAATAATAATAATAATAATAATAATATAATAATAATAATAATAATAATAATAATAATAATATGATTTCACTGTGCTTTTTACTGGAACAGATTTTAAATAATTCATATACAATTTAGCCGTTAATTGACAAAGGAAAACTAGTACTTCTTGAGTTTTACTATTTATGATAAATTTACTATCTCCGCCCATGATGTAAGAATGTTGCATGTGTATCTTGTATCACGGCCACTGTACAGAGAAATAGAATTATTCAGTGACAGCAATACACTACACTACGTTACACTACACCGATATATATATATGATGCACTATTTTAAAAAAATAATTAAAATTTATTTAGAGACTGCTTTTTAATGAAAGAATGTTAATTATAATTACACTAGTAACATATTTGCACAATAGATAACGGCTTAAAACCAGTCAAATCTTACATCAAGAATTCAAAAGTGATGAAATACAGTTTTACAATTCTAATATTTTTTAAGAAATAAAATCATGAAATGATTAAATAAAAAGGTTTAAAAACGTTTTTTTTGGTGTTGCTTTGTATGGAACATCTGCATGATTTCCCCTAATGATTCTCTGTATCAGTGGATAAAAATCAAAGGTGGAAAAACAAGCAATTAGGTGTATAGATTCTTGAATGCTCTCAAAAATCGAAGTTAAGCTTTCCGAATACAAGTTGTTTTATACTGCTTTATTTTTGAAAATTTTTTTAGATGGTTACTTTGTGCGTTGTGTGTGTGAGAGAGAGAGAGAGAGAGAGAGAGAGAGAGAGAGAATGAGATGCAGAGAGAGAGAGAGAGAATGAGATGCAGAGAGAGAAAGAGAATGAGATGCAGAGAGAAGAAGAGAGAGAGAGAGAGAGAGGAGAGAGAGAGAGAGAGAGAGAGAGATGGAGAGAGAGAGAAGAGAGAGGAGAGAGAGAGAGAGATGGAGAGGAGAGAGAGATGAATGCGCGCGGTCGGGTTAAAGTCAAAATCTACGAATTTCTGCTAAAACAGCTTTTCAAACAAAATAAAAGTAATTTTTTAAATACATAAATAACTTGCAAAAACTCTGCCGAGAGGGAAAATGTCAAAGATTACAGAATGAAAAAAAAAAAAAAAGTAGCTATGGCAACGGAATTCGTATTGCTGTTTCTTGGCTTTTCTCTGCAGTCAGTGGAATTTTAAGATGTCCAAAACAAGCAAAAAGAAGTTTTAAAATCAGAAAACGATAACGGATGATGTACTGAAGCACAACAACTGCAGAATAGTTTACCAACATCACATTTGTTATGTAACTCAGCTTTAAGGAAAATACGCCCAAGAACACGGAGACTCCAACGAATAAAACATTGGACGAAAAGAAAATTATTTAAAAATTTTTATAAAAAACAGAAAAAATAAAATACACATTCAAACAAAAGGCAACAAACTTTACGCTGGTGATGGAGTATTAAAACTTTCGCATTTTTTACTCAATAAACTTCGAGGGATGCAAAAGACAGTACAAACTAAGCGCATAAAGTTACGTGGCGAAAACGAGGCCGACTTTAGATTCATATTTGTCGGCGGCCATGTTGCGAACAAGCCACTAGCGATATAGACGGCCGTATTTTTGCATATGTTGTGACCATAATAGACCATAATACTCGCATAGCATGCGCTATCAAATCGAAGCTTCCTCGGTTCTTTCGTTGGCTTTTACGCATTCGAAAAGTGAAACAGTAGAACTGAGAGAAAGCAAAGAGACTACTGAGACAAATGGAATTGTCCGATGCTTTTCCAATAGAAAGAACGAAAATAAGACCGTGAAGAAAGTTCAACCGGTGCTGCGAAACGTCCGGAATCGAAGGTCAATGGATTGGATGGGTAGATTGATTATCTACATGATGAAATGAGTTTAATGTGGCTAATTCAAACTGATTTAGTCGAAATTTTGCTCACTACTAGGGGCAAGGTAATGATACAGTAGTTACAATGAAGCGGAAAGGCATCCTATCTCATGCGAGAGCCACCCAAAGACCAGGAATACGATAATTGAAAATCGTGGCTCTTAGTGTTAATAATTACAGATGGCAGGAAAACAAATTTGCGCCTGTCTACGAGGTCAGGACTATTTCTAAAAACCAAGGATTTACGTCACAGAAATACAGCTTCTTCACCTGTAGGTTTGGGGCTCAGGTTAATTACTCCTAACGTCTTTATTTGCTTTGTTTTTCAGTGTGTGTAGTGCACCGTTCTTTACATTGGAGTTAACTGCATTTTCTCGGTTTAATACTCAATATAATCAAAGAACTAATCCCCTAGGTGGATTACAGGTGTATCAATTAGGGTTCTTTGATGTCCATGAAAAGCTATTGTTTGGGCGTGAGTGGAGTCCGCGACAGGAATATTTAATAAAAAAGAAGAAGGAAAGACAACATTGATCGGATTTCGAACATGTGAACCGGATGTGAAGAAATGTTAAAAAAAGAAGAAAAATAACAACAAATGTTTGGCATGGCGAGGGAATCGTCTTAACCCCTAAAAATACGTCAATCGCTTTTATCCAACCATCCTTTGTTTTCTTATTGTCGTTGTTCTTTATTTTTTTAAAAACAACAACAACAACAACAACGGTTTGGCTACCGCTGTGTTTCATTGTCTGGAGTCGATATGCTCAGACAATCCGGCCGGTTTTGATCCGTTGACCTTATAATCTGACCTTGGCCAACCCGAATTTCGCCGTTTAGCCTGACTAAGTAGTCAGTTCGCCGACGATTCTCGGTAATCTCATAATTGCTTCGCTGGCGACAGAGATCCGATTTTAACGCAGTCCGGTCGTATCACCATGGCGGACAACAATAGGGCTTAAGCAATAGTCAATATGCCCTACTCGTTAGTTTGTAATTAAGAATTGACGACATCGAGTCCCCGTAAATCTGCCGCGAGTCAGGGGAATGGTGTCGTCACGGGTGACGCAGCCTTGATTTGCCGTCAGCAATGAATTCGATTTTGGATTATCTAAAGCAAAAAAAACAAAAAAACAGGAACCCCCCCAACTGTTCTATGAACGTGGCCCGATTTTACCGATGTCTTTTAAGAGTGAATGAGATTTTAAAGATTTGCCATTAAGATGAATTTCCGGGAAATTTGGCAGTGCTTAATCGTCGATCCTTGGGTTGGCGGAGTGGTAGTGCAGTGGTTAGAATTACTGGATTGCTAAATTCGAGCCCGTGTTTGATTTCCGCAGAGAACCGAATCGGTTTAGCGTATCTCGTCGCTCCGGCCTCGTGGATTCCTTCATATCTCAAAAAAAAAAAAAAAAAAAAATCTTAAGGGATTTACTAAAGATTTCTATGCCGAAGTCATAAGCGCGGGCTCAAGATTGGCAACACTTCTTAGTGGACAACCGATGCATTACACTTCCTCCTACCCACTCACCCCTCCCCGACGGGGTTGCAAGCATTGCTTTGCTTCCCTTGCAGATCTAGACGTAGGTGTACAAAAACCGGAGAGAGAGAGAGAGAGTGTGTGTTCAATCAGTCGGCGGCAAAGTATGGTGACAAAGGCCCTGAAGCTGGAGACGTACGACTGGCTGCAGACTCCTGCCATTTTTCCGACAAGCCGTTCATGGCTGACAGAACAGGTCCACAGCCGAAGTCCTCCCCGTGAGCCGAAGAAGGAACGAAAGCAGACGGCAAAGGGGGCGCTGTTTCGGTTCGCCGGGCTCCAACCCTCGGCGTTCGCGTCGAACAGGACGGCTAGTCCGACGCGAATCTCGTCAACGGCCCGACTTCCGCCCGTGTCCTACGCTGTCGTTGTTGTTGTTGTAGAGACATAGCGCCCGAGAGTATCCTTAAAGAGACTTCTTGGCTAGCGCTATCACCTCCGCTGGCTGCGAGACAAGTGCCTTGAGCGGCGGAGTCACTTCACCGAAAATTTGTTGGCGGAGGGAGATAAGACCGGGGCACCGCTGTAGCCAGTGGGACACCGTTTGAGGCTCCTCTCCGCAGATGGGGCAGGTGGGGTCGGCTGATTGGTTGACTCTGTGTTGATATGCCTGAAGACGAGGGCAGTGACCAGACCGGAGCCGGCTCAGTAGCACTGCGTCCCGCCGGTTGGTCGTCGCGTTGCTGTCAGTCATCCAATTGTAGTCAGAGTAGACTTCAGCCGATAAGCAGTTTACGGGTGGTGGGTCCGGGATGAGGTGTTGGAGGGCAGCCTTGGCGGACTGGTAGTCGGTAGGGGAGGGTCTGGTTGGAAGGTAGCAGACTTGGCAGCGGCATCGGCCCATTCATTGCCGGGTATACCGCAGTGTCCGGGGATCCACATGATGTGGGTGGGGAAGCAGCGTTGGGAGAGGAGGGACTGGAGGTCTCGGGTGTCGGTGGAATGGTGTAGGAGGGAGAGGGTTAGAGAGCGGCTGTCGGTGCAGATAGTGGCAGGCTCGGCGGGACCGTCAGAGAGAAGCCATAGCAGAGCGAGTCGGAGGGCTGCTTTCTCTTCACAGAAGGAAGACGTGAAGGGAGCTCCTTTTTCAGATCTGGAGAGAATGAGGGAGGGATGAGCTGGGTCTCCGCTTGTGACGACCATTGCGGCATCCCCGTTGAGTCGGCCATTGGAGGCGGAGCCGTCCGTGTAGATGGTAAGGTTGGATGATGATTGGCGGATGGCCACGAGAGCTGCCTCGCAAAGGGAGGCGGGGGTAGGAGAGGAAGGTTGATTCGTGAGAGATGGGGAGATACGCCAATGAGTAGGTCCATAGTCCCATGGGCAGTGTATGGGGTTGGGTACTGGGGCTCGGATGGAGAAGTTTTCAGGGAGGGACGAGGCAATCGCTTGGGATGTGGAGCGCCAGCTTGGCCGGTGAAGTCTGTGAGGACAGTTGGATGCAAGGGTTTGAGATCGAGGGTGCTCAGGGGGTAGACGGGCAGCTTTTTCGGCAGAGGTTGCAATTAGGATTTTAGAGGTGGTGTGGTAGCTGCGGGTGCCGGCCTCTAGGCGAAGAGCATCTATGGGAGTAGACCGCAATCGCCCAGTTATTATTCGAAGGGCCTTGTTCTGGGCGCGGTCCAGTTGGTCGAGTCGGGAAGCGGAAAGCCAGGGTTGCCATGCTGGGGCTGCATAGTTGAGACGTGAAAGTTGGAGGGAGCGGTAAACCTTGCGGAGACTGGTTTTTCGCCAGCCCCAAGTTTGAGATGTTAGGGAGGCCAGGATGCGGCAACGAGCCGCTACCTTGCTTGTCTTGTAACTGCCTCTGTGTGGGGACCGAAGGAGAGGCTCCGATCTAGGATGACGCCTAGAAATTTGGGTGTAGGGTTGTGTCGGAGAGATGAGTTGCCAAGGGTTATCGTCGGTGACCAATTGGCTTCATGTGTCGGTGGAAAAGAAGCAGACTTCCGATATCTCGGCGTTCAGGACCAACTTTTTCCTACGGCTCCATTCTGAGACCTCTGTGACGGCCTCTTGGACCGCCTTCTCAGCCTGCTCCTTGATAGGGTGACTGCTGAGGATGGCCACGTCATCACCGTACATGGCAATATCAACCCCGGAAGGTAGCACCTTGTGGAGGTCATTGATGTAAAGAAGGAACAGTAGGGGGCGAGGACGGAGCCTTGGGGGAGTCCCTGTCGGAGGGCAAGGAACTGTCCTAATTGCCCATTTATCTGGACCCGGACCCGCCGGTTGGACAGGAAGTTGAAAATCCAGCGGCCCATCTTTCTCGGTAAGCCCGTAGACAATGAAGTGAAAATGATCTCCTCTCGCCAGACTTTGTCATAGGCCTTGGAGTAGTCCAGAAGGGCGAGGACACTCCGATGGGGCTTTTTCGCCTGAAAGCCGTCACTGATTTTCTGCATTATACGCAAGACTTGGTCTTCGCAGCATCGCTGTTTGCGAAAGCCAGCCTCTGGATTCGGCTAGGTAGTAGAGACGGTTGTGAACCAGCCTTTCCAGGGTTTTCACGA
>JACATO010002439.1:147500-153177 GCA_018389105.1 Nautilus pompilius
AGACGAGGCTATGATCGACGTCATATAGACGAGATTATGATCGACGTCATATAGACGAGGTTATGATCGACGTAATATAGACGAGGCTATGATCGACGTCATATGGACGAGGCTATAATCGACGTCATATGATCGACTTCATATACTTTGACCTCTAATCCAAAGATCATTTTATGATACAAGAATCTTATGGCGTCCAATAACCCAATAAGCGATACTGAATAATAATTTTAAAAACCTTTTGACTTTGATTAAAAATTACTCCACCATATCGATCTCTTCGAAAAATCTGTCATGTATGTTCCAGTAGTTGTGCATGAAAATTACCTGTCTATGAAGATAATTTTCTCTCTTACGCCATCCCAGTCTTTGCAGATCATCTTAGTCACTGTGTATAATTATTACATAGCTTATTTTCTGTATGTTTCAATGTTTAACTGTTAAACACTTTGAGAGAACACGTAAGTTTATTCTCTCTCTCTCTCTCTCTCGCTCTCTCTCTCTCTCTCTCTCTCTCTCTCTCTCTCTCTCCCAATTTATAACTAAACATATATTTGTAAAAAAAAGAAAGAGAAGAAATATAAATTTTAAGAAAATTTCTGTATATTTGCACCTTTATTTCTTCTCAAACAGACTTGGTCAATTCCTCAGCTCTCCTGTAAAAAACAAAAAAAAAAACATAAAAAGATTTGTGCCCCACGTTCTTATTCTCATTTCTAAAAAATGCTTGAAAGCATAAGATGGTAGCTTTCCGAAGTATCGATATAAAATATTTAATTGAATTAACTAGTGCTTTTGATAATTCGTAATTAGTAATTTTAGCATTTAAACCAAATTATAAAGAGTGGTAATGCGAGTTGACATTTTTGAAACTTCTATTAGGAAAAAGAGAAAAAACATAATTTATTATTATTATTATTATTATTATTATTATTATTATTATTATTATTATTATTATTATTATTATATTATTATTATTATTATTATTATTATTATTATTATTATTATTATTATTATTATTATTAAAGCAAACGATAATCAAGATAATAACTGAAAACAAAAAAGACTCATAAAAATATACTGACTTAAATGAGTATTTAACAAAACATGCCTCTTATTATTATTAGGTTGTTATAAATGTTTCGTCGTTTTTTTAACTGCAACAATGAGACTTCATATCGTTGCTGAACGTGAAGTTTATTAATCAAAGTTCCATTACAATCAGTACATTTCTTCCAACGAGTTACAAGTACATTTATACCATTTTGAAAAACATCTGGATTTCTGGAGTCGATAAACTGTTGGAAGGCAGTTTCAGTTGCTGCTTGGTTGGAGAAGGATTTCATACGGATGAAGCTGTCGAGGTGTTTGAAAAGGTGGTAGTCTGTGGGAGAAAGGTCTGGTGAATAGGCTGGGTGAGGGAGAACTTTGTATCCCAACATGTTCAGTTTCTGAAGAGTCACTTTTGTAACATGAGGACGAGCACCGTCATGGAGCAGGATTGGACCCCTTCGATTCACCAATGTCAGCTTTCGTTGGGAGAGTTTCTGATGAACAACATTTAAATTACGACAGTACCTTTCATTTGTGATGTTTCGCTAAGTCGCAAGAAGTTATAGTGGATGACATCAGTTGCAGTCCACCAGACAGTGACCGTGACCTTCTTTGGGTGAAGCCTGAGTTTTGGAATGTGGTTAGGCGCCTTGTCTCTGTCGAGCCGCTGTACTGATCGTTTGCGATTGTCGTAAAGGATCCGTTTTCCATCACACGTAATTATTCCGTCAAAAAAATGAGTCGTTTTTGTTTCCTATGACGAGCGAAGAGCAGATCTCCGATCGACGATTTTGTTGTTTTTTCATTCAACTCGTGAGGTACCCACTTGTCAAGTTTTTTTTTTTTCACCTGGCCGATTTCGTCAAGATGTCGGGAATCAGTCGCAGTGCATACGTCAAGCTCTCCAGCAATTTCTCGCACTGATTTTCTTGGATCGGCTTCAACTGAGGCTCTCAGACTGTCGTCATCACAGCTGGAAGGATGTCCGCTACGTTCCTCATCTTCGAGGCTCACATCTCCTGATCGAAACTTTGCAAACCATCGTCGCACTGTGCGCTCATCTGCTCTGTCCCCGCCCTGTGCCTGCTTAATGTTACGAGTTTCCTCGCTCGCTTTGTGGCCCGGTTTGATCTCGTGAAGAAAAACGGCATGAAAAACCTTTCTATCCACGCTTCACTAAGAACCCTGAAACAAATATCCATTCTATGATTATTAAAAAGGTAGGTTTAGTATGATGTATGCCAGAGCACACGCTACAAAACGATATACAACTTATCTCTATACACCTTCACAAGCGCGCAAGAAATTGACCCCAAATTAACATAATATAAAAACCGACAAAACCAATTTGTAGTTAAGAAAGGGACGTAACTCTTTAATTTTTTTTTCCTGATAATTATGGGTCTCACACAAACCATGAGGCTGTAATGGCTTCACGGCAGCTTAGATTTACTGAAGAACGTCTTCACCAAACGAACAAAGAAAAGAGGGACGGAAAAAAAACAACAAACAACTTAATGTTCATCACATTATTCTCTTTTCAAGCAAACAGGGGAACGCGGTCCTTTTTAGGTCGTAGCCCCTCCCTCCCTCGCTCTCGCTAAATGCCGCGAGAAAAGGCGAGGTCGCGGTGCCGTTACAGGGAAATCCCATTTACGGCAAGTGACTTCGGCTCTACTCAATTTTCTGACAGTGGACAGAAGGCGAAGAAAATAATTGCAGGCAGAGTCAGTCAGACATTAGCGTTAATCTTGCTTTCCCGGCCGCGAGTTCCCCGCGGCAGAACCACCACACACACCCCCTCCCTTGCCTAGCTGCGCGCGCAACTCTTCTTATGTACACGTCATGACGAATACAGTAAATCATCAAATTACCTCCCCCTGACTGACAGATGCATTTCAGAATAGACAATATGAAATCTTAGGTGAATAATAATAATAATAATAATAATAATAATAAATAATAATAATAATAATAATAATAATAATAATAATAATAATAATAATGTTATAATTATTATTTCTAATCTGTCAGAGATTATGCTGTCACCCGAAAGGATTTGCCTAAAACCAACTATTGAACGTATAGTTAAAAAAAGAAAACAAACGAAAATAAATTACAATTGAAAACATATTCTTTCTTACCTATCTACAGATCAATTGTATTTAAATTTCAAAAGTACATTTATACACATCTACGCTGGATATGTGAAGTGTGTAATTTTCATAGCCAAATGGAATGTTTCATTAATTTTTATTTTTAACGCTAATAACCTAAGTATATATATAAAAAAAAAAACACTTTGAGATCAAATGGAAAAAAAGAAGAAGGAGCTGAGACATCTCATTAGTACACGGATCCACAACGTACTCATTAGTGGCTAAGGGAGAGCAAGATGAGAGCTTTCTTCAGCGGTAAGTTTACCTTCTGCTGTTATTAGCGGAGTTGAAACTAAGGGGAGGAGCGCTGAAATTCTTTTTTTTAAATAATGTCTTCTCGTTTCCGTCCGCCCCCCCCAAATCTTCTCTCGTCTTCAGAACCATCCTTTGAATTCCACTCGCACCTAACAACGTTTCACTAAGTGCGACGTCCGTCCGGCGCGTGCAGTTTTAGCGTCACGTGACTTTTCCGCAGCTTTCCACGATTTCGTCACGTTTTCCCGTGATTCAGTGCTCGACATTCGGCTGCAGTAGAGTGATATTTCTCTTTTAGCATTTCTGCTCGGTGCATCAAAGGGTTAACAGGGAGGCGTGGTGAGATCAGTGCGTCGGACTTCTGTTTTTCCCTATCGAAGCCGGAAGTGCCGAGCACCTTAATGGTGCGGGACTGACAACGCTTCCTAGCGCGAAACCGCGGAACTACTCTTCATTAACGAAACGTTAACCCTTCTATTTGTTCTGTATTTATCCACTTTCGTTTTTGGTAAATTTTCTTAAAAGCCGGGGTGATTTTATTAACGCAGAACCTGCTGGAAGAACGCGGGCGGAGCGCGAGGAACCGGCGACACGTGACCAAGCTGCCGCTGAGAGAGGACGGGATCTCTCCCCTCGCCACTCCTTCGATTACCGGTCGCGATCGAACGACAACAAAACTGCTTCCTTTTAATGATTGCATTCGAAGTCGAGCTACTGCGCAATGGGCGGCCCCCCCTGTCTCTCTGTAATGCCCAATTAACGAGAGAGATATAGAGAGCTCATCAGCCCTCCTCCCTCCTCACTCCACCACACCCCTCCGGTAGACGTCTTCTGATCCGACGCGGTAATCTGCTCGCTCAGATACAAATAAAGGCAAAGATGTCCGTCCCCACGGGAGCAGTTAGCTGGTTTCCGAACCGGAGACACCACATCACAGTGGAATTACCTATTTACATGCCTCAGGGTGGAGCGAATTCTTTCTGTTGTTGTTTTCTTCCTTCCTTTTCCTTCTTTTTACATTCTTCGTCAGGTCGTAGAAAGTAGCTTAGTATAGCTCAACTTACGTGAACTTCCATAGTTAAATGTTCTCGCTGACTGTAGCCTACCCCTCAATTTGTGATGTGACAGACCTAACTACTGTTTAATAATATAATAATAATAATAATAATAATAATAATAATAATATAGATAATAATAATAATGATGATGATGATGATGATGATGATGAATAATAATAAAATAATAATAATAATAATAATAATAATAATAAGAATAATAATAAGAATAATAATAATATAATAATAATAATAATAATAATGATGATGATGATGATAATAATAATAATAATAATAATAATAAGATAATAATATAATAATAATAATAATAATAATAATAATAATAATAATAATAATGAATAATAATAATGAATAATAATAATAATAATAATAATAATAATATAATAATAATAATAATAATAAGTAAAAGGACAAAAAGTGTTAACTCTAAAACTACAAGCAATCGGTCAATCCAACGAAGATGTGTCGATCAAGTCACGGTGTGATTATGATTATTGAAAGGGTTAAAACATGATACTTTTTATAAACACCAGCTTAAGTGGAGAGTGTTCTTAAATAATTAGTTCCTTCCCTCTTTTATTTCTTTTTAGCAGCACTGCTATGGAACCAATTTTAAACCGAATTAAAGTTTTTTTTTCTTAAAAAATATATATAGAAAACCAGCTTGGAAAAAAATATAAAGCGCCGAATTTTTATAAAATGAAAATATATTGTTAAAGATTTTAATAAAAAAAAAACCCCAACTGAATGCGTTTCTATTCTAAAGAGAGCCGATTTTTCACGGAAATCTGTCATAATTGTAAACAACAAAACAATGAACACTCCCTATTTAGATAACAAGATAACAACCTGTCCCTGAGTTCTCCATTTTCGCTCACAGATTATAATTTAAAAAAAATAATAAACAAATGAAAATAGATGTAATTTTAATAATAAAAACAGAGGCAATTTTCCATCTCTGTGGGGAATTGTTTTTCTCAAAGAAATACTAAAGTTTTTTTTGTTCCCCCACCCACCACCCACCACCGCGAGAGGAACACGACTCCACTTTGATTTTTCAGTTCGATAGCAAACACTTTGTTCGAGCAAGAAATAATAAAACACCGGGAAACTGGAGCTTGGAGACTCTCCCAT
>JACATO010002440.1:0-175000 GCA_018389105.1 Nautilus pompilius
GAGAGAGAGAGAGAGAGATTTCTTTATTCATTAAAAAATGATAACTTATTCGGTTAAAGTTGATCAATTTTCTGATAACGTGACTCCAAAATGTCCATGCATCATATAACCGGATGAATTCCATATTTTTCTTTGCACCTAATTCGGTAGAAATGATAAGTTACTGCAAATAGTTATATCGATCAAACTCTGCTGCAGTTTCATATTTAAACAGATTGACTTGACGTCAAATTTATATGTTAAAAAGGTTTTGTCAATAAACTGTCGCGAAAAGGCCACAATGTAGCTCCAGAATGGATATTGTTTCAGGTCACATGTTAGATGTATTACATTAATCGTGTGTAAATCCTTAAGGGGGGATAACTCAGATAATCCAATTGCTCTCGCGCGATGCATTTGAGAGTATCCCTGAAGGTTAAGTTGTGGAATAGTTTGATCATATTTATTTTATTAAAAGCCAATTTAATGATCGTTCAGAATAGATCACGTCCGCTCTTATGTTTTTTTTACTTATCTGTGACGCTCTCTAAGAAGTCATGAATTTTCTGTGTTATGCAGTTTCGTATTCTTTTCAAGACAGGGACTAGTAAGAAAATGCGCATTTACTCAGTTCGTCTAGCTGCGTCATATTTATTCTTAGCAACGCATCATGCTGAAGCAGGCTGTCTGATGTGAGCGTATTGGCCAAGGCACTGATTAAGTTGAGATTTACAGCTATGAATGCATCTAAGGTAATAACCGGCTGCCAGGTGCGCTGCGCCACAAGACGATGTTTAAGACGTTTTCCGGGCCTGACGTAGCAATTACAGAGACGTATTCCATTTTACGCTTCTGCTACAGCGCCTATTCCAGAAACACTGACGAGATTCTTCGTAATTGCCGCATTACTACTTCTTCTGAACATCCGGAAACTGCATATATTTATTCTCGGATTATCGGTATACGCCACTGCAAATAAAAAAAAAAAGTTTCAAAAAACTAATTTAAAAAAAAAAAAAGAGAGAGAGCGAGAGAGGGAGGGAGAGGGAGAGAGATATTACGTCAGTACAGAGGCGAGACAGACGTCAGTACACAGAGGAGATGAGTACAGAGAGAGATGTGACGTCAGACAGAGAGAGATGTTACATCAGTACACAGAGAGACATGACGTCAGTACAGAGAGTGAGACATTGACGTCAGTACAGAGAGAGATATGACGTCAGTACACAGAGAGAGATGTTACATCAGTACAGAGAGAGATGTGACGTCAGTACACAGAGAGAGATGTTACATCAGTACACAGAGAGACATGACGTCAGTACAGAGAGTGAGACATGACGTCAGTACAGAGAGAGATATGACGTCAGTACACAGAGAGAGACATGACGTCAGTACACAGGGAGAGGGAGAGAGAGGAAATCGATAAAGTCTCTCGACTTGAAGAACTTCGTGAGACGAAATAAGCCAGTCTCTGAACTCTCTTTGTGCAGACAGATTAATTCTAGTGTAAGTGTTTTGGATTTATTCCGAAGATCAAGAAACATTATCATTATGGGAAAGCAGTGGGCGTTCGGAAACGAAAGTAATGCGAGTTCTGAAGCAACTGCGTTGGAAGAACGACGTAGACCTAACAAAAATTCCGGGTGCATAATCTGTGGACTTCGATATCACCTGAGCCGGTAGGCGGCCTGATATTAATCAGGTGATGTTTGTGTGTTGCGTGGAAACTAACAAGTAACGTAGAATCGTTTCATATTACGTAACGATGGAGTCGCATCTCTAAAGCAAAGGGTCCGTTTCCAATTTCGCCTGAGGTTAGAATCAGGAGAATTTGGAAATTGTGGACCGAACAAACACGATACGGATTTATTTCTCTAAATTAACTGCATATTAGTAGTGTCTATTAAAATATCCTACACCACGCCATTTATCGGGAAATACCGCGTCAAATACTAGCCACTATAGTAGAGTATCGTCTCTTTGAAGTTATCGCGGAAGTAAATTAGCCCTCTTTTCGCCAATAACGTAGCACGAAATTACTTCGGATTTGGTGACTGGTTAAACCTTCAGCTTCTTCCGTGACCAAAGAAAGAAAGAAACTTTAAGAAAGAACTCGTGTAATTTAACAAGTCGAGCGTTCGTAATCGGATCTAGAAACTAGATCTGCCTTCAGAAAGTTGCACGAAAACTATACTAATTTTTTTTTTTTTTAATCTGTATTCGTTTTTCTTGTTGTGTAACATTTTCGTTAACTTCTGCGACAGCAGGCAGGTGGTACGTAGTCGTGTTTACCCTACTCAAGATTATTCCACTTTTATCCGTCAGAATTAGTTAGTTCGGGTCAAGTGTGTGTCAGGTGCGTGTGTGAACAGTTTCAGGATCTCACGAGAGGCTTCTTTCTCTTTCTCAGTCGGGTAGTTAGCATCCGATTTCTTTGCATCTGAAGAGGGGAGGGTGTGATATAGAAGAAATAGTTTCGCTTCATTCGTTTAAATTTCATCGAATGTAAAGTGTGGAATTATCCTAATTGTTATTGTCATCGCTGAAGCTGTTGGTAGGATGACGTTCTGGCAACGGAACTGAAACGTGAGCCAGCACGGAGGACTGAACAGAATGAATAAATGGAGAGCGGAGGGGGGGGGGGAGAGAGGGGATGATGATGATGAAGTTGATGTTGATGATGATATGTAGGGCAGCAGATATTTTGGACTGCTCGCGATATTTCACCTTTGTGCTCGGTTCGTTGTACGATTAGCAGGTGTATAAAATGTAAATTGCTAGCTTTTTAACTCCCTGGTTCCAAAACAATCTCTTCTCGGAGAAAAAGCAACTTCCTATTGTAGAAATAAATGGTTTTTGTTTATCTTCATAGCTGAACGCACTCGCCAATTACCGGCAAATGTATGCATTTAAAGGGATTTTAAAAATCCGCTTTCTTCTTTTTCTATTGTTTGCCCTGGCTTTCTACTTTTGTGAGCACCATATTTTTGATTTTAAAATCCAGTGAAAGGAAGAAAAGTTAACAGACTTCTTCGCTGAGACTTGTTTACGCAGTTTTCCGCTTTCTTCTTGTCTCCTTTAATTGGAGTATTAATGGGATTTTTTTCATTCCGACTTGGCTTTATTTTCCCCCCGTCTTTCTTTCTGTTTTGTATAAATATAATTTAAAAAACAACAATAGCAACAAAGAAACGTTCTTATTGGTATCTTAGAGCATATTTTTCTCGATGATTTGCTCTCTTTTCCTTTTCTTTTTTGTGGAAATCTCAGGTTATCTTCGACGAGAGTGGGGGGGTCTTCGGTCTGTCGGTGCTTTTTAAAGCGTAAACGACACTTTTCGAGCTCAATCCTGGTGCGAAAGGGGCCAGCTATTACACCAGCGAGTGGGAGGCGCCCGGCAGACAGCTAAGTCCCTTCTAGAATCGCTCATTTTGTTTTATCTCTGAGGAAACCCTTTGCGGAGCAGACAAAATAAGAACCACGCCGAGGGAGGAGATACGCCAAATCCGGTTCCGACCGGGAATCGAACGAGGCCTCTCGACCCTAGCATTCTAGACGGGCTGACCACGGGACGAATTGGCGAGGTAGCAGGGTGTCAGTTCTCGAGTATTTCCGATCAGTCAGTAGTAGACCCAGACCTAACCAATAGAGCTAGATCTATTGATTTTGCTCTGCTGCACTCTCCGCGACTGTTCCTTTCAGCATTAATTCCTGATGATGACGGCAACGTGGGGGAAATCGTTGAAACGTGGATTTAATTTAGCGCGAATAGAGAGCGCGCATTAGCAAACTATAAGCATTTTAGACAATATATAAATACATTTCAATACGATCTTCCATAAAAAATCAAAGTTAAAGCTTGTAGCTGTTAGTGAACACGCCTACAGCTAAGAATGCATCACTTCCTCTCGATCTCCTAACTCTCAAATTTCGAAACGTAATAATATCTATGAACCCGATGAAATTTTATTTATAAATATTTAATTAAACAGTTATGCCCAGTAATATTAATAATACAATTAATATAAACCGAATTTTCGGAAAACTTCGAACTTTTTTTTTTAAAATCACCTTTCCTGCCTGAGTTGAACAGCGCACATCGATAGCCAAATAGTTCGGTTGGGCAAAGTCTTCGCGTCCAGACAGACGAAGGGGGGACTCTCTCTCTCGGGTGTATAGTGGTGCCGGGGTGGCCCCGGGTGTTCGTAACCGTCATCTGAAGTGCTGCACGAAATTGATTTATGGTGTAGACGTTATCCGCGAACGAGAAATAACCTGAAGAAACGGGGTTAGATATTAATTTAACGCCCTGTCTTAACCGGAAGCTCGGACTACGTAGGTCTCGCCGCCTGAAGGGGTAGCGGAGGTGGGAAATAAGGAAAACTTAACTACAAGATGCGCTCGGTTACTAGCAGATTTTTAACTATTCGCTGTTAACGGTTCGTATGTGAATGAAAAATCACGTGAGAAGGGCAGGTTTTTATAAGCGGGATGTCATTCGGACTCCGGGGCTACTCCTTCTGGGGCTCTGATTGGTCCCTGTCCGCGGGAGAAGTTGTTTAATCCCATTCCGGCGAGACCCTCGACGGTTGATTAACCCGTTAATTACTCTCCGGTGTTCGCGAAGACCCTCAACTGTTCGGTGGATCTGGTTTCCAGTACCCGTCAAGTCTTGCAATTGTACCGGAAATCAGCGCGCGCAGGGCGCGACGGGAGATTGTCTCTCTCACAACCGTGACGATGACGTCCAGTTTTGTCGTTGCCGCCCTCTGATCGTGGGGACGCGCCCTGCCTCCGACCGATTAAACAAATCCAGACTGACAAGAGAGGGGGCGGCGGACTGACGACAACGAACTCGAAGACCCCGCCGAGTTGAACGGTAGGAGTAAAGCGGCTTATCGTAAGCTCGTTCGGAATGAGATCCAGTTCAACTGAAGTACCGATGACTCGTGACCTGGCTCTATCGACAGCGTTAGCGGGACCCCCACATCTCTCCGGGAACAGGGGGCCAGCCCGCGTTGACTTATGACCTTTTTTTTCTTTTTTTGTCTCGATAGACGAATCTCATCGCGATGTTGCGCCGTGCACTTCGTAATTTGGCATTTGGGAACACGTTAGCAAATAAAAGACTTACCCATTATACTGAACCCGTTTTGACTTGGCATTTCCACTCTTCCTCATTAGCTAATCATGATCAGCATAATGCCACTCGTAGCATGTACTACAATGTTCCAAAACACAATAAAGGGAAATGTGAACAATTATTACCATTTTAAAATGCCGTTTTTTTGTTGTTTTTTTTTTTCTTTCGAAAAAGACATCCACGATACGCGTCTCTGAGAGAGAGAGAGAGAGAGGAGAGAGAGAGAGAGAGAGAGAGAGAGAGGAGAGAGAGAGAGAGGAGGAGAGAGAGAGAGAGAGATGCCGTCATTACACAGAGAGAGATATGACGTCATTACAGATACAGAGAGAGGGATGACGTCACTACACAGAGAGATGTGACGTCAGGACGTCAGTACAGAGAGGTATGATGTCATTACAGACACAGAGAGAGAGAGAGAAGAGAGAGAGAGAGAGAGAGAGAGAGAGATGGGAGATAGAGAGAGAGAGAGATGGGGGGACAAAATCGGCTATTTACATATTGATTTGGAAGCCGTCACGCTCGCCAATTTAGTATCGTGTAATTCATTCCTTAAAGATTTAGCGATAATATTAATGAACATCCGGTCTAGTATGCTAATTTTTCTTGTCAGTCGTAGACAAAACAATTTTAGATCTTTTTTTTCTTCCCCCTTTTCGCTGCTTGCTC
Source organism: Nautilus pompilius (assembly GCA_018389105.1). NCBI lineage: Eukaryota > Metazoa > Mollusca > Cephalopoda > Nautilida > Nautilidae > Nautilus > Nautilus pompilius. The sequence continues at coordinate 5,789 of JACATO010002440.1, forward strand.
CGAAGTTGGTAACATACGACTGACCGGGTGGACATGGATGTTGGATCCTTGACTCGCCAGCTTGGAAGGACTTCACCGCCTGGTGGCTGAGAGGTGAATGCTGGTGTTACGTCGAACATCGCACCACTGAATACACTAGCGGAAAGTGACGATCGACGATATCGTCCTTCCTGGATGCGAGGATAAATGCGGAGGAATGAACGACAGGGGGAGAGCTCCGCCGCTGGACAGAAAACACGACCGCCTGGCGAGCAGCGCGTTTGCAGCTTCAGCTGTCCCGACGGCGAGTTTCGAGTATCCACCGTAACCAGGATCGGGCAGAACGACGGCCGCCACAATTCGTCTCCCGTCAGCTTCCTGCAGATAACGGGAAACCAGCGGGGAGAGGCCTTGATAAACGTTTAAACAATTCGACTGACTTCCTCCTTGGGTATTTACTGTGTCCGAGAGCAGGTTTTAAAACCTGTCCTACTTCTCGTATTTGTTCACCTTGCGTACAGTCGTGCTGCAAAAGACATGGCCGGAACTCGTGGGTACCACAAGCGCGTGCAGAAATGAAACTTGAACGAGTGCGTGACTGAAAACAAAACAAAAAGTCCAAGAAACAATAATAAGTAATCGAAACTTCATCTTCAAACAACATTTTAATAAAAACGCGTATATAACGATTTTAATTTTAATGCAACATTTAAATATACATTTGAAATCGTTTTAAAACTTTCTTTATGCAGAACATTGGTTATATATGTACACAAAGAATATATTTTGCAAAACTACGTTTCCCTTCAATAATTGTGGACTACCAAAAAAATATTCTATATCTCAGACATAAAACAACTTATCGGTGTATATTGTTGCATGTATATATCATTTAGACAATCCATCACGTAAGAAAATTTTTTCTAACCTTTTCTCATAAAAGATGTTTCTTCTTTTTACCAAAATATCCTTATTTATACTTGATCGAATACTTCATCGCTGGGGCTGTCGCCCGGTCTACACATACACATATAGTCTTGGATTGAGATTCAAGAGGCTGTATAGACCGTCTGTGGTATAATCTTATATTAAGGGTTGGAATTACGAATCTGTATTACGCCGAATGCTACAGTCGAAATCTTCAATTCACTACGTCTTACGCACACACTCGCGCTACCATGAAGTCTTTCCTGCTTTAGACATTAAAATACAATTATGTCAAAACTAATGCAAAAATTTACATACGACCTTACTTCCTTCTCAACTGGCGATATGTATTCCAAAAAAAGAAAAAGAAGAGAGAAACTGTCATCCTGGTGATTGAGCATCAAGAACGTCCTTTCACCCACAGTTTTTAAAATGAAACTTGCGGGTTCGACCTCGTAGTCGGACGCCAAGTGAGGCGACTGACTCGTGCATAAATGGCTTTACTAGAACAAGTTAGGAAAGGTCAAAGGTGATGGTGCGTGACGGTGAAAGTTCGTGTTCTCTAAAGCGTGAAGCGGGATGAGTTTTTTTTCATGGTTCTAGAGTTTAGGTCTAGTATTTAATTGGATTGCTTTTTGAAACATTCGTCTGCGGTGAATCGACCAGTTGAAATATCCTTCATTTAACATTTTCGGATCCGAATTTTCTTTTTTTTTTACCTGGAAACACCTGTCTAACCGATATTGAATCCGTTTTGCCATTTTCTGTTCTTCTCTCAGGTGACCCAATACTAATAATCGCCTGAAACGGCTGGTTCCGCTGGTGTGTGTTCCGGGCAGGAGGCCGACGATGCGGCCAGCCTTTCCTGAATATGAAAGCAAGAACACATCTCGTAAATCAGTTTCAGCAAAGAGTTAAACTCGACGTTGGCTTTCGCCGGAGACTGCATCGCATATTCCTTACTGTTGGCGGGATCAGCTTCACCCCCGTGAAGCTAACGAACTGGTAAGAACCGACCTGCAATTTCTCTTTCTCACGATCCCCAAAGACAGGGAAACCCCCCCTTTTTTTTCCTAAACCGTTAACGCTACCGACTTTATCAACGGAAAATCCGTAAAACAATTTACTGTGGTATATCATCCGATTGGAGTGATATAGGCCGAACACCTAATGTTTGTTCGTTTTAAACTTTCGGGGTTAATTTGAAAAAATTTTTAAATTTTTTTAAAAAATGCGTGTAAATATCAGATTGCCATAACAACGTGTAAACATCAGATTGCCATAACAACGGTTTTATAGATCTGGTTTACTGCATGGATTTCTTTTGAAAAACCCTAACATCACAAAAGTTGTGACCATTTAATAGATTATTCGAGATTAAATATCAAATAAATTCAGGAACGTATGCATCGCTGCAATAAATACTTTTTTTTTCCTTTTAATCCAAGAAAATCCCAGTAAGCGATATACCTTATTTCCAGAAAACAGAACGTATTTCTGTTCTGTTCAGGTTTAAATACTTCGCTATCGTGCATGACGGGTATCTTTGTCCACTGTTTCTTTTCGGATTGTACCATCCGTGACGAAAATACTTGCTCTCTGACAAATGGCATGGTGTCAGATGTTGATTTTAAGCAGCATAATTATAAATGGTACACGAGGCAGTTGTAGCGGGTGGAGGGGAGTCACCCCTTATAATGTGATTCGTAAAGAGAATTTTCTGAGAAGTAGGCGGAAAAATTGTTAATTTTAGGCTGTCTGGTGTGCATGCCAGACTTAAGCTCTGCTGATTCCGTTTCCTGTACTGTACAGGCTTAATGAGCAATTTGGCAGGATCTTAATAAGGCTTTGATTAAATATCTGGAACTTAGCTTTGAGTTGAGTAAATACGGATTCATTATCTAAACCCAGCATCTAGAGTTTTCTTTAAAAATCTGGTTTGCACTCGACACTTCATCTTTAAAAATAATAATGCATTCTAAATTTCGTTTGTGTAAGGAAAGGGATTATAGCTCCATCATATTCCTAATGTAATGACATAAGGAACCCCTTACTCACTTCTCTATTTTCCTAGTTTAGCCAATCAAGATACGGATCAACGTTACCGGGTCTCAGAATTTAAAGCACCAGAAACCATAATTAAAGCAGAAACTATTAAATCAAATACGGGGTAGGATTAGTTTATTTGAAGGAAGTGTGACTTGCAATTAAAATGTGTGAGAGAGCAGACTATTGCGCGTAAATTAATGGATACAAATTCATGCTTCCAGGAAAAGATGTAGCACCTGACAGAATTTTATCCAAAACCATTTAGCCGGCAAAGTTTCGAACCTTTATACCCTGGTGTTTTTTTTGGGAGGGAGGTGTCCAGCTTCACCATAGCTGTTTTTCACCGAGTTACACTGAAGGTTTCTGTCCCAACTATTTGCATCTGTTAAAAAGTAATACATAACAGTCGGCACGCGATCCATGCCTGGAAGTCTACAGGCGCGATATGAAACTGTCAGAATTTGACTTGATCGGGAACTGCATTAAAAGTCTTGTTTAGTGGTCTAAACGAAAGTTACGATCGTTCTAATCACGCAGATACTTTTATTTTCTCCCAGAAACGTCCTAGTTATGTAGTTATGGAGATTTACATCAATCGTCGTCAGTCAAGTAACTTATGACAAATGAACGCCTTCTTATGACCGGTAGTTCACCTCTTTTCTTGAATTTGGCCTTTAATGAGTTTATTGGACATAACTTGGCTTTCTGAAGGCTGGTTTGCTTCCCCAAAAGACGGGTGAGCTTCTTGAAACTCAATCCAGGCTGCATTCCCCGCTATGGCTCCATTAGAGTCCACAAATATACGCAGCACGTTGGAGGTACAAGGCTCTTTCAGTCCCCTTGTGCTTGATTGCAATGTCACTGCCTGTCCTTTCTTTTGTGTATTGAAAAGCATTTGAATTGCTGCTCTAATTTCTGTTTCCGAAGAGATATCTAGTTGACGAGGATACATTTGCAAAGTATGCTTGTTTCCGAGTAAGGGATACAGGAATTCTATCAATGTGAACCCGCTGGTTGTGGACTTGGATCCTATGTCCCGTGTAGAGTTTAATCTTATCAATTCCATCTAGTAATAATTGTTCATGCCCCGAGTCAACTCTTTCCTTGACAAATTCGAATGCTTTGAATGGCAGACAGCAAATTTCACAATTAGTTGACACTAAATTTCTATTAGTATTCAACGCATAATTCATTGATGTTGAGCAACACTTTGACACATGGTTTTCAAACACTGATTCCATAAATGCTTCCAATGAACTGACTAACTTCTTCAATTCAACATCATGTTGTACGATTTATCATGTCAAAATTATTATACGACAGAACAACCGATGCATAGTCAACAGCCTTTTTTGCCTTCATGTCTTTGAATGTTAGAGCCTTTGCTATTTTTGACAGTGAAGTAACGCCGATTTGATCGGTTTGATCTGGATATTTGTCCAAGTATGCTCACACTATGAGTCTGGACGGCCGGCTTCGAATCAGCTTCAGAAAATCTACCTCATTACCATCCAATAAGATCTGTTTTTGTTTCGTGCAGTTAAAATTTGACAGCTCTGTTCACTGTGAAGTCATCATATCACAATACATGTCTTGCTTCAACAGCAAGTGCATTGCCTTTAGCCATGTATTTGAAATGTCACTTGGAAGTTTCAAAATACTCTTCACCAATACCAAGCATCTCTTTCAACAATTTCGACGTGAAAGCTTCGCATATCGGAGCCAGCAATACATGCTTTTGAATATTCCGTTCAGGAAAACTACTGATCAACGTTTTCGTGTTCATCAACAGTTTGTCATTTGAAGCACTCTCCGATGGGTTAACACATGCCAATCAATACTTCTTTTTTGAACGAATGAGGATTATGAGGATATATTACCTCACAAATTCTACCAAACACAAAAATTGTATAGTGGATCATTCGAATGACTGATTCTTCTTCCAAATCCGTCATTGATATGGTCTCTCTTGTTTCTTTGCTCGGAATTCCGCATCCAATGTTGGCATATCTGATACAGTTGGCATCGTTCGGTCTTCAAATTTCCGATTTCTCAAAGGGCTGCTATGTGCGTCCTCTTTTTTTTTTTTTTACATTGCCGTTCAGTCTCTTTGTCATCATCAATTTCTCTATAAATCAGTTCGGATTGCCCACGTCCTGGCTGTCGCCTTCTGATCAGTTGACACCTACGTGTGTATTTAACACATTCTAAACATTTACAGGCATCTAGCTCTATAGCCATTGTATAATGCCTTTATTTTCCTTTTGATTCGCGAACAGGTAGAAATGGACTGAGAAGGGGGCTTATTTAGCCAGGGTGACGGCCGCGATGAAGAAAACTCAATGGATTTGGCGGTTTCCAGAACCAATCCAAATTTAGGAAAATATATATATATATATTATCCAATCTCGCCTGTTCGGAGTTTGTCGAAGAACTCAGAGATCTGCTGGAAGAAAACTAAGATTGTGATTAATAAAAAAAGGTATTAGAATAATTTGTGCTTTGACGACTCGAAATCTGAAAACAGACGATTTTTTTGTTTGTTTGTTTATAATTGTACCGCAAGTTTGTGGTGGGGGGGGGTATTCTGGAAAACTGTTGAAATGAGCATTAACCTGGATACGTACATGGAGCTCTTCTTGTTTGTCCGTCCAACTGCGACTTCTCTCCCCTCCTGAATGACGTGACGTCATTCTCAGCTAATCCCGTTAGCTTGTCGGTTTCTCGTCGTGGATAATAAAGATCGAAACATTTTTAAAAGACAACCGTCTGGCCGTCTTTAAAGGAATCTTTCTTTAATGCTATAAGTAATTTATTTTATATTTCGTATTAACCGAGTTTTTTTTAAAATTGTTTTTTTTCTCCCCCCCCCACTGGAAATCGAAGGCATTTTCAAAAGATTAGTCGCAAATATCCGTAATTAGCCATTAAAACAAACAAAAAACAACAACAACAACAAAAACGGTAGGAATGACCAGAATCGAAAGTCTTCTGCATATTTTTTCAAGTTATTATTTTATATATTTTTTTTTTGCGTCTGGTTGCATAAAAATTTCATGGAACGGTTTGGCAACTGTAAGAAGTGGAAATTTGATGGATAATGCTCGTGTGTTAATTCTAGCGGTTCTGCCATTTTTATTGATGAACAGCCCAGAGATCCGTTCCTCGCGGAGACGTTTCTGAGTAGATAGCAACGCGTGCAACTGGGGTCCCGAGCCGGCAGTATGAACCAAACGTGTGATTCTTCATTTCCATCAATTTACTCCACCCCGGAGAGAATGTTGTGGGGGGGAGAGGAGTCTGCAGAAACGGCGTGACAGGCGGTGTACCATTGTTCGGTATTATCGTAAATCAATGTCGGAGCCGGGAAACACCAAAACTTCGTTCTCGTTCTCAGACAAACTAGCATTAAAGCTCCAAAAAAATAATATCCACGTGGATGTCTCTCCGCTGTTACAGAGATTTACAAGACGTCAGTCCTGATCTGACCGTGAACGATAGGCGCATTGCCAGCCATTAGTAGGCCGACGTACGACAAGGCCGGATTTTAGGATTAACTGAACGGAATGGCAAGAACAGCGTCGCTGTGATAAATGCGACATCAATAAAACACTAAAACAGCAACCCATGTGTACCATTAAACCGCTAGCAGGATTGCTTTCGATGGCATCTGCTTCTCTGCAAGCGAAAACATGTGCTTTGTAAATGTGTAAATAATAACTAAACCTAATGGCATTTGGCGGTATTTAGAGAATTTTTGAAAACCAGCAAAAACAAAAAAAAAACTTTCTTTTAAAAAATATGTTAAAGTAAAGAAATCTGTAATGTTTATTGTCTAAAATTCCAAAATAATTCATATAAATAATAAGTTAACCTTATAGCGATGCTTCGAAGATCATCATCTTGAGTTCCAGCTCTTTTTTAAATGACAGTAGATAGATTAATGATTATGCGCAATCGACAACGTATCGCCAAGCGCCATAAACTAAAGTGCACAGTTATGACGTACAACTGAACATTATACAGCTGAATGCACAAGTATAATTCACATGAAAAAAGGTGGGTGTTTCTTGTTTTCTTGACAGAAGAGTTATGGCATATTCCATGCAGATTTTTTTAAATACCGAAAGTTTAGATTTATTAACGTGTGCCTTGAAATTACTGATTTAGACAAATTATTAGTAAAATGAATTTTAGTTATGTCCCGTAATTTTTATTATTTTCTTAACTAACAGATTGGTGCATCTTTAACTTTATTTGCTAGAACAAGTTTCTTTACGAAAATTACATATCGCATTTCTAACCAATTATTTATCACGATATCATTCTTTTATATTTTAAATAATACCGTACCATTTTAACAATCATTAATATAAGGATATACATTTTGAAAAGTTGAGGCGAGCGCCTTTAGTATATGTACAATTTGTCATGTAAAACTGTTCTCATGTCCGGATGTGTGCCTCCCATGACTGAGTATGCTGTTCTCACCTGATGTTTTAATAAACGGTACTTATTTTTTTTAAGAAAGAAATGCACAAACGATGAATCAAAAGCAAATCGAGGGCTTTACATTAAAACTCTTTGCGCAAGGTTACGTAAAATATTATGGCCACAATGTACAATATAATATTTGGCAACTTTCACCGGTGTCACGACTTTCTACACGATGCATCTCCGTGCGCATCCCAAAATAGCGCACTGAGCAAGTACTGCAAGAATTCGGAGAAATGTATTATTATTATTATTATTAGTGGTAGTTATTAAATTTGACCTCTCTTGCGTCGTCAACACAAAGAACAGGATAAAGAATTGAATTGTTGCTTTTCGGTCTTCAGTCGGCTTTTACTCCAAAATTCCTCTATACAGGCGATAGCGGAGTTTTTATAACTCGGAAAATGTTGAGTTTCATGCGTGTCAATGGTTCAACTTCTCCTCTCTCGAATAAGAATTATTGTTTAAGGTTAAAAATAAAGATGAAAAGGAGAGGTGCTGAATTTAAATAAGTTATAATCCTCGACAACTTGCCTTCGATTAAGTATTTATCGCCAAAATGGCTTCTTAAAGTCAAATTCTTGATGGATAAAGAGTTGAATGACGAACAGAAGAAAAAAATCGATGGTATCAAAGAATACGTCTCTCTCTCTCTCTCTCTCTCTCTCTCTCGCTCTCTGAATAATAAGTGATTCTCATTCTCATGGTAGGAAATAGGTAATAAATGGTTATTGTCATGGCGGGAAGGGAGACAACCTTAATGATAGTCTATACAAGAACTTTAACCACATGACTGTCTAAAGTGCATATACGAACTATTCGGCTGCTGTGTGAGAAACAATTTGATGATAACGCGTGCACTGAAAAATGATAGCCGATTTCACTTTTTAAAAAATGTTGATGAGATATGAACTATGTATTTAACGATGAAACGAACGTCACTCCGCGAGAGAGAAAAAAGCGGGGGATGGCGTCACGCTAAAATATGACGTGTTATTTTTCTCGGGTCGGTAGCTGATTATTTAATCCAAACAAAAGAATGGCATTTTTAAAGCGAAGAGAGAGAGAGAGAGAGAGAGAGAGGAGAGAGAGAGAGAGAGATAACATCAGTACCAAGAGGGAGATATGACGTCAGTATACTGAGAGAGAGATATATATGACGTCAGTAGAGAGATGGAGAGAGATGACGTCAGTATACGGAGAGAGATGGAGAGATAGAGATGACGTCAGTACCAAGAGGGAAATATGACGTCAGTATACAGAGAGAGATGGAGAGAGAGATGACGTCAGTACCAAGAGGGAGATATGATGTCAGTATACGGAGAGATAGAGATGACGTCAGTACCAAGAGGGCAATATGACGTCAGTATACGGAGAGAGAGAGAGAGATAACATCAGTACCAAGAGGGAGATATGACGTCAGTATACTGAGAGAGAGATATATATGACGTCAGTAGAGAGATGGAGAGAGATGACGTCAGTATACGGAGAGAGATGGAGAGAGATGACGTCAGTACCAAGAGGGAGATATGACGTCAGTATACTGAGAGAGAGATATATATGACGTCAGTAGAGAGATGGAGAGAGATGACGTCAGTATACGGAGAGAGATGGAGAGCGATAGAGATGACGTCAGTACCAAGAGGGAGATATGATGTCAGTATACGGAGCGATAGAGATGACGTCAGTACCAAGAGGGAGATATGACGTCAGTATACTGAGAGAGATATATATGACGTCAGTAGAGAGATGGAGAGAGATGACGTCAGTATACGGAGAGAGATGGAGAGAGAGAGAGATGACGTCAGTACCAAGAGGGAAATATGACGTCAGTATACAGAGAGAGATGGAGAGAGAGATGACGTCAGTACCAAGAGGGAGATATGATGTCAGTATACGGAGAGATAGAGATGACGTCAGTACCAAGAGGGAGATATGATGTCAGTATACGGAGAGATAGAGATGACGTCAGTACCAAGAGGGAAATATGACGTCAGTATACAGAGAGAGATGGAGAGAGATGACGTCAGTACCAAGAAGGAGATATGACGTCAGTATACTGAGAGAGAGATATATATGACGTCAGTAGAGAGATGGAGAGAGATGACGTCAGTATACGGAGAGAGATGGAGAGAGATGACGTCAGTACCAAGAGGGAGATATGACGTCAGTATACGGAGAGAGAGATATATATGACGTCAGTAGAGAGATGGAGAGAATGACGTTCAAATAAGGAAACGTCTTCACGATTTAAATGTTTTCCTCTTTCACTTTAACAAAAGGGCTAAAAGATGAGGGATAATAAGCCAAACTGAGGATTTTGTTGAGACGCATTTTCTTCTGACGTTCTTCACACGAGTGTTTGTTGTTTTTTTTAATAATTATTTGCGAAAAAGACTGGCATTTGCGATAATTACTTACAAATGGAATATCGCACGATAATATACACTTTAAAGAGAAAAAAGAATTAGGCATTTTGTTTGCGGTTCACCTTAAAGGAAAACAAAATAAAGTTATAATATTAAAAAATGCAGCTTAAAGGAAGAGTAGTTTTAAATGCAAATCTGACTGTAAATGGGGAACGAGACCACAAACAATGAAATTGTAACGTTCAATATATTACGATGAGAAATTAGCAGAAACAGAATTCTCATAGCCTAAATTTTCAGTAATTAACTTACTTCCCTTGAGCCAAACAATGGGATTTTTTGATGGAATAATTAAGTTTATTTCGAGGAATTTAATAGATTTTTCTGTGAGATGGAGTTGCGTTGTCTATTCTCCGCCGCACGCGTCTTTGAGCCGACCAAATTTGATCCCGTCAAGAGATTTCCCAGAAACTCGATTATTCTCTGATGAATAAAGTTCAAAGCCGAGACGTTTTAAAAGAACAAACTTCTTGACAGTATGAAATAATAGTCCTCCCTCTACGTTTCCCTGTGGAACCAACAATGGTACAGCACCAGCCCTTAACACTAATCAGGAATGGTTCGATATCCTGCAGAGAACGGACGGAGTGAAACAAAAGAATAATTTGATTGACACCAGAGATGAAAGCGATATTTTTACTGACATTAAGAGGCAAAACCTGAAAGTTATTCTATTTGATCTGGGGGGTTTTTTTTAAATGTATTTATTTATTTGCTTTTACATCCGATAATCATTCGATTTATTTTGTTCTAATAATTATTCTTGTGCAGACTTTCTTTTTATACATCTTTTATTCAAATACAACAAATAGATTTGACGAAAAAGCGAACACACAAACACACACACACACACACACACACAACACACACACACACACACACACACACACACACACAAGCGCCTTATGTAAGATCTTTTGCCTGCTATATTTGTTTCTTGTTTCTCTCTCGGAGAACTGCATATTTTTCAAAATAATTGCCAACATTATTTCTGGTGACGCAAAGCTGAAAGTAACAGGGGTAGGTTGTAGCTCATGAAATATCTCGTAAACAAGTGTAAGGTTTTGACGAAGTCATATCCTGTGAGAGGATTTTACTCAATACATTTCTTGTGGGAATTAATTAGAAGAAAGCCCACCAATAATCCTCACATTGGGAATGGTTCTATTTTTACAAAAGTGATTATTTATCCGCTGAGAGAATTATTTCACTCCCCCTCCCCTGCTTAGCTCAAATGTTTTGACTTTTGGTGTTTTTGGCGCTTTATTGTGTTGAGATCAAGCGTTCAGACTTTGCGCGATATGGTATCGTCTCAAGAATCTCTGTAGGTTTTGCAGGTTATCTTTATAGGGTTGGTTGTAACAAAAGGCAAATTATTCTGGCCAGTAAACCAGTACATACGGTATTTGTTTTTGATGATTCGAATTAAATACTAATAGAGTTCACATAGTCAAAGTAAAAGACGAGAGAAAGATAATAGATTTACGAGAGAGAGAGAGAGAGATCATCGATTGTAAACGTACTAGGCGGAACATGAATAATGGATATGGATTATAAATGTAGAAAAGGAATGGTGTATGTAGGTAGAAACACTGATAATGGATGAAAGAGAGAGATGAAGAAAAGAATGATCTTATGGATCTTTTGAGAGAGATGGTTGATATAACCACAACCAAGTCAGAACAAAAATGACGCCATTTTTGTTGTTTCATTTGTTGATCTCGGTTGTTCATGAAAATCCCAATATCGAGAGAAAATAAATTTACAAATAAAATAATTTTTATTAAGAAGTTCATGTCTTAAGCCATCCCCATTCTATTCTAATGCTCCTCTGTCGACGATATTAGATTTTTAATAATTCAGCTACAATATTTGTATAGAGTCTAGACACTGTTTACCCCCCCTTGTCGAGCTCTCCAATAAAGTTTTCTCCCTGTTCTCCAAACACGCCATATTGATATCTCCGTGTTACTTTTCAAGAATTGGCTGTCTACCTACGACACGCTAAAGATCTTTCCGGAAGCACCAGGTGTGTTAATTACGCTGAAGAAAGGGAAAAGTAAAGCTAATGCCTCGTACGTACATAAGAAAAACAGAAAGAGGGAAGACGCCTTAATACGTTATGCTGCGAGCTGTACATGAAGTAGCATCAGATAACCGCATCGTTACATCTGTCGTAGGTGATTATGGTATTTATCGTGTTACTTTAAGCCGATATGTAAAATACAAAAAGCTTGGCTAATGACTGGCAAAGGGGGACGGAAAATCCAAGTTGGTTAGGCTAGAAATAGGAAAGTATTTCGTAATGAGCAAGAAAATGAAATAGAAAAATATGCAATAACAACAGGAAAAAAATGTCAAAGATTTTCTTTGGAATATCCCCTAAGGACCTCGATTCATGGTATGTTAACGAAAGTGCTGGCCCAAACTGATTTGGCAGTTTCATGAAGGGCCACCCAACTTTATCAATCAGAGAACTCGAAGGCACCAGTTTTTCACGAGCAGCCGGTTTTAACAGGGAACACGTTGGGGTTTTACTCGCTTAGAGGATTTTGTCTCAGGTCTGGTACACCGCTGTTTTTTGTGTAGGATATTTTGGTGTCACTGCTTCCCCCGACGTAGGTTACAACTGACCACTACTTGGGGGGGGGTAAATTGCAGCACTTTTGACAAACAGGAAATGTTTTGGAATTCTGCTGAAGTCGTGTGTACTGTTTCATATTAATAGTTCTGTGTGTCTGGCTCCTTGTCCTAGTATTTTATCATATCCGATGAACCCTGATTTCCTTGTGCATAGTTCCAGAATAAAGATTTGTTTGAAAAGTGGGGTACAGCCAGCCCCGATCTCCCTCCCACCACGTGTTCAATAATTGGAAGTTTTAACTTACATCATAATTGGAAAAAAAAATTTTTTTTTAGAAAAATAATGTCTCACCCAAACAATGAATTCAGGAAATTCAGACTTTCAATATTTTACGCGTGTCACGTGGCCAGGTAGCAGGTAGCTTTCCTGATGAGGAAGCCTCGAACAGCTTCACGTGGCGCTGCGAGAAGTTCGTTCTGACGTCACCACCTTTTTCACTCTCGAAGAGCGCATTCACGAGATGGGCGGTCTGGGAACCGCGGGGAACAGAAGGTTTATTTTTTTATACATTTGGCTTGCACGACTGATAATTTTAAATATTGAAACCAGTTTGTGAATTGAAACTTACGGTGCTTAATTCTCATTTAATGTTTGCACTAGAGCCGTGCAGCTCCGAGAAAGTCTCGAGAACTTAATGCAGCAGCCACTATCCATCAACGTGGTGGTGTTTGGACAGCACGGCTCGAATCGCATACATTTCACGTTTTTATCCGCTGGAATGATGCTCAGCACCTATTCTGTGGCATTTTTCATTACACTCTTTCACCCATTATCTGTCAACCATCTCTCTCTCTCTCTCTCAAAGACCCATCAGATCATCCTTTTCTTCCTCTCTTTACCTACATCCATCATTCCTTTCCTACGTCTATAATCCACATCCATTATTCATGTTCCGTCTAATACATTTATCATCCTCTCTCTTTTGTAAGTTTATTATCTTTCCGTCGTCTTTTACTTCCATCTTTCCCCCTTCTATCCGTTATCCATCTCTCTTACCCCATCCATTATTCACATCCATAATTTTCCCCTCTTCTACATGCAGTATCCATGTTTTTTTCCCCTTTATTTTCATCTATCAACTCGCCCATTCTCTTTACATCTAACCTTTCTTCTGCCCTCTTCTACATATATTTTATTCTCTTTCTTTCTTTATTTTACATCCATTATTTATGTTCTGCCGTCTTTTGCATTTATCATCTTTCTCCTCGTTCTCTACATCTCTCTTGCATTATTTGCTGTATCTTTTATTAACTAGACAGTTTAAATATTAAAGAAAACAAACAAATGTAGAGTTTGTGCAATATTGCAAATCAATGTGCTACAAATTTTTTTTAAAAAGTTTTTCCACAGACAAAAAAGCAAAAACGCATCTCCACAGCACCCATTCTGAACCTTCCTGAGCTCCTTGGAAACGTCCAAGCGACACGGCAGTATGCGAACAATGGTTCTTTTAAAACTAATCGCCAGCTTCTATTCTAAAACCCTTAATAAAGATAATTATTAGTGTTTAATGATCCATTCGAAACAAACAAACCCCTGGAAAAATAGCGATTAAAAAAATCACAAACATCTACAACAATCCCATTTATCGGTGGGAAAGTGGGGGTTAAGCATCTTCAGAAGTTTGAACTTTTCCCGAGCTCGGCCTCCTAGCGACCAACCGTGTTTAGAGGTCAGCGCTTGGCGCGACACGCACCAGCAAAGCCCAGTAACGTTTAGGGGGAATAACTCTAACAGGCTAAAAAGACTACACGATCATTTCTTTCTCAAGTCAAACCTTAGCGCCGATTTTCCTTGGGAGATCTTTTTGTTGTTTTTTTTTCTTTTTAACAAATATCTCAAACCATTACTAACACCTGCCATCACCCGAATCACGGTTTCTCTGAACAGTAGACAGACGTTCGATATATTGGCTATTTTTGTAAAATCGATATATATTTTTTTTTTAAATTTATTTACTTATTTATTTATTTAATTGAATACCGCCGGGTGTTGTTATTGACGAGCGTCCAGTTGTGGCAGCTAGCCAATGTGTCGGATTTTAAGGTGCACCCGTCCGATTTCTCATGAGAAGGCGAGCCACAAATTAGTAGACATTTTGGGAGCAAACATCGAAACTCGATCGTTAAAATTTCCTCGTCTATGACTGAGTTTACAGAATACGCGTGCATTGTTATGTACTCCAACAGTTTAAGAAATAAATTAACCTTTTTTTTTTATTTAAAAGTCGCGTGTCTTCGCTGTTTGACCTGGCACAGGACTGTAGAAAACAGGAAAGTGAAGAAAAACTTGGTACGACAATTTTAATGCCAGAACTTTAAACGCAAGACCTTTTAATTCCTTCAGAATATTCTCATTTTGTCTTTTGTTGGTAAGTGCACAGTGATAGCCGCTAGTGTAGGGTTTGAGGCACAGAGGGCGCGTTTGATTAATTTTCAACAGCAGAAAATCTACAGCCATACGATGCATCTGGCCGCTCTGCCATTCAAGATTATTTATCAAAAAGAAAGGACCTAAATTCCTCCCTTTTTTTTTCTTTCTTTCTTTTTTCAGGCAGAAACTCAAGCGAAATTTTATGAAGTAGGACTTGGAGTTATCTCGTTAGCTATCGAGGACGAAGATTCATCCTTACTTCATCTTTAACGACTGACATATAGAAAGCCAAAAGAAGCTTATTTTTTTACGCGGTATTTTAGAAACGTTAAATATAACAGAAAATATCTGTAAATGCCACGTGAAATAAACGGTACTTTGCTTCGTTATGTCGGCCATTAAAGGTGAAGATAAATCTTCGCTCGGCGCAACTTTTCCTGGTCGCTACCCGAGAAAACACCTAACCAAAACACAGTGGAACCTGATTTGAGACTGACTTCATTCTGATCTGAAAATAACAGAAAAAAAAAAACATTACCTTCTTATAGATTTTTTTTTTCCCCTTTTTTTTCGGCAACAAAACAGATCGACACTTTTTGAAATTGAAACTTCGATGTATTCCTTTCTTGTCTCTTGCATTTTCCACGTTCAGTGCATGGCGTCCATACTTGTGACGTCACGGCAACAAACCAGCGTCACAGTCAGCCAGACATGGCAAGAAAACTCTCGGCTTTCTACTTTGTTTCCATAAACACCGAAAGTTATCATTAATTCAATAAACAATAATTTGTTAAACATTGCTAAATATTTCTATTTATTATTTTGCGCAATCTTTCGTTTCGTTTCCTTGATTTAAAATGCCCTTCGAAGCATCCATTTTATTATTATTATTATTATTATTATATTATTATTATATTATTATTATTATTATTATTATTATTATTATTATTCCTTGTGTCTGTTCAGCCGCCATGCGATTCCGACTCTCCTCAGTATCAATGGTTGCGCTATCGTTTTAAAGGCCTGGGAGCTTTCGTGATACATCTGCACTCTGCTCAAGACGGAGCGAGATAATCGCCAAAGGGAAAAGAAACCATGGCAATTGCCCCACATCGAGTTGAAAATCTTCCGAGCCAATCCATTTTAAACCTCTCTTCCATTTTCGAAACAGTTTAGTCCGCGCGGGAGTTTCCTCCGGAGACCGCGGATGCTTTTCACCTATAATCAGGTGAGGTCAGGTTAGGGTGCATCTGGCTGCCGGGGAGAACGCCAGGAGACCGGCTTCTGCAGTAATCAGCGACGTGTCGTAGTCAAGAGCTAACGTACATAGACTGGGTGTCGCAGTTAAGGCGAGTGACTATTATCTCCCTGTAGAGCCAGCCTCGACCGACTGGTGGTGTCGTAAGTTGTGTGGATGATAGGGAGAAGGAATTAATAAAATATGATGAATCACACACACACACACACAACAGCAACAACAACAACAACAACAATAATACAAATAATAAATTTTTAATTCAGTGATAAAATTTAAATAGTCTTTTCAGAGTTAACATTTTGCTTAATAAACATCACGTGCTTGGAAGAAAACAAAATCGATCTGGTTACGTTAGCAACTATGCAGGCTCGCACAAAAAAATATCAATTTTATATTTTTATTGAAGCTTTAATTGATAAACCGCACACCTGAACTAACTGCGAGTTTTTCTTTTTTTTAAAGCAATTGTGACCCTTAATTGACTTTTCCAATTTATAAATTTTAAAGTCTGTTCTGTGAAAAGGCATCAAGTTTACGTTTGCTTTATGCCATTAATTAGGCTTTTAGATCATATAAAAAAGTTATCCTTTCCTGTAATTATCGACAACGATATGGTTTTCGTATTTACGTTTCAGAAATTCCCGCAATTAACATTCAGTTTCTTTTAAGGAAATTCTTTTATTAAGTACATAAACAATTTTCGGCATCCCGCTAAATGGCCGGAGGAACCACAAGTTCATTGGATAAATAGTCTTGTTGTATTCTCTGTTCATCGCTGGTAATGTCTTCCAATTAAAAGAACAACAATAACGAAAAGATTTTTTATCGAAAGTTTTTGAACGATTAAAATGCGCGCGCGCGCGCGTGTGTGTGTGTTTGTGTGTGGTGTGTGTGGTGTGTTTGTGTGTGTGTTTGTGTGTGTGTGTTTGTGTGTGCGTGTGTTGTGTGTGCGTGTGTGTGTGTTTGTGTGTGTGTGTTTGTGCGTGTGTGTGTGTGTGTGTTTTGTGTGCGTGTGTGTGTGTTTTGTGTGTGTGTTTGTGTGTGTGTTTGTGTGTTGTGTTTGTGTGTGTGTTGTGTGTGTGTGTGTGTGCGTGTGGTGTGTGTTTGTGTGTGCGTGTGTGTGTGTGTTTGTGTGTGTGTGTGTGCGTGTGTGTGCGTGTGTGTGGTGTTTGTGTGTGTGTTTGTGTGTGTGTGCGTGTGTGTGTGTTTGTGTGTGTGCGTGTGTGTGTGTTTGTGTGTGTGCGTGTGTGTGTGTTTGTGTGTGTGCGTGTGTGTGTGTTTGCGTGTGTGTGTGTGTGTGTGTGTAGTACACAGATCAGATCTTCTTCACGAACGCAAGTTCAACAAAGTTCGGTGACGTCATCGGATAGGCGGACAGCGTCGCGAGAAGATTTTCTTTAGCAGTCCACCAGAGGTGCTTTAGTTACCGATAGCAGCCATAAGTCTGAAGGATCTAACCCGCAGCGTTAAGCGGCCATGACGTGGACAGGAAGTGGTATTGACTGAATGGCGTCGACTATGGACTGACGTTTTCTCGTGCACGTCACGCTTGGAATATCCACTCGCCGACGTTCAGCCTCCCCCCCCCCTCGCGCGCCAGACTTCGAGTCGGATTTAGGTATAATTCATGTGTACATCCGACATTCTGATTGGACGGACTGATGCAAAGGTCGCGCATTAGATGTGAAAAGCTTTCGTCGCGCTGGACCCGAGACTGGGTACGGAGGAAGGAGGGTACAGCTTGGGAGAGTTTCTTTTCTAATGGAGTAGCGTTCACCTGGCGATGAAGGGGTTGGCAGTTCTTCCAGAAGCGTATTTCCCCACTAGCGGTAATTTTAAGCCATAGGATTAGTGACCGAGCCTTAACCACGTGGTGTTTGTCACCTCCATTATTAGTAACTGCAGATAGTCGGAAATATTGTTCCTATCCACGCGTTAACCTCTTAAAAAAAATTATAATTATTCTGAAAAGCCGTCAGGCTCGTTCTTAAGATGTCTGAAATCCAGATCTGGTAACTGTAATGTTTCCAGTCGCTTAGCCGACGTCACGTGTTTGAAACACGCGAACACTTAAAAATACATTAACGCGGAATTCCCTCACTGCCATTTCTTAGGATACGATCTCCACGCCAGCGCAGCGTATTCAAGATGTAAACGAAACAGGAACTTTCTAAACCAACCTTTTAACAGCATATTAGACCTCGCTGATTTGCTTAACTTCATGCATTTCACATGATTCCGTCGTGCAAATTCTCATGATAAAAAAAAAAACAGGTACGAGGGCAAGGGGATGGATGATACGTTCCAATAGCTTCATACTTTTCTTTTATTGGCTTTCGATTACTTGCACTCTAAAGCAGCATTAGTCAAAAACCGTAACCTGATATCCACTTCGTAAAACTGGTTGCGATAATGCACGGAAATGGTAGTTTTAAATCTCTCTCCCGTTTCCACGGCCACAAGCAGCCTCCTTGTCGGATGCCAGTAGTTGGGAAACGGTGTGGCCTTAAATTAGTCCCCAGTGTCGATGGAGTTCTGTTCGGCAATTATATTGTTCACATAACACGAAAAGCTTCTCTTTTAAAAAAAAAAAAACAACTCATTTTGATAAATTAATAAACAGCGGTGTGATAATACATTTTTCTAAATGAGAGAGTGTATTACTGTTGTTGTTTTTTTTTTTAAGTTCGAAATTAGCGAAACACCGAATTGGGCGTTTTCCGACCCTAGGCTGTAAATGAACGAGAGGGGGAAATCATTGTACCGTGGCGCCAGCGAGATGTCTCGTCTTTACGCTTGGCCAGGATTGTACTTGTGTAGAGTTCCGGCCCTACCGAAAGTTCCTATTAAAAACTTGTAATTTTTTAGTGTGGGCGGGACACCCGAGTGTCCACGTGGCGGGCTGGTGGGGGAAAAAAAGGGCTAGATGGAGCCAATCGGGACTCAAACTCGGGCCCTCAACCTTAGCATTGCAGGCGGGCTAATCACCAGACTAATTATAAAGGTAGCGGGAGGCTGGTTCTCGGGATTTTCCGATCAGCTTAGTAGTATAAACTGACCTAACTAATTAACATAGAAATACAGCGCTGCCGAAAATTAACGACTCTACATAATACTGTTATTTAAATCCAAAGCTTTGTAGCGTCTAAAACTTACGTTTTGTTGTCTGTATATAGTACTTCTAGGTTAGTTTAAATGTACGTTTAGGAAATGAAGAAATAAGCAATAACTTTAAGAAAAGTATACAACGAGAATATCATCGAACAAGTTGTATATGCGTTTAAACTTGTTTGCAGCTATTATATTATTTTCAATAAAAGTATATTTTTTATATAGTGTACATAAGTGATATGGTTTTGACATATCAGGTGTGGAACTATTGACCATGGGAACATTAAAAACGCAAGACAAAAAGTAGATGCCGTCCGACCGGTAAGTCAAATGTCTGCGTGTTGTTCACATACTAGATCTGACAGGGTTAGGGATCATAAATAAGACATCGAGCAAGTCGATAAACGACGTGTGGGAGAGAGAGGCCATTAATAATTCCGAACTAACTTTGACCCCCAGCTGATATTTATCAAATATGACACTACCGAGAGGCTGTCGGGTTGTCGACCCTTTCCTGGTAACGCGGTGTGTATTTATAACTTATAACGTGGTTAACTTTGCGTTGAAGTGAACACTTTTCAAACACGGGTACAAAGATCCCCCTTCTCAGATAAACAGCCTGGCAAGTGCGTGCGCTCATTAGGGAGCGCGGGACTTGGTTTGCAATGCCAGTGAATCTGATTAGCAGTAAATCTTTTTTTTTATATATAAATTTCAGAAAGCGGAACTAATCCTAAACATCCTATTTATAAACTTTAAAGGGTAGGTCTTGAGTAAAATAAATGTATAGGGTTAATCAGCCAGAGCAGCTACTGATGTAATAAAATTCTGGTGTGTAAACACACACACACACACACACACACACACACATGTATATTTGAACTTTCTTCTTAATCTCCACCAAAAAGTGCGCAAAAATCCTGTCTAGATGTGACGTCACTATTACTATAATTCAAAATTCATAAGACAATTCACTAATCTTGCTCCGTAAAGATGTAGGGTGGCTACACAGCTTACTTTCGGATATTTTAATTTTTTTGCGTATTTATTTTATATTATTCCATTTTTTTTTAAAATCTAAGCGTATTTATGCATCAGAAATACAACTGTATGTGTCTAAAACCCACTGCAGCACTAATCCCCGAAGACGGAAGCCAAAAAAAAGAGAGAAAAAAATGAGAGTCCGACTCTGGTTATTGCGGCTGTGACTTCATAATCAACTACATTTTGGAGGGTAAAACATAGATTTATAACTACCAGGAGTCATCGAAACGTATTATTTATATCTTGCGGCTTACGACTGCTGCCTAACCAAAGACTGGGAAGGACTAAATTAGCTGTCAGCCTGGTTAGTCCTCTCCCAATTTTTTTCATATCTTTTTCTCGATGCGTGAACGATGCTAATATCGGAATATCTACCAATTTCACAAAATTTGCAATGACACTAAGTTGTATAAGGACGACGCTGTTGAGAACTTAGATTTATTTAAATCGTTTAGTTATGAGATTAGTGTCAGAATGGAGATCGGATTCAATGTTTCTAAGCACAAAAATACTAAAAAAAACAATTAAAAGTATTTATATGGAATATAAATAACTAAGATAGCATAGTTAAAGAATGAAAAAGATTTGGGTTTTATAATTGAAGGTATCTTTAAAACGTTTTAAAGCAATATGACAAATCATTTTTTAAAAATCAATATGGTGTCTTGAGTGTGATACAAAATCACTATATAAAGATTAAAACTCCAGACTATGTAGATCTCCTTTCATTAAATTTAGTTATTATCTCACTCCCCTTTAGGATATTACAGGGCAGGCGTAAAATTTCCAGTACAAATAATATGGTTTGCGTGGGACCGAGTGATGGACTATGAAGGCTTTAGTTACCAAGTTCACCCAACAAACATTTTCCCCACTTATGTGATAGAAGTATTCAAAAATGTTTATGGTAAAGAAAACAGTGCCGTGGTTAGCTTCGTGTTAGTCGAATATAAATATCAGCAGTGGTGATAGTACAAGTTTTTAAAAAGGGAACACTAAGGGCAGGTGCTTAAATATGCTTTTGTCTTCCCGGATTTAGTCGGGCTTGTCTGGAATAATTTACGTAGATGGGTAACTGATCGATCTGTTTTTTTGTTTTTTTTTTAAATATATATATATATATATATATTTGTATCTCCCCAATACAGTCAACATACATTAAATCTATCCACGGAAACGATTTCCAGCAGTTTTCTCAGATGACGAGTTAATATTTTTTTGGCAGTATGGTCGGCCACCATCTTTACAAGGAAGTTTTTAAAGAGCTCAGCGAGTATCTGTATTTGGGCACGCGGATAAATCTAACACTAGCAGTTCAGTGGTTCGGTTGGCAATCAGTCGCGCGCGCGCACAGCAATCGCCTTGTACTCGTGCGTATTGTTGTTTTTTTCTAAAAAACGAGAGCACAGAAAGGAACAAACCATAAATCCTTCCCGCGCGGCCCTTAAACTTGCGATGCTCTGTACGATTCAGAGAGTCTGTAGGGTCGCGTCGATGGACAAAGTAGAGAGAGGACGTAATGTTAAACCACAAGGCTTGGTGAAATCAATAGATCGGTATCCTTCAGAGTGTCGATCGCCCTGTAATCCAGCTGATAACCGTAAACACGCTTGGTGGACACTGGAAAATGAAAAGGCTCGGTCAATCTAGCGAACTATGATAAAGAAATTTTGAATCTATAT
Source organism: Nautilus pompilius (assembly GCA_018389105.1). Classification (NCBI taxonomy): domain Eukaryota; kingdom Metazoa; phylum Mollusca; class Cephalopoda; order Nautilida; family Nautilidae; genus Nautilus; species Nautilus pompilius. The sequence goes on from JACATO010002440.1 coordinate 27,779, forward strand.
ATCAAGCAGTTTTTTTCTTTTTCCGGCATCATCCGGGATAAAATCGATGTTTGAGCCGCTTAAAAGATATAAAAAGATTACTTTTTATTACCAATGTAATTAGTAAGCCTACATGGAAGTGGCAGCTACATTAATGACTTATTCGAGTTTGGTAGCCAGGCTAACAAGTAAAATTATACACAGATTTTTTGGCGGGTTATAGTTGAAAAGAAGCTATGATAGATTCTTGTCTTTATTTGATAATTAAGTGATGCCATTTTAATGGCAATTTCGATAACTGAAATTATCAATGCAAGTATAGATGTAGGTAGATTTAAATTATAAATCGCTTGTTGTTTTCAAGATTTTTAGAACGAATGATTATCTTTTGATGCTTTTAGGGCAAGAAATATGATTGTCAACAGAACAAAATTATATTACTCCTTTCTTTCATAAGGTGAGGCCCTTTTTTTGGTAAAATTTCGATAATTTCCCTGAATTTCGTAACGATGCTACTGTAATAGTCACACGTAATGCATAAGTAAATCGTGATACACAGAAAATTGCATTTAAGTCTTAGATTATCCTCTTCTCTCTTGTAGAGAGAAAAACTTCCGCCAAAAAGATGCCGGGATCAAACGGAAAAGCGTTGCTTTACGAGCTAAATTGGTGTTAGTTTGCCGGGATACTGTTTCGTTATCCATTGAGAGGTAACCTCATCATCGTGATCTACACGTGCAAAGTTAATGGATGAAACGAAGACTAAACGAAAGCTTTTTCTGACACAATAATGGCACAGTGGGTTCACTTAAGACATTAAGTGTGAATAATTAAGTTTTCTATTGTGAATATCGTCATGCCATTATAAAACAAGTGATCGCATATTTTGAGACAAGGTTTTAAAAATTATAATAATTGCAAAGAGGAAATAAACCAATAATAGTAGAAAACTCGATATTTTTATAATGAAGCATGCGATGAAAAGAAATCGAAACCTTGCATTTAGAAAACAAACAAAAAAAAAATTAAATTTTAATTTTGATTATTTATTCCTAGATTTTAAAAAAACATTATATATGCGTATCGTCATTATTATATATCATAGTATTTAATTAAATACTTGTTTTAAAAAAATTAATTTAATTAAATAATTGCGACTAAAAGCGTACGCTACAAGTCATAAATTCAGTTGTATTTCCTAAACAAAAGAATGCAGAATGTATATTGGTATGTTTACGCCACGGAAGACAAACTTTAAAAAATTCTTTTAAAGGCCAGATATCGTTTGATTCGCAATTTCTCAGAGAGAGAGAGAGAGAGAGAGAGAGAGATATGACGTCAGTACACAGAGAGAGATGACGTGAGTACACAGAGAGATGACGTCAGTACACAGAGAGAGAGAGAGAGATGACGTCAGTACAGAAAAAGATACTGTCAGTACAGAAAGATAGAGAGATGACGTCAGTACAGAAAAAGATACTGTCAGTACAGAAAGATAGAGAGATGACGTCAGTACTGAAAAAGATACTGTCAGTACAGAAAGAGAGAGAGATGACGTCAGTACACACGCACACACACACATACAAACACACACACAAACACAGAGATATGACGTCAATACAGAGAGAGCACAACAACAATGTATGTTTGGGAAACTCGTGTTAGAAAGAAATTTGATCCATTTGAGTTTACATCTTCCTACCCTTCCTTCGTAGCAAATCGAGCAGGATGGACCCTCTTAGGAACCACGATACACTGAAGTTGTCGCCGCTTAGCTGTTACTTCCTTAGCAGGAAGCACCTGCTGGTAGAAAATGACGAAGGTATGCAATACTGAGTTATGCCAGGTCGCTGTTTGGATGCTTTAACATGAAATGAATAATAATAATTTTTCTTTTAAAACACCGAAGAAAGTTTTGTTGTACTTCTAAACTATCAAAACCAACAAAAAAGTCCTAAAGAAATAAACTGGTATGTGTTGCTACAAGGGTTTGGCCAGACTCCGAAGCTAGTATCAGTTTGAATGTACAGTAGAAATAAGAAACCGTGAGATTTCTAACATCATTTTTTTACTGAACTTGTACTCAACTTTAATAGAGTAGCATTTTAGTGAGGCAAGCAACTTGAAAACAAGAGAAGAAAAACACCTTACTTAAGTTACAAAAGGCGGAAGTTCGATGCTTTTTGTAAATATTCGTTAACCCTATCAGCTGCCATTCTGTTTGTATCTTTGATCTCACTTTTCCGGAATTCCTCTTTTCTTTGTTTTTTTTTTTTCACGATTTGCTTTTTGTCTTCTGAATGCAATTTCAAGGAAATCACTTTTCTTTTTTTTTTTGAAATCTGGCTGCCCTAATCGCGACGCGAAACTAAAACTTCTATTGTTCAACACCAGAAAAGTCTTGGCCTGTACTCACCGCAGCATCAAGGAGGAGGTAAGCGGGGAAAGCTTTCGAGTCGCGTTCTTTTGCTTGCGTTAGAGGTGGCTAACGTAAACAAACAAAAATACGTGTCCAGCGCCTGGCTCCATACCTTGTCAACGAAAGTTCTTCTGTATACAACGTTAAAGAGGGGAATTTAATTTTCCTTTTAAAAAAATAAATCTAGTCTATAAAGCTGGCGTACACAGTAGAGTACAACCAGTACTTTGAACTGTCACAATACTGCGCGATCCCGCTAAACGCTATTGGGTCTCTTTAAACTCGGTGCCTGCCGTTACCGTACTTTACCTGACATTAAGACACCGTCCACATCTCATAAGACCTGGAATTATTTTGCCATGCTAACAACGCGCACCCTTTTTCGAGAAATACATTAATATGGAATATTGCTCCAAAAATGGCTTGCAACAAAACATGCCTTGTAGAGACAAGGTCAAATCAGCGTATTTTAAACAACAGCGTCTTTTCACTGTTAACAGAAACATCTACGGTAAATTTACCACATTTCTTTTGAGCTAAACATCGTAGTTTATTATATTAATGCAAAGACAATTTAAATTGGACGTGGTATTTTCATTGTACGGATAACCACACTGATATAAAATTAACCGCAAATTTCTACGTTTTTTTTTTTTTTGTTGTTGTGGTATTTGCTGGAATAGTTTAGTTTTAAAAGAAGTAGGATATACTTGGACTAGTTGTTACCGAGTAAGTTGTTGCAGCACCCAGTAATTACTAATTAAACGCATAACCAGTCTATCTATAATCGACGTCATATCCTTTGACCTTGAATCGTCGGTCAAGATATATGACGTACATCATAGCCTCATCTATATGTTTCGCAAGAAATTACTGGTGCTAACAACTACCTAACATCTGTGACCTTCCTTATAGCAAAATATTATACCTACTTTTTAAAGGAATAATAAAAACAAGGAAAATTTTCTACTTCAAGATTTCATTTCCATGCTATAGAATTTTAATATTATTTAAATTAAAGCATAATGTATGTTTTTAATAATCTAAACAAAACACGTGGGATTTTTAATTTACTTTAAATAATCGAATACATTATAGTAACGTTAAGAAAAGTTGTTTATAGCAATGATTAAAATGTATATATATTTTTTTTCGTGGAAGCTGGAAATTCAGTGGATTTCAATAACCATTAAAAAGTGATTTAAACCCCAATTATTTAAATCCATTTATGTATAATCAGATTTGGCGGTTGTGTCAGATACGCAGAAAATAACAAACGCGAAGACGATATTGCTGTCGTTCGTATATTCGGAACGGCGCAGATGCGTAGGAGCTGCCACCCAGGGCCTGGATAGTCGTTCTGACGAATTCTCGGTGGTAAATGATGTGCTTTTTTTTGGTTTGGAAACTCCGGGTCTTCAGTTTACCCGACGCTACGTCTTTCGCGCTAGCGCCGGCAAGGAAAAGGGGCAGGGCAGGGAGTATTCTCGATATAGGGCTCTCGCTGTGAGGTTCGGCGGCGGAGAGACGGACGAGGAAATTACTTCCAGGTACTTCGGTAACACGTCAGAAACAGCTAATCTCACGAGTATCTCTGGATTACAGGTCTGCCGTCTTCTGGGGGGGTTTCCTTAATAGACTTTATTAGATTTCTGTCTTAGAGGGAGGGGGGACGGTTACGACAGTATTTACTTAGAACGACGCCACTGGCGAGGAACTACCGTGTTACGTCAGCAACTGCGATTGTGGCTCGGAGTATGAAGTAACGCGATTGCCACTCACGTTATTAAATGATCAAGACCTACATAAAACCAACTAGCTTCGTCCCTTACTCAGTTCCTCCCCACTTCACTTTTGATTAAATTATAAAATAAAAACAGTTCGAATTATTTTCGAGACAGTATAACATAATAATATGTAATTGTCGTCCTTTACATTGAGTAGCTTTTAAAGTCAGAATTATTTCGTAATTTAATTAATTGCAGGTATTTGGAGAAGCTCCGACAAAATTCAATTTCCAAAAGTGCTAGACAAGAAAGATACTCCGAATGTCCCAGTCAATCTTTTTTGCCGTCTAATGGAATTATTTCATTAACCCTTTGATGAATTATCGGCTTGGTTGGAGAACCTGCCATTGGAAATTCGAATTCCTGCAATGGTACTTAAGTATCTGAAATCTTAACGGTTTCTTTTGAATGGCGACATCATTAATTATTGGTTCAGTTTCTTTAATTATCAAAAAGATAAAATATTTACAGAAGTTTAAAAAGAAAAAAAAAAGCTATAGAAATATTAATTTTTGTTTTTTTTAAATCGTGAGGAAAATTACATTTACAAATATAAAGTCGAGTTTGGTGGAAATATTGTGTCTGTGTCTGTGTGTTTGATCGCTTGTGTGTTTAACTCTTTTTTGGTTAAAGACTAATTTTTAAAATCTTTAACAGGCGAGCAAACTATAGCATCCATCATTCGTTAAAATTATAAACACAGAGTGTCTCCAAAATCATGTATAATGCATTCCACAGGAATTTTTTCCGGGTGGGGTGGGTAGTGACAAATTGAGAAAATAATGTCAAATGTGGAGAATGGGCCAGCGATGGAAGTAGACTAACATTTTAAAAAAAACTTTAAATGTTAATGCTTTATTTTCAATCAAAGGTATTTGATTTTTGATCAATAATTTTCTATTTAGAAATATTTCTCGTGAATCATTCAGAATTTTAAAAAAATTAATTATTTTTCCGATGTTCGTCTGATTCCTTTCCTATATTCCTACCCCACCAGACCTCACAATAACAAAACAATACGAGGTCTGTCGAAAAAGTATCTGACCTTAGGTTTGGGGGAAAAAAATTACGTACTTGGTGGGATTCAATTGCTAATCCCCTTCAAAGTAGGCCCCTTGTGTCTTCACACACTTAGCCCAGTGATCCTTCCACTGTTCAAAGCACGTCTGTAATGCTTCTTCTGGAATGGCTCTCAGCTCCGCCGTCACATTCCGCACGATGACCTCTCAGCTCTCAAAGTGGAGCCTTTCAGTGGTATTTTCATTTTTGGAAACAACCAGAAGTCAGAAGGAACCGTGTCTGGAGAATAGGGAACATGGCGAATGAGCGAAATGCTTTTCTTTGCCAAGGAACCTTGGATCAGCTGCGACGAATGAGCCGGGGCGTTGTCATGATGCAGCTGCCAGTTTTGCGAGGCCCACAGATCCGGTCTCTTACGCCGAACTGCATCACGAAGACGTCGGAGGACTTCCTGATAGTACTCCTTTGTAACTGTTTGTCCTTCTGGTGTGTATTCGTGATGCGCAACGCCTCGGTACTCGAAGAAAACAGCATCACCTTGATTTTGCTCCGGACCTGACGTGCTTTTTTGGGCTTTGGCGACGTTGGATGCTTCCTCTGTGATGACTGAGCTTTGGTTTCCGGATCGTACCCGTACACCCACGTCTCATCTCCAGTTGTCACGGTATTCTGTAACTCAGGATCCCTGTTGGCAGTATCCAGCAGGTCCTGCGCAACTTCAAGACGAAGTTGTTGTTGTTCCTGAGAAAGCAGCTTGGGCACAAATTTCCCTGCCACTCTGCGCAAGCCAAATCTTCCTTTAAAATCGCATGTGCAGAATCTTTACTGATCCCAACCTCATCACCAATTTCCTGTACTGTCAAACAACGATCCTCCATTATCAAGGTCCGCACTTTCTTGATAACAACTGTATTGCGGCTTGTTGACGACCTCCCAGAACGCTGGTCACTCTCCACCGGTGCGGCCATCTTTGAACCTGTTGTGCCATTCTTTAACTTGGGTAACACCCATTGCATTGTCACCAAAAGCCTGATGAATTTTGTGAATTATTTCCGCTTGGGTATCTCCAAGGTTTTGGCGAAACTTGATGCAAGATCGTTGCTCCACACGTTCCGTCATCACGGGCGAAATGAAAATGCGACGAGTAAGTGGTACAGCACCTCACACGCTGGCTGCCTGACAGCGACTGACGCATCCAGTAAGCCTGCCAAAACCACGCATGCGCATGAAGGCATGCGGCTCCACTATACACACTTTTGCCTTCCTAGCGTCATTACTTCCAACGGGAAAAAATAAGGTCGGATACTTTTTCGACAGACCTCGTATATATATACAGGGTGTCCACAAAAACACTCCCTGATTTCACGATGTTATGATATCTAAACTAATTCAAATATATTGATAAACATGTTGCGAACCGATTCTCTAACAACAGTTATTTCATTTTTTTCAGGTGATTAGACATCTTTGACCTGAAAACCACAGGGGTGCAAGGAAATCTAAAAATGGCCGCCACCCCACAGCAACGCAGCCGGTGTGTACTGGAATTGGCAGGATCAAACACCGTTGCCGTGCAACGTGCTTTCAGACTCAAGTATCATACGATTCCACCTACACCCAAGTCCATTCGGAAATGGTACAACGATTTTAGTCAGAAAGGGTGTATCTGTGATCAGGGAAAGGGACATTCTGGCCGACCATCAGTCTCAGAGGAAGTTATTGATCGAGTTAGAAGAACAATCGTGCACAGCCCCGAAAAGTCAATACGAAGAGCTAGCCGAGAGTTACACCTCCCCAAAAGCACAGTTTGCAAGATCCTACACAAACACCTAAAGTTTCACCCTTACAAGCTGCAATTAGTCCAAAAACTACACCCGAAAGATAATGGAATGCGATTTGAATTTTGTGAGAATATCCAGCAATTAATGGAAGATAATGATAACCTGCAACCCTGGAGGAGCTGAAAATTTCGATCACTGAAGCAGTTCGCATGATAACTCCATATATGCTGCAGAGCGTCTGGACCGAACTGGACTATCGCATGGATGTTTGCCGAGCAACCAGAGGGGCGCACATTGAGTGCCTTTAATGCTACCCTATACCACATGAAACTGAATGAAATCCTGCATCTTGAGCTACTAACTGTGAAAGATTATTACAATAAAGTTACATGTTATACCTGTTTGAAATCAGGGAGTGTTTTTGTGGACACCCTGTATATATATATATATTTATTCAATACAAATTGTGAACGTCTCTCACCAGATCTAATTTCATCCGTTACGTTTTGAATAAGTTCATGTTTGGTAGCTGTAGCTTTTGCTCTATGAAACATCATACAAAGTCCAGACAGACGATCATCTGGCATTGCTGACCTCAGCCATGTTTTCACTCTTCTCATTGTGCTAAACGATCTTTCTGCTGCGAAAGTTGTTACTGGTGATGTTAGGGCAATATTAATTGTTTGATTAATGGAAGGGAATGGATCAGTGAGCCCTAACAACACACTGAGACTATTTTTCAATTCGCAAACCCATTATTCTCCCCCCCCCCCCTTTTGGACCACATTTCGAACCAGGTGATAGCTTCAGCTTTCAAGTTTTTAATTTTTTTTACACTTGATTTATTCTTACAGTTTAGTTTTGAATTCTTCACGTACAATGTGCAGCATTTGTACAGGATAGAGGTAAAAAAGGGGCAGAAATTTTGTTTATTTCTGCAGAAAATCGGCTCCCTATTGATGAAATGATTGAGTCCAAATATGATATAAACAATGTTTGACAAAATATTCCTCCACGATTGAGCCACCAACGTTAGATCGAAATGTCTGCAGTCTGCATTGTCTGGGAACAGATAATTAATTATTTAACTCCGACTACTGTTGAACTTTAGCGAAAAGTTTGTTGAATTGTTCTTTTGCCTTTTGTTGGTATTCATGAAACACACCTATAATCTCTCGAACATGATCATACACTTTTATGGTATCAAGTTTTACAGCTTTGGAGAACTTTTTTTTACAGATTACAGCATCACCAAATGGCTAGAAGTTACAATCAAACAAAAAACAAAACGTCAATGTACTTGAAGCAGGTTCTAATTGGTGTGCATCTTGTCGTGTTTACCTGAAGCTGTAGTGGAAAGTATACCTAACTGATTAAATGTGCGTTCGAAGTTATCGGAAGATATCTATTTCTTTTGTGTTTTGCAGCCCAACATGTTTCAAATAATAGTGGCACATTTGGGAAAAGACATCTTCTCTTTGGACTCCCATGGAAAAGTTTTATGATAGCTTTGCTTATTTGTACCAGTTATATCGCGTATCAAAGGTACACAATTCGAGTCGTTCACAACCAGATTGAGTTTATGAGCAGCACAATGGACAAAGAGAGCTTTTGGATATTTACGTTTTATTGTACTTGCACGCTTCTTTTTTCTCTCCTGTCATCGTAGAGAACCTGTTGCATTCACCTCGACCATGTTGTTTTTCAAGATTCAAGCCAAAGTTTACACACTGATCGATGATAGTAATTGCAATGGAAGTAACATCCAGCTCATATACTCTTGCAAATCCAAGAAATTCCCCTTGGATATTTTCAGTGGTCGTTGTATTAACGAAGCACACACTAAATGACAATTGCTCCTTTCCAGATATGTCAGCACTTTTATCAGTAATTATTGAAAATCCAGTGGAACTGTTTGCTAAAGAAACTACTTCTTCCCCTGATAGTTTCTTCACAGATAATGATTAGTTATTTTTCTACACATACAGATGTATAGTTTAGTATTAGCCGGAGAATTTTCCAAATGGTTTCGTTGCGTCTAATTTCCTGATTCAATACGAAAACTTAACAGACTTTTAACATTTCCAGTTTTGTTTCCTTTGCCACGCAATGTCATGTGTACAACAAACAGAATGGTCGACAATGTTGGATATAATACTTTCCGGTTCTGTTTAACGGTTTAACGATTCGCTTCAAAGCGCTGTACAGGTGACACAATGTTCATTTCTGATTTCTTCCTGGTGGCAAAAGAGTTGGTTGCATCCACCAGCGCATTTCTGTCAAGCGGTAAGAATATGACTCGCACTTTCATGAAAGTCTTTATACCTTGCAAAAGGTGCCGTGGTGAAGGCTCCGTGTTCCACCATGAACTGGCTGTGGGAAAGTTGTACAGTATTTACAAATCGCTCTCTTTAGGTGTGGAATAACTAAGCCAAGGTGAACACTGATTTAGCCACACACGACGGAAACTCCATGATTAACATGCAATCTTATATCAACAGAATGATTGGGTTGATCGCATTTAACTGCCTTTGTTGAAACTGGGGACCATAGATAGGGCAGCTTTCTTCGTAGGTTCTTGTTACCTGCTCTGCAATAACAACTAAAACAAATAGAAAGGTAAACCATACTCGACCTGACTTGACTCGGACACTCGGCTACTGAATGGGAATTTCTTTGTCAATTTTTATAACCTAGTGGGATCTGAAAGTGTCTTCTGGCGCAGTTTGATTAACCGGTTAGAAGCTCTGCTAGGGTCACTAGCTAACTAACTAATCAAAAAATTATTGTAACCAATGGGCGACCCCTTCACTTCTTAATTAACCTATCAGCTTGTTTCTCAAGATTAGACAGAAAGACAGATGGTTTAGCCATATACTTTGACATACGCGCGCTCTGCCAGTGACTTATATTCTACTTTCTTATTCTGCTACCCTCTTCTCGGATTTTGGCCTTATAGCCTTCGGCCGGGTGCGGCCAAACTCGTTATTTCTTTCCCGGTTCACCACGCACCAGTGAGCATGGGGAATCGGAAAAAAACAATATCATCATCACACTATTACCACCAACTTTCCAGGGAGGGCGATTGCCCCCTTTCCATCCCCCTTGCGAAGGCCCATGTATACCATTATCATAGCCTAGTAAACAAAGACATATTGCGAGACAGAATTTTTACTTCATTCACCAGACCCTTCAAACATGATGCGCGACAATAGGTGCTTAAAACGTCGGCCATCGCCATCCTCGCAGCTTTTCGGCGTCTGACAACAGAGCGACGCCTAGCGGCAGAGGGTTGGAGTTCGTGGTGGATGATAGCAGCTGGTTTTGTGGCCTGCACCTCGTCTTTCGATACACCCAACAGGACAGAATTTGGTTGGGGAGATCTGGAGATCGTGAATGATATTCAGCTGGTCAGCGTCGTCTCCATTCACCTCCCAATAAAATGTTCTCCCAAAAATGAAAAATACAAGAGGTGGCGCCATCTTGCAGGTAAAACAATTTCCCACCTCATACTTGGTCTCCATTCCATGCAAAATGCTGCTTATAAGAAGAAGCAGGTAAATCTATTTCGCGACACGTTTTGTACTATTTCTTCGGCCCCGAATTTGTCCCTTAAACGTGCATCTGTAAGGCGGGTTAGTGGCAGTGATTCATACTCGCTATACCTCGGAAACATTCTCAAATTTCCAGTACCAATCTATTATCCGCGTGCGCTAGTCGAAGGACAACCTCGCACTCGTCCCTTTCGCGCGCACTGAAAACACGTGACATCAAGAGTGTGCACACTACCGCTATCTGTGAGCTTCCAAGTTTATTTTTACTTTGTCTACAGGCAAACGCAAAGTATGGGCACCGAGCCCCTTCGTTGGCAACCGCCGATGGTGATACTGACTTCCATCAAACTGTTTCATTTTTATTAGATTTTTATTAAAATTTAATTTAATCTTTAAATTTAGCTTCAGAAAGAGAGAAAACATAAATCACCAAAGAGCTGCTGGTCGAAAACACATTTTTTTATTAGAGTCTTATAAGTTTATGTTATCTTTAGTTCTACGCACAAGGGTTAATAATATTAATGCTGTTCGATTTTGGCTGAAAATTAGGATGTTCACAACAGAAAATCTGCATTTCTTTAAATAAGAACGCATCTAATCTCCCGGATTGAAAATAACCATCAAAAGCGTAACAAACACAACACTGCAAATGAATTAACAGACTTTTCTCTCCACATATAGACATAATTTTGGTTACTTTCCTGCTGGCTTTATCCTGAAAAGAAAAGTCGAAATGGTACAGTGAGTTCCTCTCTAATTATTTAGCAACTGCATAAACTGCCTAACCTGATCAGCGCGTACTTATCTGTCTCACTTTAAAGTGCAACGTTGTTTAAAGAAGATTCACTTTAAATGCGTCAACAAACAGAACTGTAGTTCTACAACATTCGACGGATATTCTCAGCTCAGATGATAACACTTTAGTTTTCAGCAAAAAACCAAAAACAACAGACGAATCTATCACAACTACAAATTTTATTTATTTTAGTATTTAATACCAAGGAAATTTTAGTTTTCTTATGTTACCATCTGGTTTGTTCCAACATCTACAAAATGTAGGGATCTTCTAATTAGGGCACTTTGCTCCCACCCAACTCCACCCAACACCCCCCCCGAGGGTTGAGCGCAAGGTCAGCTACTTGGTTCGTTAATTATAACAACTTCAGAACTCATCTATGTTTCGGCCCTATTAAAAATCCCTGGTGTTGAGGGAGAAAGAAAATGACGGATCGGATGCTATGCCATTGGTGTGATCGGTATTATTATTCACATTAGGGTAAGTCAGTAATTGAAGACATTTCCAGCAATTATACAAATGTTATCAGCGCGAGTTTTAGAGAAGCATAACCTGGTACCAAAGTGCAGTTGTATTTAGCTCTCACTGTTGGATGGCACGTGGGGTCACGTGAGTAGAAATATCGACATTCTTACTGTCGCGCATGCGCGAGTATGGAACGCCATCCTGTTGGTTTTTCCTTCTTTCGAGGATGCCGAGACATTATTCGAAGAAGGAATCCGCGACACGGTGATAGCTACGAGCCGTCACGTCTGTAACTGGGTGGAACGGCTACAACCCAAGACGTGGACGAGTTGTGAGAGCCAGAGAGTAAGCACCGAATGGAAACGCGCGATTTTTTTTTCTTCCTGCAATGATAAATTCACGTCCCAACCCTCTGCTGGAAAGACCGTGATGACAGGAGTGCGCAGGGTTCGATGACAGTTGCCTTGTGCGGCTGTTGCGCCAGATTCGGCGTACAGGTAGGACCTCGCCTCTTACAACGAAACTGCTGAGACACCGACGAGGCCGTCAGGTTAGCGTCTCGTTCGTGGCTTCGGCAAACTTCTCTTTAGCTGCTGGAGCGAGCGCACTTCAGTAGATGGGAACTATTTGGAGAAACTGTCTGTTCTGTTCGCGTCAAAGACAGAAGAGAAAATGATGCTATTTTGAACTTTCAGATCTAATAATATGAACGAAAGATTTACGTTTGCGCAGGTTTAACATTCTATCGTCTGCAGCCGATGCCAGACGAACGCACAGCCCCCCTTTCGGTTTATACGATAAATAAAGCTGCACGATGCCAGTTTATAGCCAATGGTAAATTGTAATAAAAGACGCAAAGTCACTCAAAGGAAGCATTTTGCTTAAAATAAATTCTGGGGGCACATTTATCCAAGATGGACGTCGAAGGCCGCTCTTTCGTTACTCGGAAGGAAATCCTATTGATTCTTTGTGACGTTTTGGCAGTGAAATCCTGCTCTGAACTCGAAAACGTTCGGCACTTGTGACGCATACGGTTAAATAAGAAGAATAGAAACAATCGATTGGTGCTAGCATTGGCGGACTAATGATAACTGAAAGTTCTCCAAACGTCAGAGCAGTGTTTGAAAAATGTTCTAGCGGTAATCAGTGCAAACAAAGAAATAATCGATCTATTTTTAAAATGTTTTTTTTTTTTTTATATCTTGTAACCAACCGCAGCCATATGAAACGAGAAATATTATGCCCATTACTTGGTCCTGTATTATAAATCAGAGAACAACTCCTAGAACGGCACACGGTCGCCAGGAGCGAAGAACTGTCTGTACCTTGGTAACTGGTCTGACCGACCAAGCTAAATCCCGATCATAGTCCCTTAAGCGAACCACGGGCCTAATACTTGAAACATCGAGGGACCATTATGTGAGCTAGCAATCAAGGAAAACTAAGAGTTTATAAGAACGTTTGATTGATTTTCTTTTTTTAAGATTGAAGATTAAGATTTTTAAGACAGGGCCCTATAGCATGGCAATCGCTGAAACAATTAGTATTTAGTTTATCTAGTTTGGCAATGAGTAAGCACGTTTTTTTCTTCATAATATTAGTATTAATTACGTCACCAGATAACCTACCCGAAGAATAGCTTCGGTAATCGCTAGTGGCATTATTAGACGGCCCAAATGATGGTTTTACGTCTTTCGGGAAAAGAAGAAAAGCTTTTTTTTTTTTTTAATGTATCTCCGGAGTTGCGTATGAGTGGGAGACTTCGTAATCACTTCAATCAGAGAACCGCGCTACGTCACAACGAACGTCGTCATATGGGGGGTGCACAGGAATAACAGACCGGCTCAGTCTAGAATTAGTTCGGTCAATTCCCGCCGCGTTGCTTCTAAACTGACGCGATAGGTCCGCTGAGACTCTTGGCCGCTGTGACTATTTGCCTTCACCTCTCGGTCCTTTTGTCGTGTCTCTCTTTCTCTTCTGGTCTGCGTCATCTCCGAGTAATCGTAGTCTCGATCCATCATATCCTTCCGCCGCGTTCGTGATCTGCCTTTGCGTCTTTACCTCCGCATCTCCACGTCGGACGCTCTCCCTTCTTCAATTCTCTGTCATCCGAAAATCGTGTCTAGCCTCTCTGGTGACATCTGTAGAAACCAAGAAGCCTGTGTTTCAAGAGTTCTTTCTTTGTCACCATCAACGGGGCATAAATAAAAGAACTGTTTTAGAGTACAATAAAGCTAACTGGCGGTAGGCATTTCTATAGTTTGGAATGCGCGTTTGGCCGAAGTTTTTAGTCGGACCCGCCATCCTCTGGCTGCTAAACTTCTGATGCTCTAAGAAAGTGCCATCTGAACATCTATCCGGTGAATCTGATGTCCAGTTATGCGAACTGACAAAAGAAAATATAAAGAGTGCAAATGTAAGATGTCTTTTAGACAACCCCGATGTCTCAAACAGCTGATGATAGTTATATTCAGTTCGGACTGTTAAAAGTTTTTCATAAAGGTAACTAATTACCTACAGTTTTATTTTTAAAGAGACCATCTCTTCGACAACAAAAAAAAAGAGGAATAATTATCATACTGTTTTGTAATAATCTTGCCGATGACAGCTTAGTAGACGACCTTTAATTTTAAAAATAATGAAGTTTAAAAGAAGGAAAGATGCTTAAATTCTCCATTGCAACCTTTTGGACAGCGGGAAACGTTTTTAACGGATTACCTTCAGCGTTGATAAATCGTGGCTGTTTAGCGGTAGTCGGAAATGGCAATTCTCTGTTTTAACCCTCTATATACCGCATCAGTTCTCACCTTCCTTATACCACGGTAGCTTAGCATAAATAGCATTCGTGTTAAACTGGCTGCGGATTTGGTCAGCTCTCGTACTGCAAAAACACGTGGGATTAGAGAGATTTACGAGGAAGGTGCGTTGTGTTATAGCTTTTATGGCCAAACCAGTGCTGAGCAATAGAGATTTTAAAAACAGTGGAGTGCAAATGCACAGCAGATGGTATAGAGAGGGTTAAAGAAATCAGTAAAAACAGGGAATCTTATCTGATTCCACGACCTGCACAGCAGGTGGAACAGGAGGCTTACAGTTAGTCCCTTGTTTATGTCTTTAAATTTTATTGTAGATACAATAGTAGAAGTGGGAAAAAATGACAAAAAAAAGCGATAGAATTTTAACAGTGGAATTATTATGTTTCTGTTTCCTTTGAGATTTTTCTACTGTTTTATACAGTGTATTATCTTTGAAAAGTATTCGTTGTAAAATAATTTTATTTGTAACACTAGTAAGCTATTTACACTTTTATTATTCTTATTATTATTCATTTGTATTAATATGTACTTCATTTACTAAGAAGGGAGCTTAATTGGATGACGATATCTTTTGATTCAGCATTGCAACGATATTATAATTTTACTGCTCTGACATATTTTGTTGTGTTTGGGAAATCTTGCCTGGCTAATAATTGCAAGTGTTCCTGTAATGCAGATTATTATTATTATCATCATCATCATCATCATCATCATCATCATCATCATCAATACTTAGATGGTCTACAGGAAATTTGCTAACATATTAAAATCCAACCTATGTCCAGTAATAAATACCTAATTTAAATTAAAGATGATGCCAGCTATAAGGTAGAAATTTCAGGTAAATCAAACAGCATAACTAACGAAAGTCTTGCACAGTTTTGTAAGCAAAAGGATTGTTAGGCGCTTCTTAAACAGCCACCGTGTCACCTGTCCCGGCAACAGTATTTATTTCGGCTTAGAGAAAAATCAGGAAAGGATTTTCCACCATTTTCTCATTCTGCTTAAGTAAAACGAAAGCTACTTTTTAGCCAGAATGCTGGTAGAATTTTAAAATCTACCTGCACCGCTACCGTTGATTGTCTACGGATATGCGTGCTAATTTCAAAGAGCACCGTTTAGATAAAACAAGCTGGTTCGCCTCCCAGTAGCGAGGAAAACTAACTTTTGAGGGGGGAGAGGACCGGTGACGATCTCTATCTCACTTTCAATTTGTTGCCAGAAATATTCTTAAAATCAACAATTAAGTTTGTCCATTTATTTTTACTTCGCTCTGATCTTTTTTTTAAAGATAAGAAGAAATTATTAATCCACTCTTCTGAATGATGCCAAAATAATTTAGCCGAACCAAACAGAAAAGCTTGCCAACAGGAAGAAGATATAATTAATTCCAGGTGCTGTCAGGTAGACGGTTTTTGCCGCCAGACAAATCTAATCGTCTCATGGCTAAGTAATCTCTCGTACAGCTTAAGAATAGGAAAACAAAGATTGTTAGAAACATTTGATTATCACTGATTACAATCCACTTTCCGAACTTGGGGCACATAGAAGGAAAAACAAACACAAAACATATGTTTCCTATTACCGAAAAATCTAGAAAAATCCTTTTATTTTCTTTGTTCGATTATTTTAAAAAGATAACGATATAGTAAGTGTCCATTTATGGCTGTGGATCGTAGGAATGGAAATCGATGTCGGCGAAGAATCTTAAAAGCAAGAATTATTATTTCTAAAATGATTTTAGAAAGAAAAAAAAAATATTTTTTTGTTTGTAATGGCAAATGTTCCATGTGAATAAGTGCATTAAATACTAAAACTATTTTTACACAGTACAAAGACAAAATTGATTTTGTAAAATATATATGGCCATCGAACGATTCGAACGGCGCAGGGAATAATTCTTGGGCGTGTGCAATGTTTAGAGTCGTAGCATTGTAACTGGGTCTGTAAAGACGATTTATGGGTTCCTAACAATAGTATTTCGTGGAGCTGTATACACAAGTTTTAAAGTTTACCGCTACAATCAAAACAACTGCCCTTATCGCAATTTGTCTGCCCGATTATTTCGACTTCATCGCCCATAACTTTCGCATAAAAGCCAAGTCGGTTCTGTTTTTTTTTTAAAAATGGAAAAGAAAAGTTTCACAAATTATTTTGCGGTACGCAGCTCTGAAGAAGGCCGGAGTCAAACAAACGCAATTGATTTCTTTCGACGTGAGCCGAAGTCCACCATATACTTCGATGTTCGGCTTGTGGCGAGAGCACCTAGCGGTAACTTCCTGCTGCAGGGTTAGCTGACGATTTTTACGATGTCCGCCGTCACGCACGTTATTAGCGAAGCATAACGACATTGGCGAGGAAAGGCAGGGGTAAAACAAGCACCGGGTTATGGTTATTAGATGTATATGTTTGGCATATTACTTCCTTATTTTCGCACAATAAGACTGATCTTTCTTGTTTTTGTTTTTTTTTAAAAAATCAACGACTTTCCTCTCGAACCGCTGAACCGACTTCGAGCCTTGGGGAAGGGGTCAGGCTACTGTGGCAGGAAACCGGAACGGTGCTCGAAGGAAATCCGGGCAGTCGGAGGACACGATCGTAAAGGAAAATCGTTCGTACGCCCATCGATTTCAGAAATACTTATTTAAAATGCTTTCCTCAGAACTGTCTTTGAAAGGATATCCTCGGAAAATCCGAGAACATAACGGCATTCTCTGAAAGCAAAATTTCACGATGCCCTGCTATAAAGTGGGTGGGAGTGGGTGCCTTAATGGCGCCTCTATTCCTTTTTGATCTGTTGTTTGGGAAGGGGCGGGGCAGGGAGAGCGACCCGTCTAATTTGTTTAGGGGCAGATCCCGTGAAGGGTCGTACGTAGAAGACGTAGACGGCGACAGATGACCGGACTGGTGATGATGTCACGCAGTCAATACAGCTGGCACTCGGGGAAGCAATTAACGTCGGTATCGATTAGGAGCGATTCCTGTGGCTCGTGTTTGAGGAACTGACTCATCTTACGAAGCAGCCGCCGCCGCCGACGATCGAAGCGCCATCCGAATGGAGACATTATATCACCGGCT
This sequence comes from Nautilus pompilius, assembly GCA_018389105.1. Lineage (NCBI taxonomy): Eukaryota > Metazoa > Mollusca > Cephalopoda > Nautilida > Nautilidae > Nautilus > Nautilus pompilius. Next base: position 45,474 of record JACATO010002440.1, read on the forward strand.
GCTATTGAATGTTCGTTCGTCCGTTCGTCCGGACTCGCAATTAATTATTGCCAGACATTTAAGCAGACGCATGGAAGACTACGTGCTTTAAAGATGTGCTGGGTGGGTGAGTCGCGGAACAATGCCGACTTATAAGAAGATGCAGTAAGGTATCGTTTGATGCCGTACAGAAATGATCGCGCGCGAGGTAAATAAGACGATTGAAATAAACCGACAGTAGCTTCATCGGATCGAGACCGGACGGGCAGCCATCCCCGCTAGGGCTTGTCATCCATCTACAGATGTGGGGGGTGGGGTTTACCCGACCGGTTAGCAAAGCAGAAGTCATACCAGAAGTGTACGCCAAATCAGGCGACCACGACCGGGAATCGAACGCGGGCCCGCGGCCCTGGCAGGCTACCTGCGGACAGAAGACCCGTGCACGCTATTTTCCTTTTAAAATGACCCTTCCTTCCTGGTACAGTTACACGGCAAAAAATGATTGAGTTCTGAAAAATCTCAGCTTTTGCAAAAACGTAGGTAAATTACTATTTAAAGTTTAAACTATTAGAATAATTTGTGTGGGGACAGAAAATTTCTACGTGGTGGGTTCATTGTTTTTAGGACCTTAATTATGCACTGGCTTTGTACTATGCGATGTTTGATTGAGTGACGTTCTTTTGAAACCTCATTCAGCTGTGAGGTAGTTCATAGTCGAAGCCGGTCTGTCCTTCTGTCTCGCCTCTTAATCACTGCTGGCAACAAAGGGAACATCGCAGTATTTCTTCAGATCAGTAAATCAAACAGCACACACACAGCTCGCACACACAGCACACTCACCCATGCACACATAGCACACTCACTCATGCACACAGCACACACAGCACACTCACCCATGCACACACAGCACACACGCACACGCACACAGCACACGAACGCACACTCACCCATGCACACACACTGCACACGCACACACGCAACTCACTAATGCACACTGCACACGCCCACACGCACAGCACACACGCACACTCACTCATGCACACACATCACACGCACGCACACACTGCACACGCCCACACGCACACTCACTCATGCACACAGCACACGCACGCACACTCACCCATGCACGCAACCACTGCACACGCACAGCACACACACGCACACTCACTTATGTACACACAGCACACAAACGCACACACAGCACACACACGCACACTCACTCATGCACACACAGCACACTCACCCATGCAAGCACAGCACACACACGCACACACACGCACACTCACCCATGCACGCACGCACACTGCACACGCACACACGCACAGCACACACACGCACACATGCACGCACACGCACTGTCACGTGGAGTAAATCATAAATCGATACACGCGACGCCCTTTCGCGGTCACTGCCTCCTGTCTCACTGCCGCCAGCCTTCCACATTCTTGGTCTGCCCCAGTTCCAGGAATATTTTGACGGTTTTCCAGTGAACCGACGGTCGCAATGGAAATTCTTTCATCCGTCATGGACAGATTGAGAATACGACGGGTTCTGTTTTATCTCTTCGCCCCCACCCCCTTTCATCCTCTCGCGCCAATACTGTTGTCCTCGCGACCTAGAAGTCTGCGGCTAATCAATATGAACAACAAAAACACCACCCCGCCTCCCACACACGCACGCGCGCGAGGTGCGTACGTTCTGCGGCAGTTGCCATGGATTCCGACGAAGAAAGGCGATATTTAATGTCTACATTGCAGACTAATTGGCGGTTAAATCGGCTCTTTTAATTTACTTTCTACTTCTCTTTGTGCGCCAAATCAAAGTATAATTTCGCATTGCGGTCACGAGGCCAGAAGCGGAAGTGAGATGCTAGAGAGCGATCTGTCCGTGCATAAGATTAAAATGAAGTCTAAGAAAAGATCGATGTAGAGTAACGTCTTTTTATTATCTGTTTGTTTGTTTTTTTAAGAAAAAGCAAGTGTTTCCATAAGTTTCATTGAGATGGAGGAGAAGCCAGAAAGATGAATATCCCCATTAACGACAGTCCACTGTATAACACGATAACCATTACAGGTGGGCTTATACCTGGGGTTTCCCATAAACATAAATGTTAGTTTGACCGTAAATAGCTTTGTTTGCATTCTGCTTCATGCGTCGCTTTGATGTATCGGTGTTCAAGTGAACTACTACGTTTAATTATAAATCTTTGAATGAAATATCAGATAAAAGGCTAATTCCAAACAAGAGGGGATAGGTGCATCTTTATAGTTCCACTTTATCATTATTTTGTGCTCCTACTCTGTTTACCTTCCCGTATATTAAAAAAAGCACCTTTAACCTAACATTTTGAAGAAATGCTACCATGTGGGTGATGTTTCTGTTGATGATGACGCAATGTTTCTCTCGTAAAACAGAAATAAAAGTGAAAATACATTCATCGTGTACCGGATGTTGCTGCTTCACGATTCAACGTACTGCGAGACAGTTTCCCAAATATTAACTTTCCGTTCCTGGAATAAAGAACACGGAAGTAGCGTAGATACTTTTATTTCTAAAGCAGTACCACTTGTGTTTAATAACATTCGAGATTTCTTTTTAAAATGGCCAAATACATGTTCGTATTGTATTATTGGTAAGTTCTGAAAGTTAATTGATATTTATTATTTGCGCAGACTGTAGTTTCTAATGTTATCGAGACCAGTGGCACGGATTGCCTGGAGAGTTCTTTGGCGCTTCTCTACAATTACAGCAAGTAAACATGAATCAGCGTCTCCTATGGTGTCGTAATATAACATTTATTTGTGTACAGGGTCAAACATCGTTGTTCAACAGACAGACACCAACAAGCCACAGCTTGCTGACAGAAATAGACGCCCCCATCGACTGAAGGACGATCATCACGTGACCATTTAAAATGGCAGCACCCATGAAAAATACGGGCTCGAACTTTTCACCTTTTATGTCATAATGCTTAAGTGCTAAACCGACTGATCCAGTTCCTCAAATGCGCATACGTATTAGAAACTTGAACTAATACCAAGATAAGAATGTAAACTTTTATTAGTGGGTATTATTAACAAATGGTATAGGGTTACCGGTAAGCCATTAGCAGTAACCGAACTATCTGCTAAACCTCTGTTTCGGAGATCTTTGGCTATCGTCAGTGTTTAGTACAAAGAATGTTTGTTGTTTTTGTTGTTTTACCACTACTATGTTAATTTTTAGTAGTCTTTTCAAATATTTTATTATATACTGGTGATCAGATGTAACCTCGATCTCTCAGCCTGTCAGCTGCTTTATATCAGCGTTTTTAACCTACTGCACCACTGCGGGGTGAGGCCAGCTGTTTTCTTGTTGAGGGATATTGTTCAACGGATGAAAATGATTGCCTTGCACCACGACCGCCGCCTAGAGCTCTCAACCGAATCTAGGTGACCCGTTTGGTTGCCAAGGCTGATTCCCCACATCTTCATCCTGCCATTTGGCTCACTTCTCTGAGATGCCCTCATATTCTCGAATTAAGGTCAGAGGTTTTCAAACAAAGAAGGAACCTCCTGCATCGTAATCTCAATACTGTCGTCGTAAACAAGGCGGATAAAGAAGAGCAGTACTAATTAATGCGACAGAAAGCAAGAGCATGTCCGAGGCATCTTTCTACCTAGTTTCCATTCGAGCGAATGGGTTGCCTGCCACGTTCATACGGTCGTTGATCTGTTATTGCAATTCATGGAAAACTTTGTCGTCTAACAGTACAGAATTCAGTCGCCCGTCGCAAGGAAACCCAAAGCTGTAGGACAAAAAAAGAGACACTGAGATTCTTACAGTGGCTTCAAACAACATATTCCACTCATTGTCGGCTTCACTCTATCAATGAAACTCTAAACCTATCTCCCCGTTTCCGATCAAAGACTGCAATTGTGGGATACCTTGTTATGTATTTAGCCGTTCTAACATCAGTAGCTTGCAGGGAAGAGATTTTTTTTCAAAGATAGCAGCAACCTGACAAGGACATTAGCCTAACCGTTGTACATATTTTCCAACGATGCGATAAATTACAGGTATGATATGCACTGACCGGCCACTTTATTCAGACCTATCTACACTTTCAGCTATGGATCCCGAGCCGAAGATGAAAATAAGGCTGACCACACGACGTGACAGGTGATACACTGCAATGTTATGCATGACTTACACAAGCAGATTTGCAGTCTGTCTAAGGCAGACAAGAAAAGATAAAGACATTACGGAATTCTAGAGAAGTGTGATACTAGGGGGAGGCACATCTAACAGTTTTCTGACAGGCCTTACCAAGACATCGGTCATTCGAGTTTATCAGCGGCTGAAAATGGTAAAGAAGATGTCTGCGAACAAAAAAAAGAGGAGAAAGTCGGTTATATAAGACGGTAAAGACCAACTGTCATCAAACAATAGACCAACTGGTAGATAATTCAATACAGGGCAGAGCGCACTCATCTCTATCGGCACGGTGACGAATATTGCAATGAATGGACTCTGGCAGTAGAAAGACACCCCCGTACATCACCGATCATAGTTACCAACCGCCTGGTTGATGTGGTGTAAGGAGCGCAGACACTCAACTAAGGGCTGGCGAAAAGAGCTACGGTCCGACGAGTCACGCTTCACCTATTTTTGCACAAATGGGAGAAGACAGATTTGGGGAAAGTCACTCAAATCACCTGACCCTTCTTGCGTGGTACCGACTAAAGTAGAGTAGAATCATGGTTTGGGGCATGTTCTTGCTGGCATAACCATAGTCTTTTTAGAAAGCATAGTTGAATGCCAAAGCTCACCTCAGCATCATTTCCGATCAAGTGCATCCAGCGATGCTTCATCGTTTACCCCGATGATGACGGCTGCCTCAAAGACGACACTGCTTCCATTCATCCACCGTATCCACATTTTATGTTCGTGGTTTGAGGGACATGACGGAGACTTAAATATACTTGAGCTTCTGTCGGGTGAACGTGAAAGAAGCATTCGCTACAACGGTTCAACGCCGCGCATGGCCATGGGCGAAATTTGGCCCATCCCTTCATCAGACATAGTTCCTACTAATGTAACCAGCCGGTGTATATTCGGGCTCCAGGCTGAGGCGGAAACAAAAAAAAAAAAAAAAACGAATTTAGCACTACACTTTTCTGGTAGATAAATCTATAGAATTTAACACATTAACCCTTCCACCCCCACCCCCACCCCCACCCCGGATGATAAATGGTCGCCTCGATTTTTAAAGGCTAGCGCAGATCGTACAACGAGAAACGGTCGGGGAGTTTGTTACGGTTTAGCATAAATGGAAGTTCCACAAACTGGTCCGAGATTCTGATGGTGTGCGCAGTCACCTGAGCTCCGGCCCGGCGACACGTGCGTGTGTTTTTAGCACAATAATAAAGCGACGTCCGTCAGTGGCGTTTTTCTATCTGACTGTCGACTTTAACGAGTGAAAGTTGTAAGCAATGTAATGTTACCACACCTCCACAGAGAAACAAAGAAATGGATTTTTAGATTTCTTCTAATGGTTATACAAATCTTTCTAAAAGAAAATAATTGTTTGCAGTAGATAGCTTTCCAAAAACATAATCCATTGGAAGGTTGTTTAATGGGGCACGGAATTAATGTGAAAAAATACATGCTACAATAATAATAATAATAATAATAATAATAATAATAATAATAATAATATAATAATAATAATAATAATAATAATAATAATAATAATAATAATGGTTAACTCTCAAAATAGAACAGTTTCAGTATTTGGTGGTCGGAAGTCAACTCACGTTCTTAAAATGCATGGAATTGTTTTCCACATTTAATCGTACACTGCTTTGTTAATTAAAATACTGTCATAATTGACTATAAACCGTAGCTCAGTAAAATAATTCGCGTGTTACCTAGAACTACAACGAAACAAAATCTGTTTAATTTGACTCCTGTCACAAGGCTAGAGAACAACAAAAATATTTGATAGAATATCGGTGTCTCAGGTTTGTTCTTAAAGCTCAGTTTGACTGACTTAACTCCCATTAATTAATGTCTTGGATCAAATTTGCAAATTTCATGTGTGGTTATGTATGTACTAGACGTCAGATAACTAGTGTGATCTATCAGCGAGTCCCCGACAGACGGATCCAGCAATATTTCTTCGCTTACCCTGGGTTCTGATACAAGCCATTCACAGAGTGTGTTCAAAGTCGACAATCGATTGACACAGAAATCTACATTTCACGTAAATCTGTGGTCAATAATATCATGAAGTTCATCGAGACAAAGGACACTGCTGCGGTAGAGTGATGGGAAAGGCCTTTAAAAATGGCACCGCGACAAGGACATACCACAACTAGTCATCGCCGCTGAGTTCCTTTTTTCTGACATCGCTTTGCTGCAGAGGATATGGATAAGAAACCACTTTTTCCAAATGGGAATAAAACGCTTTCAAAGATTTGGTCAAAGAGCATGAACTCTCGAGTATTTCCAGCGAGATCTCTTCTCCGATGAGTCCAGTTTCAGTAGTTCACATCTGGATTCCAACGATCAAATACGTTGCAATCTTTCATGGTGGACAAGACAAATTAGCGTTTGTCAGAAAATACGTCTGATATCTGCTAAGTACACTGCGATTTTACAGACACATCCACCATTGTAATAACGAAGCGTACTGAGATTCGGTGCCCATGTTCTTAAGGAGGATGTAGATACATACCACATCATTCATGTGACTAGAGTTTGGAAGATGTCTACTTCTTCCCCGGGTACCTCGAATGTGAATTCTATTAAGCACCTGTTTGAGCACCCACGCTCGAAAAATATGACAGAATTAAAGGTATGTAGCGCACTCGCTTGTCACGGTCCCCCAAAGCGCACCGAGCTATGTGTTTGATGTCAAGGCAGTGATCTGTTGTTCTTTTTAATCTTTTCTGCGCCGCTCTTCTCCCAGTTACTCAGGATTCCTTCCATACTAATCAGAAAAGCTTCAGTATACTTGTGCCGTGTTGATTTGTTTCGGAATGCATCAGACATTTATCTCTTTTTTTTTTTTGGTCAACTGTTTCCTATGCGATAAAACTTTTTTTTCCTGGCCAGCAACTTTTCGCTCTCCCCAAACAGAAATAATACAGTAAAGTACACAACAACTTACCAGCTCGACGTTTCAGAACTGATCCAAGCCCTCCCCCCCAAAAAAGAGCATTGTTGTATGTAAACCTTCGACGGTCACATAGCCACAGTTTAGGACAAGAAACTCGATGACTGAACAGTAACGTAGTAAGGACTTGAGAGTCGTTGGCAGTTCTGTTGGTGCCGAGTTTACGCTTGTAGCACTATTTCCTATATGTCGCAGGCTTTTCGGCTGAATTTAAATGGCTACGGAAGAAAATTTGGCGCCATGACTACCAGATACCTTTGCTTTAGTTCATTCCACGTTTCATTCATATAATAACAACGTTTTCCGTGTGCGTGTAAAACCAATAGTTATAATCTGCCAACACATATACTAATAACTGAAAACAATTCCTTGGTCAGCAGGTAGGGAATAGCTGGACTTATTAAGTGATGTGCAATATTTTTGCATACCCTGTTTATATATGTACAATTTAAAAAAAATTGCATGGTATTTATTAATCGTGGGAATCTAACATCTATTTCGAATTCATTGTAGTGATAAAAAGTAGAATTGTTCAGACTGAAGCTTCACATCAGCCGGATGCTCCCTAGACAGTCAGGAAACCTCACACCTCCTAAAACGAAAGCTTTTAGTACCGGAAGTGCTTGCTCTCCTTCTCTCCCTCTGTACTGACGACATATCTCTCTCTCTCTCTTGCTCTCCCTCTCCCCCCCCTTTTTTTTTTTTTTTTTTTTTTTTTTTTTTTTTTTTTCTCTCTCTCGCTCTCCCCATCTCTCTCTCTCTCCATCTCTCTCTCTCTCCCCTCTGTCTCTCTCTCTCTGTGCTGATGTCATCTCTCTCTGCGCTGACATCATGTCTGTGTGTACTGATGTCATTATCTCTCTCTCGCTCTCGCTCTCTCCCTCTCTCCCATCTCCTCCCCATCTCTCTCTCTCTCTCCTCCTCTCGCCTCTCGCGCTCCTCTCTCTCTCTCGCTCTCCCTCTTCGCCTTCTCCCCATCTCTCTCCTCTCTTTCTCTTTCTCTCTCCCTCTTTCTCCATCTCTCGCTCATCCCATCTCTCTCTCTCTTTCTCTTTCTCTCCTCCATCTCTCTCTCGCTCCATCTTCTCTCCGCTCTCTCTCTCTCTTGCTCTCCCTCTCTCCTCCCCTCTCCTCCTCTCTTCCTCTCTCCCTCTCTCCCTCTCTCCTCTCCCCTCTCTCCCCTCCCTCTCCTCTCCTCCCCTCTCTCTCTCTATCCCCTCTCCATCTCTCTCTCTCCTCTCTTCACTCTCCCCCTCTCCTCTCCTCTCTCTCTCTCTCTCTCGCTCCGCTCCCTCCCTCTCTCTCCCCTCTCTCGCTCTCTCTCTCTCTCCTCTCCTCCCCTCTCTCTCCTCGCCCTCCTCTCTCTCTCTCCTCCTCTCTCTCCTCCCGCATCCTCCCTCCTCTCTCCCGCTCCCCATCTCTCTCTCCCTCTCTCTCTTCTTCTCTCTTCTTTCTCTCCTCCATCTCTCTCTCTCTCTCTCTCTCTCTCCTCATCTCTCCTCTCTCTCCCTCTCCAGCTCCTCTCTCTCTCTCATCTCCTCCTCTCCTCTCTCTCTTTCCTTTCTCTCTCTCTCTCTCTTTCTGCTCAGAAATAATCCCTGAATGGGTCTACCGTTCATCGATGGATGTTACGATTTTCCCGATCGGTATGGCTGAAGATGAATTAAAGAAACCGTGAAAATTCTCTTGATATAATTCACTATCATTGTATCCACAAAACCTGCTGTTCCTTGTTGTCCGTAAGACTAAAGTAAACAAAATAACTTTATTAACTGAAAGCAACAAATTAAAATGTAAAATAAAGGTAAACAAAAAAAAGGCCATGTCCACCAACTCTAATAATATAATTTGATAATTTTATTACGGTTTCAATGTTAATCTCCGACAGGTAAAAAACGCCAGCCGGAATTACCTATTCAATTTCTTTCAGAATAGGGAAGGATATATACGAATAAATATTAAACTGTCTGTAATTATAATTAAGTCCGATCTACAACAATAACGAATCTTCCAATTCTTTAATTTACAATCCTGATTTTTGAAATCCATTTCAATCCGGGTATTCCATGCTATACCTTTTCTGACGAGGTCGTAATGAATGAAAATCAATCGGTCAGACCAGAAGATAGATAACAGAAAAAACATAAACCTGGAGTTGTTGACAGAGCGTAAAGCGTAATTATGTTGACCTTTCCGGCTAACTAGGTAACACGATGATGAGAACAGTCCAAGCGCGACTAATGATATTTATTTCGGAAAAACTCTCTGTTTGACAAGGTTACAATAAAAGGCTAATTTACCTGCAATTATTAAGTAGACGTAATGAGTTTTAAATAATAAAACAATTTTCGATGTGAGGTTTTGCCGTTTACAGGAGAGAATATCGAAGTTGAACCAAAGTGAAGTTTCTTGATGAGCATTCAGTCTCCCAGTTACCCCTAAAGGTATCGTGATCTTGATGAGCATCCAGTCTCCCAGTTACACCTAAAGGTATCGTGACCTTGATGAGCATTCAGTCTCCCAGTTACCCCTAAAGGTATCGTGACCTTGATGAGCATTCAGTCTCCCAGGTACACCTAAAGATATCGCGATTGGCGTGTAAATGGTTAACTCAAAAGGATGGATAATTATTATTTTATTCGAAAATAACCATTTATTAATGAGAAACAGGCGTGAACAAGGTCAAACCTTGAGCAATAAAGGCCGATATCGTCGTCAGCTGTCGAGAAAAACAAGTAAACTTTTCACATGTTTGTGTGCCTTACAGTGCGTTACTAATCTGACCATCACACGCTAATAGTCCCAAGCAGTTATCGTCTTTATACAAGGGTTCGATAGCTAACAAAGAAAATATTCTGCTTCTTTCTTACTAAATCTTTCAAAACTGATTATTGCAATGTACGTCCAAGTTCACCTACATCGGCGTTCGAAATTATGTGCCATCCATACTAAATCATCGTTATCTTGGCTTCCAATATTGTAATTGTTTTAGCGTGCAGTAGCCTTTTAAATATTTCTCTTTAAGTTACCACCATTTGTCTTCCAATGGAACTACATGAAAGAGAAATAGGGGTTACTTAAAGGGCAATATTTTTTTTAAAAAATCGTGGCATCAAGAAATTTGCTGGTTTTTCTAACAGAGTTTTGTGTTGATCTTTGCGATGCACATCAGGTAATATGCTGTTTTTTCTCCAGCGTAAACCCGCGTTCATCATAGTATACAACTGTAACACCTCTCTTTTGTGAGTCTCACAAAGTTTCTTTTTCACCTTACCAGATGAACGATTACCAGCCAAACACCACCATACTTTTACATTTCCACTACTTTGCTTCATCGTAAGGCAATTATCCAACTCCTTATCCTTGCATTTCGGGGTTTTCTCCCCCTCCCTCCACGCCGCCGCCAACCCCAGCCTGTTAATTTTAGGGCTGAGCCAGCAGTTATCTATGAACAGTTGTTCCCACATCTGCTCGTACGACTCCAAATTCCATCATCTGTCGAACGAAGCAATATCTGTCATCAGTAATTAGGTTCATCAACCGATATAACAAAAAAAAAACGCGAGTGACGACCTCGCAGGTAAGAGCTCTCTGTCATTGCATTGTATGAAATTCCGGTGATGCAGTGTGTATATGACGTCACATCCAGTCATAAAGTGTGGCGCGCGTCTCCACGAATAGTGAGAGCGTCAAGTGGTAGGTGGCGAGTGAGTCTCCGATTGCCGGACTGGGTGAGACCGACTGCAGAACGTTGCCGGCCACAGCTGTGCACGGAGATGGATCTGCTCCGAAGTAGGCGCCCAAGACCAACATCTCGGCACCAAGATCGACAACTCGACTCATGGCGCTGCATGATCGACGGCTGAGTGCGTCAGACGAGTGTGTGAACAGCTGAGATCTAAATCGGTTTTTTTTTATTATTATTATTATTATATTATTATTATTAAATATTACCTCCATACCGTCATCCTTACGGAACGAGTAACTCGCATTATCCTAACCCACTGAGGGTGGAAACAGAGGCCAGCTGGTTGCTGGCGCAGGCGGTCATCTGGGACGACTTTTTCCAGTAATGTTCTGGAGTTGTAATATGCAGACGCCCCTCCCGTTCATCTTTCATCGCAAGAAAGTGTGTGTTGGGAGGGCAGATTCTGGAGAGAACTACCGCGATGAGCGTGTCGTTCACGTGACCTCCGAGGAATGGCGCCACGCGGGGGTGGGGGTTGGGTCTTTCAGATTCACCCGGGGTAACCTCCCTTGAAAGCCTATTCGCGACGACCCAATTTTTGTCATTGTTTGCGACCCAGCCTACTCTCTAACCTTCTCCAGTTAATCGCTGCAGGTGTGTTCTTATCACTTTTCATTTTATGAAATAAATTACATCGGAATTCTTATGTAATATTATTTCTATAAAAAATAAATAAATAAACGTAAAGCCAATTTATGCATATGCTCTCCGTGAAATTCCTGCCAAAGTACGATTGCGATCAGACTTCGCAGAAGTTGTATTTTTAAAGAACTATGCGTGATTCATCTGAAAGTGGATAAGCGGGGACCAATGTAACAGCTCTGTTCAAGAGATCAGCCATCCTTTTTTTTTTTTAATGTTCTCTAATTTCGTTTAGCAATCGTAATCCAAGCCTACAGTTCGCCGTTATTATTCTCGGTGTTACAGAGGAGAGTTCGGTGTCGGTAAGTCGATGACGCGGATGCTGTGATAGTTACGAAGCAGTTCCACGGGAAAAGGCCGACCTACAATAGTTGAGAGAGAGCGAACAAGCACAAATATTAAACGGACCCTCTACCTGACGACTGTTAATTCTTTTTTTTACCGTTTAAATTAGAATTGCAATTTCAAACAAAACGCTTTCTCAAACATTTCCTTAACAGTTCGGTTTCTAGATCTACCACAGACACTTAGTCGGCAAAGAAAAGTTTAAAGGCGTGAATCTGCTGAGCCCTTATCAACAGAAGACGGTCGTCAGCTTTAAAGTATCTGGAGACAGGGTCCGAGAACCTCGGAAATGTTTGGTCTCGTGACGAGTGTCGTCCCCTTGGGGTTGGGTGACGATATCCGTCCCTCGGCGTAACTTTGTTTCTCACTTGGAAAAGGAAACATCAGCAACAAAAACAAAACAAAATAAAATACATAATCAGATTTAATGTCTGTATATCGCTCTACATTTGTTTCGCTGTCGGTGCGAAGAAGATACTTCAAAGAATTGAATAAATTTGGAACTAGAAGATTTCTCTCTCTCTCTCTCTCTCTCTCTCTCTCTCTCTCTCGCTTTCTCTCTCTTTTTCTCCGAACTGCGCCATGGTTACCGCTAACGAGCATCCCGGTTTCCTGCCTTGTGGGGACCGGCAGTTCAGTCTTCAGCAAGCCTGAGTGTTTTACTAGAATTCGGGATGTTGGGGGAGACCCGTGTCGATGGACTGGTTCGGAAGAGAGAGAGAGGGGGAATAAATCGTACTATGGGGAAGTTCACCAGCTGGAATCGAACCTAGAGTAACAGCCACAGCAGGACGGTCAGCTACGCCACCATCTCGAGGTAGATATGGCACACAATTGTCATAAAACGGGAAACTAAGTGATGGTACGAAATGGTAAGTTGTCGGTCGATTTCGCTTCAAGTTTAAGAAATTCACCATTCATAGTTAAGATACATATATCGACGCGGTATTCTCATTGTGATGGGCGTATGTTGTGGTTATAAACAAAATGGTAATTTAGTTGCTCTCTTAGTGAAAGCCTATTCTGAACAACGACCGGTGGCTGACCCAATGCACTGTCAAAGTTTAAAGGCTGAGTTCGATTCACGCTCGAGACCCGATAACTCTTCCCCAATCCCCTAGTAGCGCGAGGTACCTGACACTCTGGTTTCCTACATATCTAAAAAAAGACAAAGTTCCAACCGGGGATATTTTCATGGAGCCTTTCCCACGCAATACTGGGGCTGCGGTGAGCTTCAGGTGTGGGTCGGAGAGAGTTCGGTCACTGGCCAACTGGCCACCGACTGCTCTTCCGTCTCCAACCAGTGATAATCCAGGTAAGTATCATTCCATCACATCTACGTGGATGACATGATTGAGACAAGACAGACGAAAAGAGCTATGTACTGTCACCATCACCACCCATTCATTTGAAATTTTAGAAACTTTACTTAGACACGTGTTTCTCTTCCTGGCTATTCGAGAGATAAAATATGCAAAATTTTAATTACCGTTATTTCATTCGCTAATAATCCGGCCAGGTAGAACAAAATGAGAATTTTAAAAAGACAACTATATATATATATGTGTGTGTGTGTGTGTGTGTGTTTGTTCTATGCCTAGACGAATTCTGATGACTACAAAGTCAAGTTAATTCCTTTCCAGGACAGAAACTTTGGTCGCTCATTTTCAGTAACAGAGCCAACTAACGAACCGACGTTTCGGGAATGTTGTCTCCCCGACACCGCCATCATCAGGGCAGGCCGACGAGGATTGTCCGAGTGCAGCAGTGATGTTAATCTGTTCCGGTGGATACTTGTATATATATATATTTTTTTTAATTATTTCACAAACGGACTAGGCAGACCTCACCGCCCAGGAGGAGGATGTCTCTCGCTCTCCGTCTAAAACGCATTGCGCCGATACTTCGAAGCGCCCATCGTCGCCCGTCTCTTTGGAAAGCCAGCCGTCCCCCACACCGGCCTCTCCGAACTAGAAAATACAAAATACAAAAAACAAAAACGGTCAACACAATAACGGTAAAGGTCCCAGACTCCATCATCAAACGCGAGTATCGGGGAAAACGCGTTCGAGTTCCCGATCACATTTACTCCGCCCGTATTCGTGTTTAGACCGGCCTGAGAAAAGCATCGCGGACTTCACGATCCGACGCCACTTCAGAGCGCAATACAGAGCAAATATCCTCGTTCAAATGACGGATCAACAATAGGTCGGCAACCCCCTGCCCCCTCCCCCCAAACCGGAGATTCTACAAACCGGGGTGAAAAGGGGGCGTAATTCCTTTCGCAAAAGAGGCAGCCATTAAATTGGAAAGGCGTTCTTTAACGAAAGCAAAAGGGGAGATAATCAATTATGTAAAGAAACCTTTTCAAAAATAACGCATGATAAAACACAAACAAACAGGAACTAATAAAATAGTTTTAATTTTAAACAGGAAAAACATCTTACATTTTTCGTAGAGAAAAACGACACCGCACCTTCACAAATTAAAGGTTATTTTCAAGTATATAAATAATTTTTTCTAAAATTTTTGATGAAATGATTCAGATATCTTTGTATGAAGTTCAACCAGGTCGTTCAAAGAAAAGCTTAAATGAACTGCCATTAGACTTATTTCCTTCAACAAAATCTTTTGAATAGCTAATAAAACAGTGTTTTCTTTTTTACGAGGACAGAAAGTCTGGGATCTTTACTTGCACATGCCAAAGACCCTATAGATACCAAATGTAAACCAAAAGGTACTTATTCTAATCCACGCAGTTGTGAACGACTGGCTGACGCCGTTCAAAACACGTCAGGGTCTCCAGACATTAAAGGCGTGTCCTGTGACAACAGCCAGTCTTCTCCGGGGTTAAGGTGGCGGCCAACTTGCGAGTCTGAGAGAAAACGCGAGAAAGGAAAAAAAACTAGAGAAACTTCTTCTCGATTATCAACAACCTTAGGACTGGGAAAGCGAAGTTTTCAAAATTAATAACTTGTTTTGTTTTTTTTTTTTAAATTTGTATACAAACACAAAAATGAAGTTCAATTATTAACAGCCTCCTACGACCGAGGCTCTAAGAACGGTATGTCGCTTAGGCTGCTATCACGTGACTTTTTTAAAACGTCATAGCATCTCGTATGTCGGGGTTAACCCTTAGTTTCTTTTTTTCAAGTCTTTCTCTTTTTTTCTTCTTATTTTGTAGCATAACCTGTATCAGCAATTATCTTGACATAAAACGAAATAAATAGTCATCAACGTTAAACATAGGTATCTTTTTTTTTTAGGTGGGTTCATCTGAAGCTTGCGAGAGATGTTTCCTTTTTGTGACGTCATGAATTTTTTTTTTTTTTTCGGTTTTACACGTTCAATTCTGCGGGTTTCTTCTGAGATCTCTACCTACCTGAGTGAGTGGCAGCTCCATGAGACTCCCAAGAAGAGGACAGGCTGGCGAGGTGACGTAAGCATGCCGACACGCCCTTATCAGTTCTCCGTCCAGTTCTCTGATAGCAGACGGGACGAACAAGTGATAAGGAAACATTAGCAAAATGGACGCAGGGCCTGGCTCTTGAGGGGGACGGACGCTCGTTCGGATCTGGCCGGCCCCAAAGGAAGAACGGAGAAAGGGTTAACCTCCCTCCTACCCTCCGTTTGCATCTGGAAAGCCAAAAAAACGAAAAGAAATTTAAAAACGGACGACTAAATAGATCCCGGTACGACAATGTTTGCGACAGCCTGGAGTAGCATCTTTACAATAACTAAAGGTACCATCCTCTTGAATTTCATCCGCGCGCAATATTTTAAAGTCTGCGATGACAAAAGAAGGGGAAAAAAAGGCGAATTTTATTAAAGCATTGGTGGTGGTGGTTTGGAGGGGTATAAGGAAAGACAGAAAGCAACTCTTTTCACTTTTAGTTCTTGGACGGAGCGCTGTTCGTAGTTCTTGCGCGATGTGCCACTTTTGGCTGTTCGTATGGAGGCACCAGCCAGCCAGCCAGCCAGTCCGGACTCCTGCTCGACACGTGCCATCGACTTTCTGCTTTGGCTTAACGTGTGTCGGCTACACACGTAGACCGAACAGCCGCCGGTTGGTGCGCTGGGGGGAGGGGAGGTTTAAACGAAACTCGGGGCCGGATATTATTACGACGGTTCCATTTCGGCCTGTTTTCGTTTGGACGTACATCTTTGGTGCTTCTCTCTATCTTTTCATACATGCGTTTATACTCTCTCTCTCTCTCTCTCTCACTCTATTATTTTTACAAGTCACAACTACACTAACCTACACAAGTCCGAGACAACCTACATCACTACATCGGTGTTAGGTCAAAGACATCATTGGAGTTCGTACCGTCCACGTTCATGGTTTCCAATAGTTCATTTGTCTGCGAGTGGTGCAAGTTCCCTTAACTGTAATCACTGTAAACATTGTCGAGGGCGAAGTAGCAGAGCCGCACAAGGTTAACAAACCCAAATGGTACCGATGACCAGATGATTTGCAATAATGGAGATAGTTTCTGAACATTGGTGGGCATCCTACGAAGACGTTATGATTAAGGCTGATTACAGTGGCGTTTAATAAAGCGGGGGGGTACGAAATCGTCACGGCCGGAGGGAGTCGAACGTTTTACTATAAAATTCGCAGCACCACTCGCCGTTTGTCGTCTTCTCGGCCCATAACTGGACCGATCCAGAAATTTCGCGATGCTTCAATTTTAGCGCCCATAAAGGTAGTTTAAACTATCTAAAACAAGGAACAACTGCAGGTGGCGAAAGATCGGGGTACAGTGGCTGTCCACTAGAAAGAGAGTGGTGACAATTAACCCGACACCGTCCGCTTGGGCCAGGGGCCGCGATATTTCACCTTAAAGAACTGTCCTCGTTTTACAATATATATCTTAAAACCTGAAAGTCTTCGACAATAGACTATACAACTTATTAAATAGTGATTAAACCAATAAAGTATAGCATTAATTTTAATAAGTGATGAAGCTAATTTCAGTAAATGCTAACTATTCCTCGAAATGTTTTGATAAAAACCTTAATAACAGAAAATGCCTGTCACTTTAGTTAGAATTTATCTTAATTTTATGAAATACCACTCACATAAACAGTCAAAATAACCGATAAATAACAACATTATTTTGCTACTTTTAATTTCGAATATAGGAATTGAAAACTAATCTTTATTGGACGACTGCTCAATCAGACAAGTTGTTTCGTTGGTGCTTATATAGTTTGAATATTCGAAAATTTTAAAATTATTATATTTACCTCCTTTTTCCTGGACGGAGGGAAGCCAAGGAACCTTCGTGTGTACTGACCAATGTCTAATTTTATTTTTTAAAAATATTTCTCTGCCTTTTTCAAAGCTCCCTGAAAGAAAGAAAAAATAAAACAGACGGAAAAATGTAGAGGCGGATAGAAGACTAGAAATATAGAGTTGGCGGACCCAAAACATTCCGTGAAGACAGTTTTCGTGTCTCCTTCACAACGGAAGTCGAACAGATGCGAATGGTTCCTTTGCGGCTAATAGCTACATTTTAATCTGTTTTAAAGAGAGAGAGAGAGAGAAGAGAATTAATTACCAGCGCTTATTCAACGTATAAATTAGCGAACCCGGTCGAGACAGGTTCGGTTTGACGAACCTCCCACACACACACACACACACACACACACACACTTCAACAAAAACCACCGCGTGGGTTTCCTCCCACATCTAAACGATGAAAAAAACGCTCTGGTGTGCACTTCGAAAGGACCGGGTGTCTGCTTCGGCCAAGAGTGGTGAGGTGCGCGTCTCGTCCAGCGCCCTCCAACGTTGGTACCGCCAGGTAACGACAACGAAGTAAAACAAAGAGGCCAGAAAAGTTGTTCAGACCTCACGACGAGCTGTAGGATACGAGCCGACAGAAACCAGAATGGGGGCAGGAGACATCGAGCGCGAACTAGATAGCATAGCATAGATTTAGATAGCGATGCCACGCGTACCTGTTAAACTTTCCCCGGAAAAGTAAGTGTTTATGTACGTAGACGGGTCCCTTCCAGCAAAGGTTACACAGTTAGATTAACTCACTGTCATTATCTGTATCTCCTTCCGCGGGTGATACTCTCTCTCCCTCCACAGCCATCCACTTTGTCCAGCACTTTTCAAAATGCTTCATCTCGCCTTTTGTTTTGGTTACAAACGGCGTCTGGTCCACTATCTCTTTTGTCGGTCAGCGGTATCTATATAGACGCCTGACGGCGAGTTAGGACATGAATTTTCTTTTTCTGTAAATTTATACGTTCACTCCGGAAGCGGTATCTTTTTTTTGTTTTGTTTTTTTTTTTAAGGTGAATCAGAAGTTAAATGACTTCGACGAACCACAACAAGGAGCGAGAGAGAGAGAGCGAAGGAGGGGTGGGGGGTTAAAATATGTATGAGAAAGATAGGACGGCGAAAGACGAGGAAAGGTCGTCGGGTTATTGACGCCAAGCGGGCGGTGCGACGACAATGAGAGACAACGGGACAAGTCTGAACGAGACACCGCCGACCGTGGCGACACCAAGCGGCGGCACTGCTCGCGTAGTCGGGCCCCGCACAAGCCCGAGGCTGGCTCTTCCCCGAAAGTCTCTCAAAGTCAGCGCTATACGAATTTGTACACGCAACTCGCGCAAAGCTTAATTTAAATCACCTCCACGAAAAAAAAGAAACAACACTATGTTAAGTATTAAATAATAGACATGACAGAGAAATCTCGTGAGCAGTTTGGTAATATATTAAAGACAGATACGTCACCACCACAGCGGATGTCTGTAGTTTAAAATAAAGCAGATGTCTTAACATTACGCTGCTGTTCAAAAGTTAGAAACGCCACTATATTTAACATGTCAATATAAATTCTATTTCCCTTAGCTATCTTCGCCACTGTGTCACCGTCGCGTTCAGAATGAAGTGAAGCTAAACGGTTTAAAAAGTCATCTCATTAACAACGGGGAAATAAAGCGAAACAAACTGGGTGCAACAAAGTAAACTTTCACTTTCAAGTTCCTTTAAAAAAAAAGAAACACTTTAAAGGAAGTGAGACAATGGGAGAACATTAGTCAATTTTCAGAAGGTAAGCAAATGTTCATGGTTATTTTTAGTAACAAAAAAGGGTAGGGGAGAAAGAAAGGGTACGCACTTAGTAACGAATTTTTGCCAGTGTATGTGGGTTAGGTACTTACCCTAAAAGCCCCACCGTCAGGACAGATTGCATTCTTGAGAATTATTTAACGTTAAATTTTCCTTTAAAGTACGTACATATAGTTCACAGTCCGCGTGGGTGGTAAAAATATAATTGCTGTAATCAAAGTTTTGTTATTTAACAGTTGAAACTCTATAAACCAGATTAGTATAAATCATAATTTTCAAACGTCAATAAAAAGACAATAATGGACGCAGCGGACTTATTTCTCTATACTAAAAGAGTAATCGAAGATGATCAGTATTTTTGCACAAATCTCTGGTGAATTTTGGAAATTTATTCTCTTCTTACCGATAATTTTCTAGTCCTCCATTGGCTCTCGCCCAAGAGTGAAGCGTCCGCATTGGTCACTGGTCTGATCTCATCTGGCGGGAACCGGTCAGCCATATCATGTTAGTATTTAATGCACAACAAGAGCCCGCCTCCCACCTTGCCTTCAAGATAACCTGGAATGACGTGACCGGATAAAGAGAATACCGGTTCCATGACGTCAGAATTTTCGCGGTAAGCCATTGGTATTTTTCCTTTGGTTTGCCGACATTTTCTGAACTGTCAAGACAATGGAAAGTACACGTAAAATCACCGAGACGGTCCTGCCTTATTCTAAGAATGAACATCTTAATTCCTTCCTGTTGACTTCTATTCAGCTGAACCTTTAAGAACCACTTTAAAACCATGTTTTGTTTTTTGTACAAACATCACAAAATTAATCCCTACGTTAGATTTCATACAGATCATAATAAAAGTTATCGCACTTTAAATATACATCTGTCTTGAAACCATTCGCGATTTAAGCGATAAACGTATAAAAGATCCAGAAAACAGTTTTCAGAGAAAAATCAATTAATGGAGGAAAATAACAGAAGAGTAAATAATTCAAATCAAATGCACCAGTAGGATTAAGCTTAAATAATAATAAAAGACTTGTTCCAGCTTCTGGCTGTTTTAATTAAGCTGAATGTATGATTAAGTCAAAAAAAACTATGCCAACTGCTTCAATGTGTGCAAAGAAATTAAAAGGACAAAATTTTGCTAGAAAACACATAATTTACTCCGTAACTAAAAACATTTTTATTAACTTAGTTTTTACCATTAACGTCAAGACAATCTCAATAAATTTAGACTCTCGATATTTATCAAGCATATGTGGGCGACGTTATCTCTCTCCCATAGAGAAGACCACAGACAACTCCCAAGTACACCATAATTGTGCCAAGATGGCGTATCTTAAAGAACGTATGGGTACTGACGTCACTACATGGAATCCAAGTGTTCGAAAAGATAAAACGGTGTTCTCCGACGTGTCAATATGAAAATAGTTAATTAATTAGTATTTATATGCATATAATAATTTATTAATCAATTTAGCATTGAAACCGAATCATAAATAACAATAGAGCAAATCTAATAGAAATAATGATATTCCGTGCGTGGACTACAGAGATTTAATAATAATAATATAATAATAATAATAATAATAATAATAAATAATAATAATAATAATAATAATAAAAATAATGGTGGGAAGAAAGTTAATCTACTATGTCATCACAAATATAATAATTAAAGTTTTCAGAGACCTGGCGTGCGTCGAAGAGGCATCCCCTATTTTCGCACACTTGTTTGAAAGAACTGAAATACCTTGCTTGCTTGGCACACTGATTTCTGTTGTCAGTAACTCAAGTATTTTGTATAGGGAAAAGCTTAATGACAGCGGGTAATGACAGAGTTCAGTGATAGCGGTTTCTGAACTTTCGAATTTCATTACATATACACACACACACACACACACATATATATATATAAATAACCCTAAGTTCATTCTACAAGATTTGGCCGGATGGAGAGTTAAAGAAAGCGCTGAATTAACCGAATGTGTCGGTTAATAAGACAAGGTCAAGGAAAATAGCTACGCTCAAGCTGACGGACAAGGAATGTTTGTTGTGTCTATATAAAGTATAAACTGTGAGCGCTGTAGTTTCGTTACACTCCTCAAAACTAGTAATTTGAATTATGGAAAGGAGTGTTCGTGAAAATATTTCTCTGGTAATGGTAAAACAATGCTGGTTATCTCCCTTTCCCTCCCCCACCTCTTCTTCTTTTTTTTTTTGTGCTTAAGTACCTGCACGTCTTCAATATCTGAATTATGTACAGTAAATGCATACCTTAAAAAACAACAACAACAACAACAACAACAACAACAACAACAACAACAGGACAATATTACACGAAACTGAACCTTTGAAGACAAGTCAGGCTGGAAGACTTCGAGCGCGTTGCAACACCTGTTGGTCGCAAATATTTGTGACCCAAATGCGTATGTTAAATTAAGAGCCTGAGTGTCGGGAGCTCTTTATCGTCTTCTAGCGCGGACATAATTCGTCCTAACCTTTTGTGTAGGACCACAAGGTGCTGTTGACTGCGTTAATCATCAGATTTGGTATTTTGACCTTTGAGCTTTGCATATCTGTACAATCAGGGCTGCTATTATGCTCATTAGGGTGAGTCGCTATCTAAAGGTCAAAGATCCGGATAGTTTATGGAGGCCGGGGCAGTAAATGAGAATCAGAAATTCTAATATTAATACAAAATCGGGTGTAAGGGGTCACTTCGGATAAGTGTGTACGACTGTGTGGTCAGTTATAGAGCTGTTTATGGAGGACATGATCAGCATTTAAACGTGTATACAGCCTCGTGCCTCCAGGCCAGCTGTCCGTTTCTTGCGTTTCGAAAACTTACAAGCCTCGTTTCGGTCTTCACGTGATGTTCGAGACTAAGGATGACCATCACTCGGTATAAGTAAGAACCTTCCGACCCCCTCTCCGTGCGACTCGAGCGGTTGGGAGTGCATACTTGTGTTATTACATCAGATCCTCTACGCGTAACTAGAGGGTGGCTTATAATCGCCACCTGCGGGGGGGGACGGGAAAGGGTTTTAATAGGGGGGGAGGCATAGAATTAATGACTCACTTAAATTCCTAAGACTCGATTAGCGGGCTTCAACCGAGACTGTCTGGAGTGGGGCGTGGTGTCTTCCCAAGTCGCCATCGCCCGGTCTGATAACTGGGTCCTGTCTGTCGCTCTTCAGACACCCGAGTTGGCGAGCTTCGCACTCCCGACTCACGTCGTGCCACCCGAGGAAATATCAACCGCGCGGAGTGACCAGAAACGTCATCTGTCGGAAACGTTCATGTGCAGTGGGTGGTGGTCGCGACATCGACAGAGCGAGCGAGCTCCGCCCGCGCGCGCGTGTGGAATGGCGCTCTGCCTGTCGGGAGGGAGAGATGACTTATCAAGAGCTTCCATGCAGCTACAGGTGGCACTGTCAACATAAAAGATTCTAATACACACACACGCCTATGCCCGGGACTTTGTAGAAAGAGGATTTAAGTCTGTGTCTGTAGCAACAGTAGCCTAATAAAAGAATTATTCCAAACTTACGAGACAATGTGATGGTCGCAGTGAAGTCCGACGGCCAGAACAACAGTTTCCAGTGGGGTGCGCCACAATCTCAGCCTGCCTGTCGCTCTCGCTCCTCCTAATTTCGTAACAGCTGTTCTTCCTCTCTCTCTCTCTCTCTCTTTATTTTGTAACCTGACCTAAAACACAGGTAGAAATTTTCCAAGGTGTTTAATAACAGCTAAGACGTGCCAAAAGGGGGGAAGGAGAAAGAGAGAGAGAGAGTAAGAAGAAGAAGAACAAAAAAACGGTCTATCTGTCCGTTTTAGACAAAGTTCATTGGGGGTAGTAATGCAATTATCCTACCTGAAAGCCTCCCGCGAGCCGACCAGGTATTTGTACCGGTGAACCGGAAAATCAGGTCGTGTTCTATAACAATTCCGCAAACCACCAATCCTATCGTGTCATCGTGTCACGTGATTGAAAGCCCCCACTGACTGAAAAGAATAAACAAGCGAGGAACTTATCGGTCATGGGAAGTTAATTACGAACAATGATTAAAAAGTATATCGTATTGTCCTCGTTTTTTCGAGTTGATCGAAGTCAGTAATGTATAGCATATATTTGATGCCGTTTCTCACACACACACACACACACACACTCTCTCTCTCTCTCTTTCTTGTTCATTTTCAGGTGGCGGAACTCGAGGTGGGCGTATCTATAAATAGACTCTGCCAAACTGCTGACGCGGTCCGCGGTGACCGTGTGCAGCTCAAACCAGTTGGTGCTCACTGTCGACTTAGTCATCCAGCGAGAATGGAAGGGTCGTCATCACTTGGCGAGCAATCGGCATTGCTGGGGACTTAACATGGAGTTAGTTCCCAGGTCCATTCGCACGCTGCCCGATGTATTTTACGAGTGCCACATCACGCGCGATCGCTGAACAAACGACAGCTGGCCTTTAAAGCTGTACTGTCGCACCTCTTATCACGGAGAGAACCAAAATGAACGCTTAACCACCTTCAAATTTTCGCTAACCTCTTGACGCGCGCTTACAGTCATATATCGGTAACTATACAGTGATAACATTTTAAATACATCTGTAATCGGAAGGAAAAATGCAAAGTGGTAGGCTGCAGTAAAGTGTCATACATACATCCTGATCAACGATTATTCTTGTATTAGAAGTTTCTGGATGATCAGTCAAAAATTAATATAGACCGATTTAAACACCCGTTTGTCTGTGCTGAATCTCCATCTATTTAACAGTGCGAGCTGTACTCATCTAATTTTTGTAAATGTGTACCAAAAGCCGCTTATGTCGGTGAAACTGTAACTTCTCATAACATTTTGTTTTGGTTGGAAAACATTTGCTTGTATTGTGTTAGAGAAAAGAAAGCACGGAGTAGAGTTCGTCAGGCCCCCTTAACCTTTAATCATTGTACCTACCAGGTTACGGATCCAAGTTGGCATCATAACAAGAAAAACCGTGAGATCATCTCCTGCAAATCAGCACCGTGAGGGATGACGACGGAGGAAACAATCTTTTGATTCGTAGGTGACCTTAATTAATTCGGTCACGACCGATGGTGTGATGGATAATGGCCGAACCGATCCTCGTAAACATCGGCGAGCTGCAAGTTTCCGTTTCTAATCAAGAAAAAACGTGTTTTGTTTTTTTTTAAAAAGGGGGGGGAAATGTCCAGAAAGGCGTTTCCTCGTCGTGTTACGCCAGAAATGAAGGGTTCTGTGGCAGAACGCACGAGATTCCTGCAGACTAAAATGGGAGCAAGAGATCGGGACCGAGAATTATCGCCCGTCTTCTTCTCGCTCTCCGCAGCAACGGGCGACAGTAATTTCCCATAGGAAGCAAATCGGACGACTAGTTGTTGGTGTTTGTTTTTGTTTTATTACCCCCCCTCCTCCTCCTTCGATTTGCGCTGGATGAGAGAAAACCTTTAAGAGAGGAGTGTCGCTAATTTTTATCAACTATTTAACGGCTCTGGTGCACGGTTTGCCGTGTTTGTTTTGTTATAGTATTCCTGTAGGGGGCGTCAAACTCCCGGCCGCCGACAGCCCACGTCACAATATCGGATCAAAACCACGTGACATCTCCAACAAGACAGCTAGATTATTTAAAGTCCGCGCGCGCGCGCGATCTGATCCAAAAACACACACAGTGGGAGATGGTAGCGTACTATTCGCACCAAACTGTCAAAGTCACTCCTGTTCTTGTATTCGAAGCACACACACACACGCACGCACCAGCCGGATTTCGCCGCGGCCTAGATGCGCGCGCATGACCGGCGGCTAGCAGGTGCTCCGAGCTGCTGACTCACAGTGAGGTTAATGGAAAAGAGATTTGCCGTGATCAGGGCGGCTAAAATTCAATAGCTCCACCGCCATAAATACGCTAAAACCACTAAGCTAGATTACTACGCGGTAATAATCAACTCCGATACGTATTACAGAGTCGCACTAACGTGACAGATTTTTTTCACAAGGTTGTTGAATTGTTGTTGTTTTTTGGGTAAAATTTTTTTTTTTTTTGAAGTCATAAATAGAAGAGGCCCGAGTTCAGAGCGTGTAAGGCGGACACCTAGTCTTTCTAATGACAATCCGCCTTTTATGGAGCATTTTGTGGAAGAAAGTAGGTGCGTGGCCTCACTGTTCCTCTATATTCGAATTCCGTGTCAGCTGGATACAAAAACACATCACTTTCCATTGTTGTTATAAAGCGAACAAGAACAGACGTCTGATCAGCTTGCGCAACCCTAACCCTGCCCTCTCTGCCCCACGTTTGTCAAAAAAAAGAACTGAATGACACGGGTCAGGTGTGTTTTCGTGAAGACTATCCACTGTAACTTTGGACTTGCGATTCCATTATAGTATACTTAAATAAGATATTAGCTATTTTCTGTATAAGAACTGTGTATGCAAAATACAGAGGTTTCTTATACATGTTTTTTTCCTCTCTCTTGCCGTTGGATGAGAGAGAAAGAGAGAGGGGGAGGAGAGAGAGATGGAGAAGAGAGAGAGAGAGAGAGGGGGGAGAGAGATGGAGGAGATGGAGGAGATGGAGAGAGAGAGAGAGGAGAGAGAGATGGAGGAGAGAGGAGAGAGAGGAGAGAGATGGAGAGAGAGGAGAGAGAGGAGAGAGAGATGGAGGAGATGGAGAAGAGAGAGGAGAGATGGAGGAGATGGAGAGAGATGGAGGAGATGGAGAGAGAGAGGAGAGAGATGGAGAGAGATAGGTAAATGCTAAGTTAACAGCTTCTATTAATACTATGCGCACGGAAACAGCATTCAAGCAAATAAGAAAACCTCCACAGTATCATCAATTTAGTAATAGAAATTATTATTATTATTATTATTATTATTATTATTAGTAGTAGTAGTAGTAGTAGTAGTAGTAGTAGTAGTAGTACATTTTTGGTAAATATCAGCAATTCTAAGACACCTGTGTTGCTGCTTGTATAAATAGACTGTTCAAACACCCCAACCTTTCTTTCCTAATTGTATTTTAATCTATGCTGTGCACACATACGTCAGCCTGCAAACATTAAATGACAAAAATTGATGTTCGCCGAACCTTTTCGTGTACAACATTTATCTTCCCGTGTCTTCACTTGCTTTATCGTTGATTCTTTGCGAGCGAATCTCCCGACCAGGAGAGTCTGCCAAATCGGGCGTAGTACTTCGCCGTCGAAGGCTGAGAATGTAGACGGCCCGGTGTCGAGTACACGTCACCCGATTTAGAGTTCACGGTGGCGTGTGTGTGACGTGTAGCGCGCTGCGGAGCGAGACTGGGTTGGCGGCGAGGCTACAGGTGGCCGAATTCTTCCGGCCGCCTCCCCAACTCAGGTCAGATCGGGGTTTCGGAGGGCCAGTTAGACTGTTCGGGAGCTAAGCACCCCCCCCTCCTCCACACACACACACACACGCACATTACGTTCCTTACACCTTTATCCAGGTAATCGTTCCGCCTGAACCTAAGAGTACAGCCCGCCGTGCCCTATCAGAGCCGGTACTTTAGACCGAGCGAGTAATCAGAGAACAAAGCGGCCGTGTGTGTGTGTGTGTGTAGGCACGACCGCGGTTCTGGCTCTCTCACATCCATCTGTCTCCCTCCACCGTCCTCCGATGGAGGGAAACCCTGAGAGCGTTGCCGCCGCCACGGCAACTGCCTCCTCCCGCTCACCCAAGATCAAAAATACCTGCTCGAAAAAGCCAGGCGACTCTGAGTGTACACTTACCGGCTGAAAGCTTGGGCGCGCACTCCGACTTAACCGCGTCTCGGTCTCGACCCACCCAGGGTAGTGACAATGGCAGTGGGAAACTCAGTATCGACTGGCGATGATAATGTTTTGGGCGTAGCGCGTTACCATGGCGACGGATATTGTTTGGAGACTCAACGGCCACGTGACCTGAGAAGTACCTTTGTTCGCCTATCATGGCCACTATTATAAAATATTTGCTTTCTTTTCCCCAATTTCTCTTTATTTTCTCGTTCAGATAGATAAAGCAAATAGATAAAATCAAACTGAATCTTTGGTGCTTTATTAGTCGACAGAGATATGAGTATTTAATTTGCTGTTTAATTCATTTTAACAATAAAATCAAATCACGTTTATTATATACATACTCGGAGAAGATACTGAACGGTTTTTTTTTTTTTTGAGGGATCTGTTTATTTTAAAAATTAATCAATTTAAAATCAGACAGGAAAGAAAAGGGCAAAGTTAAATAGAATCGATTTGCGCCCTAACTCCATAGATTTAGAAAAACGTAGGGGCATCTTCAGAGTCGTCTAATGATTGATAAATGACACAGAAAACAACAAAAAAGATTTGCTAACACCGTGACGTATCTATCTCTTAAATCACAAGTATCTATCTCTTGCTCCAGACGCGCAAACCAGTCCTCACTAATGGAGGTTGCTTTATGAAGATTAACGAGCAGTATTGAATTTTTCATTAAATCTTTCGCATCCGTCCTTAACATCTTTGCGCTCGACAGAAAATGAAAATTAACACTCGGTAATGCCATCTCGAGAAGGAACAGCCTTATTTATGTCTTTTCGTGTTAAACTCTAATCTGTTAAGTGATGTCGTCTCTAATAATCTTATGATCATGTTTCATTTACATTCTTCACATATATAATTTATGATCAATTATTACTTCGTGAAATATCACTGTGGGCACGATTTCATATACTTGCGTATAATGCTGACATAACTAAAGCGCGGAATATCATTATTATTAAATAGCATTGTCTTCGAACAAGAGGGAAACGAAAGGTGGCTTATTGTCATCTTTAAAAATTGTATCGCCATATTACACGTTTCCATTGGTTACCCCGATTTAGAGTCATAAGACTGGGCAACACCATGCGCCACGTCAGACTACGGCCCTGAAGTCGCCGATTAAATTTAAAGAAAGTGATTTAGTTCCTGGCACCAAGCCTGGTAAATGGCAGATTAATGAGAGCAGAACCCGACGACATCGCGTTCTACCATCACAGAGGGGGGGGGGAATGGACAGCCAAATCCAGGTAGAATGCCGGTTCTGGACACGTTCAGGCATTGATTGCCACCGTCAGCGAACAATGACGTTCCAGCTGGGTTAACAGCCTCGAGATGGCTCCCCAAGCCATGACGCTGCCATTGACGAAGCTGACTCTCTCTCTCTGTACTGACATCCTCATCTCTCTCTCTCTCTGTACTGACATCCTCATCATCATCATCATCATCTCTCTCTCTCTCTGTACTGACATCCTCATCATCATCATCATCTCTCTCTCTCTCCTCTCTCTGTACTGACATCCTCATCATCATCATCATCATCATCATCTCTCTCTCTCTCTCTGTGTACTGACATCCTCATCTCTCTCTCTCTCTGTACTGACATCCTCATCTCTCTCTCTCTCTCTGTACTGACATCCTCATCTCTCTCTCTCTCTCTCTCTGGGCAGCGTTTCCCGCGAATCTCGCATAGATCGTTGCTCTTGAACCAGCCCACTGAAATTCTATACAAATAATTTAAGAAATGGGTGTCTTTGAACGAGATAATCTACTGCCTCTCCCCCATACATTCAAAACTCGTGGCTCTGTAACTTAAACAAGCAACAACCATTTTAATAGATCGGAACTAAGTTAGGGCTTAGTAACAATGACCATGATAAAAAGCCCCATTGTCTTCTCTTCCTCTAAGCGGAAAATAAAAAAAAAAAAATAATTTAGAAAAGACTTCATTTAGA
Source organism: Nautilus pompilius (assembly GCA_018389105.1). Lineage (NCBI taxonomy): Eukaryota > Metazoa > Mollusca > Cephalopoda > Nautilida > Nautilidae > Nautilus > Nautilus pompilius. Next base: position 74,213 of record JACATO010002440.1, read on the forward strand.
GGTGGCTATACTCTTAATTTGAATAAAATTAATTAAATTAAAATTGCTTATATTAAACATCTATTTTTCTTAGATGTACTTTTATTTTAACTTTATTTCTTAAAAAAAATTATGTATAAATCTTTATGCTACGAAAATTTATACTTGAAAGAGTAACCGATATCGAAATCTTATGATGTTTTTATTTTTTTTAAAAAACATTCACACAGTTTGTTGTTTTGCCTAATTCATATAGCTTTAACTTGCTATAAGAACAATTTTTAATTAATAATAATCAAAATAGAAAGTATGTAAAACAGTAATGAAAAGTTTAAAAAGAAATAAGGTAGGCGAAGAATTATTGTTGAAAGAAGTCTGTAATACAAGGCAACTTATCTTCGATCTCAACCTAAAATACCATGTTAAACAAGGGGATTCGAGTAAAGTCTATCGCATGATAATGGTCAAGAAAATTATGACAGAATAGATGACTTGACAGATCAAGCTGATAATATTTTCAGTTTGGCTTTCATCTCCGTTAATAGTGATAATGAAAAATGTTCTACTGTTGTGAGGCCTTTTTAAAATATTTTTGGAACAATAGCTATGATCTATAAGATATTCAAGAGTCGATACGTTATATACAGCAAGTTTCATTTTGCGATGCATTTTCTTATGTTGAAAAACAGCCATTGGCAAGAGAACACAAGTATTATATAAATACTTTGCAATCAAAGTAGCAGGGGCGGACTGAGAGTATTATAGGCCCTCGGGCATAACTGTTCACTGGGCCCCTTAGTTCTGATGTCAGAGGCTACAAAGCGCCAGATAAGGGGAGGGCGGTTTGGGGGTGTCAATCTCAAAAAAAAATTTAAAAATTAGTTGTCTCAGACTGCATCTGGAGTATATTGGAGTATTCATTTAATAGAATTTATATGGGAATCTCTTGCAGCTGTGGGCCCCTTGTAGCTGTGGGCCAGTGCCCGATTGACTGATGGCTCAGTCCGCCCCTTCAAAGTAGCCACATGTTCAAAGAAGTAACTTTGATTAATAATCAATAGTGCTGTGTTCTAAGATATACATGACTACATTTACAGTACATGAACCATCTCTCCCTCTCTCTCGCTCTTCTCTCTCTCTGTACTGACGTCATCTCTCTCTCTCCGTACCGACGCCATATCTCACTGTACTGACGTCATATCTCTCTCTCTCGCTTTTCTCTCTCTGTACTGACGTCATCTCTCTCTCCGTACCGACGCCATATCTCACTGTACTGACGTCATCTCTCTCTGTACTGACGTCATCTCTCGCTCTCCGTACCGACGCCATATCTCACTGTACTGACGTCATCTCTCTCACTCTCTGTACTGACGTCATCTCTCTCTCTCTCTTATACAAACACGCACGCAATTACGAGGACAAAATGTGTCAATGCAAAAAAACAGAATGGCATTGAACCTATCGAAAGAGACATCGCATCGAGCTGTGGTCTAATAATGGACAACTTCGCTTTGACTCAAAAACAACCACGAGTTTTTGAAAGATCTTAGCTAAATTTTTGATAAATCAAAATTAATTTCGTTCAGTCGCATAAACACAATCGTTTTTAGTTTCTCGTGCAGAATAACGTTTTTGAATCGAGCTTAAACAAACGGATTAGTTGTGAAAGACCAGGCGAAACCTTAATGGCTTCACGTCTCTCCTGTTATAAAATCGCTCAAAACCCAAACCGTTGTCCACTAAGACAGGGTCCTTGTGAATCATTGCCACTGAGCACTAGTTAGCTCGCAATTCGTTTAAAGCCGATCATTATCTAAAGATTGGTCCAAAGTCGATATTCTTTAGTAAATCGCACCAGGTGTTAGCAAAATATTGTCAGTAATTTCGCTTGCATTGTATAAAGAATTTGAGTTGGACAGAACCTCGCTGTAAAAATTCGATCGGTTTCGTAGATAAACCGTAAAGCAGCAGAATGTAACTTCTAGAATCTGTAGATCGGGCATCGAATCACCATGTTGACAGATAGACCAAACGACAGGCATTATCTACAGATGCACTTTTAACTTGATACTGCTTCCGAGAATAGCCGCTGCCTAATCCATTTTTTTATTATTATCATAAATGAACATATTCATCGTCTTACGGCCCTTAGAAATCCATTTCGTCGATAGAAAACCACTAATCTTTGGAAGCCATAACTAATGCGTTTTCATCTGACATGAAGCTAAATTTCTGCCACCGAAACCTAAAGCCTATAAAAGGATTAGATTACTCCATTTGTCTACAGCTTGAATACCTGATTAATTTGTTCTCTTGTTTACTTTGACGGAATTATTCATTACCTTTACCTGCACAAATATAAATCAACTCACGTAGGTATCCAGCAGGTATCACATTTTCAAATGACTGAATACTACATCCCGGTACGATATCGCATCTAAGTCACACCTGCCTAATCTTTAATCCTTTGATTATGATAATCTGCTTTAGCAGCAAGATAGCCTTTATAATGAAGATAATTTGGTTATTATTTTTTTTTTGAAACGAGAAATAAAATGAAAACCTCGCCCTAGTTTCTCGGTGATATTAAAAGCAAAGGGTTGTAGTAAATGCATTGCCTGTATGATCATTTACAGCAGCTTATTTCATTTAATAAAATTAACATTTAAAGAAACACTTAAAAACAAAATGCTTAACATTCTTCAAAACTACTGAAGTATGAAACTTTCTGAAGATTAGATTTACCTAAAAATTTTTACACCTGTCTTAATAAATGTAAGCCGAGTAATAATTAAAACAAGAAAAAATTTTTCCGTAATTTCACGGTAAATATTATTGTGATTGCCCTGAACAGTCTTCTTCAAATATCTGAATAACTACAATTTCCTAATCGTTACGATAACAACGCATTTCTGCTGGCACTTTAAAACAGTCGTCCGTAACCGTTCTGTAGATACCTCAGATACGATATTAAACGGTGTTTGTTACAGGACATCTCTGAGCGGACTTTACAGTCACCCTGTAAGATTTTGATTCGACACTACGAAACACTGAAATAAAACGCGAATTTTTTTTTCTCTTTTATATGGTGCATACAAAAGTTTGAAAGAATTTCCCTTTCGAGACAAAGATAAGTGATGTTATTATTTTCACGAAAACAAACTCAGTTTCTACCAATATAAATCTGCTTATTGACTGGCGACTGTCTGTTTAGCATTGTAGTTTGTGTGTGGTTGTGTGTGTGGTTGTGGTTGTGTGGTTGTGTGTGGTTGTGTGTGTGCGTGTGGTTGTGTGTGATTGTGTGTGCGTTTGGTTGTGTGATTGTGTATGGGTGTGTGTGGTTGTGTGTGTGTGTGGTTGTGTGTGTGCGTGTGTGTGGTTGTGTGTGTGCGTGTGTGTGGTTGTGTGATTGTGTGTGGGTGTGCGTGTGGTTGTGATTTGTGTGGGTGGGCGTGCGTGTGGTTGTGTGTGTGCGTGTGGTTGTGTGTGATTGTGTGTGCATTTGGTTGTGTGATTGTGTGTGTGGTTGTGTGTGTGGTTGTTTGTGTGCGTGTGGTTGTGATTTGTGTGGGTGTGTGTGTGGTTGTGTATGGTTGTGTGTGGGTGGGTGTGTGTGGTTGTGTGTGGTTGTGTGATTGTGTGTGGGTGTGCGTGTGGGTGTGTGTGTGCGTGTGGTTGTGATTTGTGTGGGTGTGTGTGCGTGTGTGTGTGGTGTGTGTGTGTGTGTGGTTGTGTGATTGTGTGTGGGTGTGCGTGTGGTTGTGATTTGTGTGGGTGGGCGTGCGTGTGGTTGTGTGTGTGTGCGTGTGTGTGGTGGTGTGTGTGATTGTGTGTGGGTGTGCGTGTGTGTGGTTGTGATTTGTGTGGGTGGGCGTGCGTGTGGTTGTGAGTTGTGTGTGTGTGCGTTTGGTTGTGTGATTGTGTATGGGTGTGTGTGGTTGTGTGTGTGTGTGTGGTTGTGTGATTGTGTGTGTGGTTGTGTGTGGTTGTGTGATTTGTGTGGGTGTGTGCGCGTGTGGTTGTGTGTGGGTGTGTGTGTGCGCATGTGGTTGTGTGTGATTGTGTGTGCGTGTGGTTGTGTGTGATTGTGTGTTGGTGTGTGTGTGGTTGTGTGTGTGATTGTGTGTGTGTGGTTATGTGTGTGGTTGTGTGATTGTGTGTGCGTGTGGTTGTGTGATTGTGTGTGGGTGTGTGTGTGATTGTGTGTGTGGTTGTGTGTGTGATTGTGTGTGTGTGTGGTTGTGTGTGTGATTGTGTGTGTGTGGTTATGTGTGTGGTTGTGTGATTGTGTGTGTGTGTGGTTATGTGTGTGCGTTTGGTTGTGTGATTGTGTGTGTGTGTGTGGTTGTGATTTGTGTGGTTGTGTGTGGTTGTGTGTGTGCATGTGGTTGTGTGTGGTTGTGTGTGTGCATGTGGTTGTGTGTGATTGTGTGTGTGTGTGGTTGTGTGATTGTGTGTATGTGTGTGTGTGTGGTTGTTAGGGATGCATGCTGTTTACCTGTTTAGCTTGGTACTCGTGTCATAATCTAATAGGACAGAGTGAGAGAGCGATTTCCTTTAGCGCATGCAGTACAGGTAGATAAAAAAGGCGATCGCTCCTATATAGACAGGTGAAACAAACCGTATGGTATTGATTAATAACAGTAAAGGGCAGAACAAACAGTATAGCTCGCAGCTAGACAGATAACGAGGTCAGTCAACAAAGACGAGGGCAGGCCACGAGATAAATGACGTCATGCAGACCGGGGCGGGGGCAAGACCATCTGTACCATGTCATATTTGAATTCTGGACGTAGACGACGGTTTTCCTTTAATTTTTCTTTCCGAGGCTTGTCTAAGCGCTTTTTTCCTGAATACGTCGGTTTCCTGTGCAGCAGATTTAGAACGATATGAAAGGCTTTACATTTTTTAAAAAATTTTTTTAAATAAGTCTTTTCGTTAATCCAGCTTTTCCTTTGATATACTGAAAACTAAAGACGTGAGGATGAGGAGTTAAGGTTATGGAAATTAATAATTTATGTGTGTGTGTGTGTCATTACGGTTATCGTCTATCAATTAATTAAATATGCTATTAAAAGTCTCCTTTTAGCCGGACGCACAATAGTTTTCCAGCTGGCAGCCAAGTTTTTTTACATCGCCAACTATCGTCATGCGCTAATATAATCCATGTTATTTCCACCACCAGATCTAAGAAAAAGCGTTTCACCTGTCCAAGCAGAAAACGGGCTACAAACAACAGAACCATGAGAGCAATCCTCGGCTTGACAAAAAGGGAAGTTCTTTCGGCAGTGCTCGTCGGCGGGAAAAGCCGAGGTTCCGCGAATGCCTATATGCAATAGATTAACGAATGGTGAAAGATGAAGAAGTCCACGATGCTCTTAGATTGTTTATGTTTGAATCGTTTCAACCTGGAATGGAATCTATTGCAAGTCTTGCCATCATAGCTACACAACAACGCTGCTGAGACATGATTTTCGATCATACTAATCTATTCTAGTAACTTCGTTTAAACATATAATCTAAAGCTAAAAATTAAAAGTCATTCTAAAATACTGGAGGGTTTTAAATAATTTGTTAATTTGTTTGGTAGAAGCTAAAGCCTTTGACTGTAATAAAATCATTGAAAATAACTTTCGAGATATTAATATGGCAAATAAGAGGGGGTGTATTAATTACTTACATATACATACTTAGTTGATTTATCTTCTTAGCTTTAATGGTTGGAATATATTAGTTTTTAATATATTATTTGATTAATTTCTCTTACTTTATAAAATGCAAATATTTGTTGCGATCTCAGGAACTGTAGTGGTAAATCAGCTTCAACTGTACGCTATGCACGAACTTGCTGATCGCATCATTTTGTATTTCTTTTCCTTTTCCAGTTTTGATGTGGAAAAAACTAACTGTTAATAGTATGGTAATTTCCTTTTACCATGGTGATGCACGATTAAAAACCACGTGATAACTCATACTATCAACATTATGTAAAATAAGAAAGTTCTTTAGACTCGAAATTTGAAGAAAAAAATAACAACAATATATCCTCCTTTTTTTAAAAAAAAAAAATTCAGATGATAGCCGGACATGGCAGCGAAAGCTGCTCCCACCCTTAAGATTTCTATTAAAATCTTTCGTTTAAGAATTCATCCGCCGTTTTTTTGTTCCCCTCTGTTCTGACAACTTTATCATCCGTACTTAGACTTCTCCCCCCCCCCCCTCTCCGTCCGTCCGTCCCGTCAGATGTCGCTAAATCTGTTTGGAACCGGCTCGTGAAAGCCATTTTCCCAAGCCATTACTATAGATGACGTCATGGATATCAGAAAGGAAAGATTGCTTACGCAGTGTGGAAAGTTCGGACTCCTCCGGATGAAGTCGCGGCGGGAGGGTGAATTCGCTGGTGCCAACCTACACTGGCGGGACAACGCCAGAATGAGACAATAAAATCCGGTCTATTTAGCCGAGGAATGGGTGCCAAACAATCCATTTTAAATAAAGTATGTTAAACAATTTGAAACATAATAATGGCGCGCACTTGTTCACCTACCCTTACTTGAAAAAAGGGCACAGATTGTTTTCTCTCGTGTCTGCTGAGTACTGCATGACATCAGATCCGTAGGTAATAATCTTCCCAACTTACCCCCTCGGCTCATCTTCTCTTCGGTCTTTTTTTATTGTTTTTTTGGTTTGTTTTCTTTTCCACTATCCAGAATCGTATTTCCTATAATCACCTGAAAAGAAAAGAAAAAAAAATACAATGAAAAAGACAAAATTTAAAAAAAAAAAAAAAATTTACAAAATTAAATCAGGTATCTATTTTGTTGATAAACAATAGAAACTGCAAAGGGTCTGAAGGTGTGCTCAACCTTTCTGTGACCAACTACATTAAAGCGCAGGTCCTAGGTAAAGTGAAAGTACGAAGTGGATCAAAAATATCCTAAATGATAAATCTAGGCTTCTAAACTAGGGGCCATTTAGAATTGGAGAGTAAATATACCTATTCTGATATTTTCCCCCTTCGTCTTAGCGGAATAAAATCACGCGAAAGAAATGTCAAAAATGGATGAATGTGACGTCATCTCGAATGTTATCCGCAGTATTTTTTCATGCATAGAATCGTTATTGCTGTTGTTATTTAAAGTAAGGTCTTTACTGTTCCTATCCACGCTGCCAACATTACTATAATTATCCACAGTGGCGTTGTTACTACTGTTATCCATAGTGATCTGATTACTATTATAATCCACAATTATGATATTCTTATGACAATTATACAGAATAACATCATTTCTGATGCATTCCACAGCAACCCAATCGCTGTTGGTATCGAAGTGACGTCATTAATAGCGTTATCTACAACAATGATAATCGTTATCGTAATTTTGCCTCTTTAAAAACCAAAGGACCAATATAAGATGACTTAACGCCATTTCACCAATGCCTGTCGACATTTTCAGCACAGTCACCTTAAAGACCATTCACTGGCAATTAGAACCATGCTATTTCTTCCAAACGGCTTTCCTCGTAATTCTCAGAAAGAGGCTCTCAAAATTCTAAATTGATCGCCTGGCCAAACCAGTGGCGAGTGATTATACTGGCGCGACAGGCCCACCGCTGAAGCCATCGTCCTCGAATCTTTTCCACGGTTCTGGTTAGTCAGAATACATCTGCCTGGCGTCAGTCAGCGTCAGGCAAGAGCACAGTCTCGCGAAATACAGCGGTGGAAGCGTGGAGCTCGTTGATAGAGATTTTGGTTGCTGGCATCAGCAGGTTTTGAAACACCCCCCCCCAAGGAGACTCAGCGCCTGCTCTGCAAATCCGGTCCGAGCGATGAGGATTCTCTTCCAGCCTCCACGGATGAGACGAGCAGGCTGGAATCGTGCCTGCTCTTCCAGCGCAAACTGCATCAGTTTTATACCGACGATGTTTACAGTAAATCTACCGTCTTTTATGTGTGCAATGGAAACACAGTAAACACTCGTTTGAGGTATCCCCCCAAAAAAACCATCACATTAATGCTATAAAAATTAATACAGATAACTTTAAGCCAACTGCCAAAGGTTAATCGTGACTTCTGGTGTGCAGACATGATGGCCAACGAGGCTGAACGCAGAAACGAAGGTTTATCTGCTTGTGGCTAAAAGAAGCTCGAAAAAATCCCTAATATTTTTTTAATAAATAACACGTCATCAAAATCCGTCTGGGGTTTCCCAGAGCAGTATGAAATAGCAGGATAATTTTAGGGTTTACTTGTCGCTATTTTATGGAATAACAAAATCTTTAAAATCGGATTCTGATTTGTGGAAAATTGATGGATAGAGACGCCAACAACAAAAAAAAAAAACTGTTTCCACAGTCATCTGTGTCACGGAAAAAAGCTGGTCGGTGCTAAAAGGGTTAAGTGTGCTCGGGCCGAACCACCCCCGAGAAAGTCGCGGTTTTGTGGGACCGACGAGGTGGTGCCCTAACATGGCGGGTTTCGCTGGTCTGGAGCATCCTGGGCGAGTTGGAACGAAATAAACGCGTTATTGTCTGACGACCGTAAATAGATGGCGGCGATCTTAGACCCTTCTCCCATCTACTCGGAAGCCATTTTGAGAGTTCCCCCCCCCCACGAAGTTTTAAAATGCAGTTCTTGAAGTCGAGAGGATCTTCGATCTCGTTAAAGAATAAAATCGAAATTCGTAATACATTATGATTTCGTGTTGCGAACGATTTAATTTTGTTGCTGCTGTAGCCGAGGTTTTTACGTAAATTCCCCTTTTTTCTGGTCAACTGCTCCGGATTCCTTTAACGCGGAACCTGAACCATCCTAGATCGCGTAATAATTTGATTTTAATTATTATTCTCCAACCGACATCGATTACTTCATTACAGAAAACGAACAGTGCAACACAAGGAAGCGCAGATAGATAGACTGTCTCGTACGCACGTTAGGTTACGTTTCTCCCGGACGGAACTCTTCTCCGAACTGGAACTGATAACGGCACCGAGCCGAGATTACGCGGATCATACAGCGGGAAAAGGGCACTCTATCGTTCTGGCAACGACGGCTGGATATGGATCCAACTTGTACTTCAACTACCGGCAGATTATGTAATCTGCTTCGTTGAAGTTTAATAGCATCCTAAGAACGAAGGGAGAATGGAAAACCCAGTTGCATTTTCCAAGAATAGCCGGAAGTCTAATTATCGACAGAATCTGATTACGGTAACACGGAAGCGTGAATTGACTTTCGTTTTAAATCAAATTCTGCGGGATTAAAAAAAAAGTCCGTTTGCATGAACTTTTAAATTCAAAACTTGATCAGAAAAATTCTGATAAAATTGCAAAATTTATACTGATGCAGAGGATGATAAAGCATGAGTTAGTTAGTATTCGTGTTGAACTGGCTACGCAGGTAACGAATGAGCCGTGCATGGATTTCTCGTTAGGAGTTATATTCTTGAAAAAGCTACCGCGTGTCACAGCCCTTATGGCTCAGCCTGTGCTGAATAATACAGATCTGAAGAGTGGTTGCATACGGAGGGTTAAAATGTAGATAGCTAGTTCTCTCTCTCTCTCTCTTCTCTCTCTCTCTCTCTCTCTGTAATGACGTCATCTCTCTTTGTTCTGACGTCAGTCATCTCTCTCTTTGTTCTGACATCAGTCATCTCTCTCTGTAATGACGTCATCTCTCTTTGTTCTGACGTCAGTCATCTCTCTCTTTGTTCTGACATCAGTCATCTCTCTCTCTGTAATGACGTCATCTCTCTTTGTTCTGACGTCAGTCATCTCTCTCTGTGGATATTTCTATGATGGAATCAACACATTTCATCTTCGCTTAAATGCCTTTTACCAGGTTTGTTTTGCTTTTTTTCCCCCCTGATTCAGAGACCATAAATTCTGCCATAAAGGTTTTGCTATCGCACACAAAAGGATGCACGACGCCTTCGGGGAATAGAAGTGCTCGTCGATGCGATTCTAAAACTGATTCGCAGTAACATTATCAGCCACCGACAACAACGATTTTGGTGCAAACAGATTTTGTTGCTGTTGGCTGTTTTCTCTGTCATATCGAACAAAGCAAGAAGCTGTGCCCAGTTTATAATCATGATCCGGTAACTGTAGACAGCTCGGTGATTCCGTAATTCACGCTCAAAACCCATATATTGTGAAAGCCTCTACGAAATTTCAGTTCGCGACATCTAAGGTTCAAACTCGGTACTTTCAGCGGTTAATGGGTCTGCACCCTAAATGGCTGAAACCTGCAAACCTTCTCGTCGAGAGACACTCGCCGATCCACGGCGTGTCCACGTGATCTGGAAGCGGCTCGATACCGTTAAGCATCCTGGTTCAAAACCAATATCCGATTAGTAAATCACAATGCCCAGCTATCGAAACCTGAACACTTTCAAGCGTTATTAGCGTTTAATAAACATATTAATTTCGACGTATGTTCGACCTTCGGTTGAGGTCGGTGAATGAATCGCACCTAATAAAACAGGGCGGCCGGTAAGGTCCAGAACTTCACCAACCAGACCCCGACCTTTAAATCTCCCATCAGTTTGCCTTTAAGTGAAGAATTTACAGAGAATCACACAGCCCCCGACGTGTCATCTAATATAACGTGGGCTCATCTTTATCACTAAGTACCAAATATGTGCCTCCATATTTTATACATTAGTCATGCATGTGTAGAAGCACATGATCACTTAACTCTAGACTCAATAAAACGAGCTCGCTTCATAGGCCTCGATTGTAAGCTGATTCGCGGCCGGTTACCCCAGTGACACGTCCGTGAGCGTCTCGTCCGCATGCGCCATTAGTTGTTTGTCCAACTTCCTATGCCTCTAGTCAATTTACCTTTTTGCAAAAATCATTAGGAATAAAGTTAAGGTAGCTGCGTAGAGTAGTTGACTTAATGTTTGTTTTTTTTTTTGTACACCGCAAAGAATGTTCGTGACGGTACAGCAGACATTGCTTCGGGAAGTAAATGCAGATACACGGATTTCGCCTGCCCGTATAAACTTCCTATCTCTCTGGACTTGCGTCTGCCTACTTCAGTATGTGGGAAGACGACGCATTCATTGCGTGTGGGAGGTCCCCCCCCCACAGCCGCAGGCACTCCGATTTCCTCCCGCATCTAAACATGAAGAGTTCTAGTAGAGATTCCCGTAGCTTGCTTGGTGAACGAGACTGCCACCCCCCACCCCCCGACACACACCTTCCTCTTCCGGCCCACCGCTGCGAGATGTCTTCAGGTCTGGAAAGTCGGGACAGAGGTTCGACAACGAACCGCCCGGACGGTTTTGATCAGAAAGAGAAGCATTTGAAATTACACAACAAGGCCAAGGACAGCAACATTTCTACCTGAAACAATTAGCGAGTACTTGCAACTCAGAAATACGTTATCTGCGAGCCGCGTACAATGCAGTATGGCTGACATACTGGGAAATTAACAAACAGTAATTCTAAAAAAAACAAAAAAAAACGGAACTTTGTTAGAATAAACGAACAAACAAGAAAAAGTAACAAAGATAAAGCATGGATATGGCTAAAACCCACGGGTAGGTGAGCCCCGCTAAAAATATCGAGTTTTTAGAATTAATAAGCGGAATGGAAAGCGACGAACGAGACCGAAGATGGCCGAATGTTCTCTAGCTGACACGTGATTAACACCAAGATGGTGCGGATATCTGGACTGCAGGCACATCGTTTTGTACACAATGTGTCGAACTCGCTAATTTTTTAAAGAAGGAAAGGTCGGTCGATTCTTTAAAATTGTTTTAGAAGGCTTCTTCTTCCTTACTTTTCTTCACTAATACGTTAATTAACTAAATTATATACAACCAAGTAAAATTTAGCTCCTTCCCGCTACCACGACACTCGCGGTTTACCAGGAAGACATATCCTGGGGTCGGTCTACACTGGGTTCGCACGTTTTGCCGCTGTGTACTGAGTACACAGAGCCTTTGAACTCGTGTATAAACTCACTTCGCGCTCACCAACCTGTCCAGAGACGCACGGACCACCAACCAATGGGACGCCGCCAGTGCCACGTTGCTGAGGACTAAAATGCGAAGCCGATTTCTTTGCCAAGGTGAGAGAGAGAGAGAGAGAGAGAGAGAAGAGAGAGAGAGAGAGAGAGATGGGAGCTGTTTGCTCGAAGCAAATCTAAAGGAAGCGCTAGATTTCCAAAGCCATGCCCCCGTCCTCCTCCTCGGTGGCCCTAGTCGGACCAGAAATGTCACGTATAATGAATTCGAAATCTTTATATTTCCAAACCAATACCAGAAACAGGTCAGGTTTCCCCGACAATGCTAATGTACCGGCAAGAGTAAAAGGGGGATTAAATCTTTCTTTCTTCCCAAGTTAACGTGAATCACAGATTTTCCTTCCTCCCGCCACCACGTCTCAACAAAGTAATGCTTTGGCCTTTTAAGCCGAACAAATCCCCTTAAAGAGAAAGAAGAAACAATTTTTTTCCATCTGAAATGCGATTACCAATTAAACGTCACCAGAAACACAGATCACTTTAAAACTGAGTACAGTCTGCTACCGAAATATCTTGGTATATATCAGTCTAATGGCGAAAAGGGCCAAAAACCCAAGGTCAATCCCCGGAGAAATGCAAAGAAACATCGTATGATAAGGGGGTTATGACTCCGCCGTTTGTCCCCTTATCAGTGAAATATCGTATTTTTTTATGGTGTGACGAGTAAATCCATTGAAAGATCGCCATTTCTGTTTATACGTATATGAAGGATTACAACGCTATTGCTATCATTGTACTTCAAAAGATTTCCTTTCAAACGACACACACATCTCGCTAAACACGCGCGCTCCTATCCGTCCGCGTCGGTCTGTAGAAGTTGATGTTTTTGTGCGTCAGTCTCGAGTGTCATTTTTGACCGTGTTACGTCATTTCCGGCATCGTCATCTTTTGTCGGCCGTATTCAATAGTTCTATCAAAGCCAATACCGTGGCCATCACCACCACCCCAATCTAATCGGTACACGGTCATAATAAAGAAAGCTGATGCGCCCATGTTTGATATGTTTATCGACGACTCTAATCCAGCAGCCGGGGTTTGTTCTAGCCATGCACGGGACTGTCACGGTAATGAACAATTCCGACCACGTGACATCAATGGAAATGTTTCAAATACCCGTTCCATCCTTTGTTTGTGATTTTCTTCTTCTTCTTGGCCAGTTCTGGCTTACCGTCGTTCACGTTTCACACCTCTGTCAGTAACACTCGAATTTAAGTTTGTTTTAATATTCTGCAGATCGAAAAAACGATCAAGATACGAATACTTGTTGTTGTTGTCGTTGTTGATGGTGGTCGTGTGTTTTTCTTAGAGTATGGGAGTAACCCATGGAAAGTAAACAAACTCCCGTGTTCCGCTGTTGTCAGGAAAACCCCCCTCTCAGACACACAATCCGACGCTGGCTCGCAGCAAGAACAGCGGGCGGGTAGAGCTCTCAGTATATCAGGAAGACTTCCGGTTGTTCACCAGCCGAGGTGTATTGTTTCTGCGTCAGTCTCCCAAACTGCGAAATTCCCTCACTCGGTTTACCTGACTCCGTCAATGGAGGAACTCCGGCTACTCTACCGCCGGAGACGATTCTGTTACGCACGAATTCACATACGGCAACAACAACAACAACAACAACAACAACAAAAGCTAGGATGGATTTCCACCGGCCAGTGAATACTTACGCAGGTATCTTGATAAAGGAAGGGGGATAACGAGGAAAACAACAACCAAACCGGAGACTATATATATCAAATCTGACATAACTTAATATGATCGCTGATTACTTAATCAGATTTTCGAAACGTTTCCTGCCCAAGAACCTGTATCGAGAACCAGTTATCAACTCCCATTTTCCTCCTGTCTTCTGGGCGCTCGCCGCAGCCACATCGTCCGGAGGAGAGGGATGTGGACGAGACAGAAACCTCTGCGAAAATGTTTACTTTTATTTTATTTATTTATTCTGGATTGTTTTTTTTTTTGTTTTTTTTTTGTAGCACGAATATTATCGGTATTAATGGCTCAGTTCCAATGGCTATTTTGGGGGGGGCAGAGCGCTCGCGTCTTCGTGCGACTAATCAGGCGCGAGCGTTGTTGCTATGGAGACGAGAGCGAGACAGAAATGGACAAAACAACAACAAAAAAATTATAATAGACGAAATAAGATTTTTTTTTTTTTGAAAAAAATAATAAGATAATTCTCGATTTTCTTTTACGTGTGTGTGTACTACTGCAAGAGGGCAGATATATGTATATCAGAAGGCAATAAAATAGGCGTTAGGGAGCTCACCGGGGTATCATTTAAGGCCGCTTACACGTTAGAAAACAGCTGCCCTTTTGCGTCACTCCGTAATGCCGTCTCCGTCTCTCTGATTGGTCGGACGGGCGCCATAATCGGCAACCACAATTCCCTAACGAGTCTGCAGCGCCAAGGCGAAGAGAAGAGAAGAGGAAAAGGAGGAGGAGGGGGGGGAGAGGGAACAACAATAAAGAGGAGGAGGAGGAGGACTGGGGAGGGGCGAAACCGGCGAGATGTGGAACGCACACAGGCCTCGCTTGGCGCGCGCGCGCGTGTGGTCGGGGATGGAGCCGGAGTTGTTCTCTCTCTCTCGTTAAATTTGCTTTTTCATCGCCCGCCGGAACCTACCTGGCCGGCCGCTTCCATATATGGGCATGCTGAGCCGGCACAGGTGAGGTCAGTGTCCGAACGGACTGAAAGGAACGACGGTGTCTGTTATCAGGGGGGGGGAGGAGGAGGACAATCCCCCCCCCTCTCCTCTCTCTCTCGAGCTGGATTGCCCTTGAACCGGGTTTATAAGCGATTCTGTGGAAGCCCTACCAGGTATGCTGCTGTTGAACGCACAATTGTTTCCCTCCTTCCCGACACACATTCTCCCTCCTCCCTCTCTCTCTCTCTCTCAACAATAAAGGAAAGGAATAAAGAGGAGTGAAGAATGCCTGAAGCCCCGTCCCGCGCACAAAGAGCGTGACAAACCGGTTTCGGCCGACATACCAAGAGTTCCGTGCCCACCCTCTCCCTTTCTTCCCCTTTTTTTCATATTTAAAAAAAAAAAAAAAAAAGTCGGCGAGAAGTGAAAATCAGCGCCGCCTGGGCAGGCGTCCTGCTCGGTAGGGGTCGTGTCAGCCCTCCCGAATGACTGACGCAGACGATAAGAAGACCAGTCGTCTTAAAAACGGGCAAACAGGCGCCCGGCCCGAGATGGCGGGCAGCAGAAGCTTTCGTTTATTCCGTGTTTGTGTTCTTTCCCTAAAGACTGGAAAGAGGGGACGGGGAGCGGAGATCGCCCTGGAGTCTAGTGAGGGCTGGCTGGGATCCCGCCCGCGCCATATCAAGAACTCGCGCGCTCCACTTCCCTGTGCTATCATTTTATTCGTCGTCGTTGCTGCTGTTTGAGGGAGACAGACAGGACTGTAGGTTTGCCGTCTGTCGGCCGGATTCTAACCGAAAGTGGGGGGGGAGAGAGCGAGAGGGCTTCAGGACGTCGTAGATCCAGGTCTCTCCGTCACGTGCCCACGCCCTGTCGCAAGGCGACTACTCCAGGTGTCGACCACGGGGGGACAATGCCCGACCCCGGCTGCTGCTTGATTGGGCCAGCTGCCACTTCCAGTCGGCCCGGTCCCCCCCGTTCACGGGTTACCCCTGTGGAAGGCGGCGGGAACCGGAGAGGAAATGTCCACTTCTGCTTTTGTTCAATTGAAAAACCGCGAAACAAAACAGCGGAAGTTCGTAATTTCGCTTATTTAACCCTTTGGCGACGAGCGCGCCCGGGGATTAGCGGGAAGGAGATAATGGTCGTGGAAAGGGCGCTTTCGCGAACGCACGGTTTCCGATGTTTCGCGAGCCGTAGGGAGGAGTCAGTCGGTGCGCGGACATCCTTCTCCGTGGGTCAAAAATACCCCCCCCCCACGAATAATAAAATCACGTGCCATCCATAGTTTTTAAGAATGTTCCCGTAAATAATGATCTTTTACCAACTCCTCTAGACCCATCAGTTACGAAGAATAATCCGCATAATCTTTTCAGTGCCCTCTCCCCTATCCGCAGATAATTTTATCCTTGTGCCGGATGAGAATTACAGGTCTAAACGTTTCACTATATAAACTGAATTCGGGTACAGCGGCAATGCTTGTGCACACATACATGGCGGTGGAAAGACTCGTCCACTGCCATCTAATAAAAACGATACATTATTGGGGGGGTTTTTGTTTACATTTCAATAAGATTAAAGAAAGAGGAGAAGAGACGTTCTCTAATCAGAAGACGTCATCGTTAGAATATCTGAAGAAGTGTTCATCTGGCCATTACGCAGCGAAGGCCTAACACCCGAATTCGGACTTATCACGTGATTTATTTACAATAGACTAGTCTTTACGTCAAGTCTTGATTTTAAGGAATCATGGAACGGTGATTAGCAACAGTAATAACAAAATTTAAAAAATAAACAGTTAAGAATGCAACTAATTGGTTTCTCTCTATGTACTGACGTCATCTCTCTATGTACTGACGTCATCTCTCTCTATGTATTGACGTCATCTCTCTCTCTATGTATTGACGTCATCTCTCTCTCTATGTATTGACGTCATCTCTCTCTCTATGTACTGACGTCATCTCTCTCTCTTCTGGCTGAACCCATTTTCATTATTCCAACCTGCTCGTACACGCTCTGCGAGAATCGAACCGACGATCCTTGTGTGTGGGGGGGGGACACCGCCACTGGTATATACAGAGTTAATACAGAGACAGGCTGAGCAGTCTTCTAGGTACACATAACTTAAATTTGCCATATATATATAGAATGCCTGTCCGGAACCCTGACTGACAGCGTGTGGCGTAGTTTCCCCAAACCCTTTCGTCGAAAGGCGCTTGCGTTTCGGACGTGTCGAGTAAAATGGCCACACTCCTTCCTCAACATTACTCGACAGACCAGCAGAACGAATCCTCTACATTTGACAGAGATAAATATCCAGCAGCATCTCAACATATTGGACGACAATAAAAGATTCTGGAAGCTTACTTTTCGTGTACTCTTTCATGCAGAAATTTTGAGAAACCTTCAGATATAGTTAGTTTCATTGTCTGGCTAAGCAACTCCATCTAATCTAGAACCTCTTGTGCTCTTCAGAGGAGCATGTACACAAACCATAGTTTACTTTTTCACTGTGCAATGCTGCTATAATTGACAATTACATATTACCCATTATGTTATCGTTTTTTTCCGCAAAGTAAAATAACAGATAATTAATCCTTAACGGGTTTTATCATTCGTGCAATGTAAATATCAGTTAATCAGGCTGTTTGAATGCTGTCGTTGTCACGCTTGTCACTAGCTTTGAAGCTTAAAGCAGGGGGAAGTAATCCGACAAACCGGGTGGACTTCTTTACTTAAAAAAAAACAACAAACAAACAAACAAAAAACGAATGTCACTGCGAGATATAGTGGACCCTTCTGAAGTCAATAATTTTAATTTGCTAAAAAATCTAAATAAATATAATTGCACATGTAATCTTTGGCAACATCTTTAAATAAAGCTGTACCACTGACGTATTTTCACGGTACATAATGCATGGCTTATTGGTAATAGCTTTAAATCTGTTTTTTTTTAAAAATTATTATTATTATTATTATTATTATTATTATTATTATTATTATTATTATTATTATATTATTATTATTATTATTATTCAGATATTTACTTCCAAAAAATTATGGACTTTGTTTTTAGAGACCAATATGATTTAATCGACTTCTGATATAAGTGATAGGGGTACATTAAATTTCTTTGTAAGCCACAAAAACCTCCTTGTGCTACTGTAAGTGAAAGATAGACCTAATATTATAGAATCTAATAAGGCGCAGGGCTAATAATCTAATTTTACTGTAAGTGAAAGGGAAAATGCAACATTTCTGCAAGTGCTGGGGCTTATATCCTGGATTCTACTGCAAGGTATAAGGCTGATAGTCTAGTCCCACTGCAAGTGGCTGCACTTGAGTGATAGGATTTATATTTTCCTCCGTCTTGCATTATAAAAACGCCATAGTGACATTTCACGCGATTCGCCTCTGTCCATCTGTTTCTGCTCTTTCTCCTTTACCGACATCTAAAGCGACCTGTTAATATCTACACTTGGGGGGGGGGAAGGCCCACCAAGCCATCCAGTCGCTTCAAATGGTTAATGCTCTTCTGCATTAATAGTTATCCATCATTTCCTCAAACCTCTTCTTTCGCTCTTATTAAATTAGCGTATATGTCCATAGCAGTTCACGCAGAGTTTAGCAATTTAGTTCTTTCATTTAAAATCTCCCAAACAGATTTTATAAAAAAAAAAAAATATTATTAAGACACTTCGCTATCATTACGTTTTTATTTCATTATTTCTGTTTTTTTTTAAAAATATTTCTGTCTTTCTGTAATTTTTAACGCGATAGTTGGATAAATATTCAAAGTGGTATATTTGTTCTCCAGTCGGCTAGAAAACTATGGCGCAAGGGCAGATAATAACGCACTGCAAAGTACAGATAATCCACTGCATAATCAATTTTTCTTCTTATCCCTCAACAATAATTGTCCCACAATATATACACAAATTAACATTTTTCAGTAAAAGCAATTAATTAATACACTGCGCTACTTTCTATAGGAGAGGAAACTCACAGCTCCCAGACTTTAACGTTCCGCAAGTATTTAAATAAAGCAGATAACCTCCCTTTAAGGACTGATACCGGAGAGCAGAAAATATCAGTTGCCTTCAGTCGAACTTTTACAGTTGCAATCTCAGTATTCAAAATAACTTCAGCTTTTGCTTTCCTTTTCAACGACCTCGCTCTGCGACGGATCATCCAACAAAACGGAAACAAAAAATAAGTTAAGACGTCGACGTGCACTTCCAGAGATTTTTTAAAGTATTCTCTGGCTGTTTTTTTTAAAAAATCTTATTACTGAAACTTCGGCCTTTAACTTTTAATTCCAGCTTCTGTACACGTTAAGCCCAAATGGAACTTTTAAATCGCTTTTCTGTGTACGAACGAATGTAGAAATAGCAACAAAAGGTAAGAGGCTTGTCCAGACAGTTTTCGTTTCCATGTCAACAAAGGATGTCCGAAGAACAGAAAATCCGATTGCATTGCGCATCAACCGTACTTAGCACTGACTACAGAAGCAGCCGGAGTTTTCTCAACTGGAATCTTCGTTTGCGAGAAAAGGAATAAAATCTCTAGAGAAATCTAATTTTGAAAATCTTAGAAAGACAGCTCTGGTTTAGGCGCCCAGTAAAGCCGTGTGATCGATTTTATTTGTTTGTTTATTTCGCGGCGCTGATTGAACATTTATCAGGCTAAAACCATAGGTGACCCACACTTCTGAAGGCTGTAACTCGCCTGATAACTGCCACTGGTTTTTCAGATCGATTTTGGTTTCAGACAATGTTCGGTTTGGTCTAGCGAACCGGGCGGGCGGCGGCGACCCACCCCTGCAGATATAATAACTGGCTCCGTTCCTTCGACAGAGTAGAAATATTAACGTCTTACACAAAGAGAAAGTGTCTTCTATAGAGAGAGAGAGAGAGAATGATAACGTCAGTACAGAGAGAGAGAGAGAGAAAGATGACGTCAGTACAGAGTGAGGGGGAGAGAGAGAGAGAGAGAGGGGGGGGTAGAGAGAGAGGGGGGTAGAGAGAGAGAAAGATGACGTCAGTACAGAGTGAGGGAGAGAGAGAGAGAGAAAGATGACGTCAGTACAGAGAGAGGGGGGTAGAGAGAGAGAGGGGGGTAGAGAGAGAGAGAGAGAGAGAGAGAGAGAGAAAGATGACGTCAGTACAGAGTGAGGGAGAGAGAGAGAGATGACGTCAGTACAGAGAGAGAGAGAGAGAGAGAGAGAGAGATGACGTCAGTACAGAGTGAGGGAGAGAGAGAGAGAGAGGGGGGTAGAGAGAGAGATGACATCAGTACAGAGTGAGGGAGAGAGAGAGAGGGGGGGGGTAGAGAGAGAGATGACATCAGTACAGAGAGGGAGAGAGAGAGAGTAAATGTTTTGTAACTCTCACTACTGCCACTCCCCTTGGATGGACAACCTACTTCGGTACAATTTTCTGAAACAAAGCTTTATTATTATAATTTTTTTTTTAAATTAACAGTATTATACATAAATACTTTCCATAAATTTTAATTCATGCGATCACAGAAAACCCCTAACCCAGCGCACCAGAAAATTCACCAGTTCAATTTATACAGTTGGTGATAAACATCAAAAGATATTCATTCACAGAATTACTATTTTGTTGATATAAAAAGAAAACACCTCCTGAAGCGAACTAAAGAATTTTTTAAAAGTCTTAAACAGAATGACAATATTAATGACAGCAGGGAAGATGGAAAACTAGAATCTGCTTGAATAGAATATATGATAATGACAGCTAAACACGTTATATATATTACATAATAATTCAACATTATTATTATATTATTATTATTATTATATTATTATTTTTTATTATTATTTATTATTATTATTATTATTATTATATTATTATTATTATTATTATATTATTATTATTATTATTGTTGTTGTTGTTATTATTATTATGTACTTCAGCAAATGCGCGGAAAATATACAAATGTATAATTCAGATTCATTTATGTATTTCCCCACACATTTCGCCTCACATCAGTCGTTAGCCACTCTTAGGCTGTTTTGTAATCCGTCCTGCATTTCGCACAGATTCCTCCTGTTGATGCGGCTGGAGCCCTCCATCGTCGTACTCTCTCATCTACTGTAAACACCGTCGGTGGCAGAAGAGACCAAATCCATAGAAGAAGATCTGTGGCGGCCGCCGTCGACACACACACACACACATCGGAGACCAGGACGCGATGAGCGAACAGAGAAACAAAAGGCACCTCGCGGTCGGTCGGTCGCCTCTCACCTGGCGGCAGTCGGCGGCAGGTGACCCGTCGTCGGCTGGCGTGCGATCTATAAGCACCCCTAACCCCTCGATTCCACGTAACACATCGCTGCTCGATCTGAACCCACAGACCCCCCCTCCCAATCCGGGTAAACAATTTTCTCTCTCTCTGTTTTTTTCAGATGTTTTGCAAATAAACAACAAAAGAGTGGAGGAAGTGTGTGTGGGGAGGTTAGGGAAAGGTCGGTTTGTCGAACTTACCGGAGGGAGGGAGGCGGGCCCGCTCACCCGCTATTCCCGGCATTAGTCCGTTCGGGGGGAGCGGGACTGAAAACCGAGAGAAGCAGATTCACTGGAAAATGTCTCATAAATAAACGAATAGGCGGACATATCATCATCCCCTCTCTTTTTTTTTGGGGGGGGGGGTAACAGTCGCAGTTTCCATCGTGCGGACGGATTTAAATTGGCAACGTAGAAGAACAGAAATACACACATAGAGATATCACCTGTCCATCCTTCCGCCAGCCTCAGGGATGCTACAGCAGCGAGCGCTCTAAGAGGGCAGGAGCTGTCGGTGACGTACACGCATCTGAATCTTCACAAACACATATATATATATAAACTGGAGCAGGTCCGGGTTCCAGATCAATCGCGTGGTATGTTAGAAATTTCGAAATGGAAACTGGAAACGGAAAAAAAAAACAACAACAACAACAGAAAGACGATATTTGCATAATAGGATATTTCCCACGTCGCAGGACCTCTCCGTATGACTCACGTGTTATTTGCATTGTTTGATAATTAGAGTTCGTATTTAATGTTAATTTTTTGATAATTTCCAGCATTTACAGCGCTCCCTCGCGTTATTACGGGGTCCGTTTCCATAGTTACCTTAGACGGAAACCAGCGGGATTTTTCGTGTGCGCCAAGATGATAATTCGGTCGTTTTGCCTGATGATGGGGACCCACCCGACTGTTGTCTTCCAGCTCGTCGTCACTGGTTTACGGCGGTGTCCGTCCCCTCCCACGACTTTTTCTGCCATTAGCGGTGCGAATCGCGTGTTTAGGGAGCGCGAGGAACCCGGTTCGAGGAAGGTTGGGAACAGCTAATGCTCTCCCAGTGATGCCCGCCCTCGGGCGATCCCTTTGATGTCGCTCGTCTTCAGAACTTCGCTGGCGACCGGCAGGCAGGGTTAATTTGATTGCCGATCGTGCTAAATGATTTCCTCCTCTTGTTCCTCCCAACATCAGTAGCAGCCCGTACAAAAGATTCCTCTGATTTTCAGCAACTGATATTACTTTTCTACTCTTAATCGGCTGAGCACGGGCGAGATAACGAGAGATGGAGATGGAGATGGAGATGGGGGAGACTTGTGACATTTGAAATAAAAGCAGTCGGGCACTAAACCTTCGCTTCCTCCCGAACCTATCCCAACGGCCGGAGTGGATGACAGATTATTCTAAAAGACGGCAAGCTTATCTCTTGCTTGATCTTTGAATATTCATCCAGTAAACCGATTAATTTTGGGAAAATCCTGGCGCAGATTATTCTCTCCATCTCTCTCTAAATCCGTGATTTCTTCACTACCTGTTACTAACGAAGTTTCCTTAATATGACGGTAAGACTCGTTAACAGAAAACAAGAAGATCTTTCCTTCTTAAATTCTCAAAAGCTGTTGTGTTTTCGTTTCGTTTTTTCCGAAAATTTTTCATCCCCGCCGGTGTTCCTAATAGCTTTTCGGGGTTTACTGTAGTAGCCCTGTATTCTGAGTGGTTCAGTTCTGCGAGGCGAAATTCCAAAGGCAGCGACTTATTAAAAGCCCATCGGTCATCCGGGAGAAGGCTGCAGCAAGAGAGACGGGCGCTACCAGTGTTAGAAAAGCAAGAATTCTTCAACCCATAAAAGGCACCAAAAAACTTTGATCTTTACATGTGGCCGGTCCACTGGATAACCTATTGGACAGACTAAGATCGGGAGCCCCACTTCGAGTCACAGTTCGGGGTCATTCTGTTTAGGGAACCTCCCCGACATCGCTCCTTCTCGCTCTTTTCCATCGGTCGGCCGAAGGACTTCCCTCAAAGCACTCCGGTTTCCTCCCACATCTAAAACCTAAGAGTTCTGGTGCCACTAAAGCGCCACGGTTGGGGAGGGGGGTCCAGCGATTTTTTACGATGGGAGCGAGTTGACGCAAGGAAGTCCGGGCAAGCACCGTTATTCTCCTGCATTTCTAAAATCGGTATTAAGTTTACCATTTCACTCTTACTTACTTCATCTATTCTAAAAGAACTAATGGCGAATAGCATAATTCTCGCAAAGAATATATTAGAATAAACCGTTTGTCCGATTCTTACATTTATATAAAAAGAAAAACAAAACCGACCCGTGGGAGAACAGAAAAAAAAACATCTGTCGTTACTTCCTCATCTGGGAAGAGGTAACCAAGATCATTTATGGCCTCACCTTGGGTTCTTAAACGAAATATTGAGTGGGGGGGTCAGTGCGCCAACTAAGATTAATTTTTGATATCTATGGGGTCTTCCGCACTAGAGATCTCCAACGTGGCAAATTCTTGTGGAGCTGCAAGGTAGCTATCTTTACTGTGATTAACTTCTGCACATATATTGGGATCCTGTTCTGTCACTTTGCGAAATATTGCTTTAAAACAATTTACCCTCCCCGGCCCTCTTGCAAGTGATTCCACCGTACATCGGTATTCAGGCTTGGAGGTTGATGGATGGGAAACCCGTGGTTTATAAAACGTTCTGGTTTTTCCTCCAGCCAGGTACCCGCGTACTGGTTTGGTTTTTCGAGCGTGCTTCAGGTGTACACCCATCATCTAAATTGTGTGGAATCGCAGGAATAATGGGCCGTCTCACTTCTGTGACATTGCCATGAAATGTTACCAAGTCCACCAGTCGGATAACTGGGAAGACAATCATCCCACACCATCACATTTCCACCACCGTGTTTATCTGACTCTGGGAGGGGGGAAGGGTGAGAGAAGAAAGCTCTGCATCCATCCTTCTAACATTAAGAACCAGATATTTCGAGCCGGCTTCTCCCCCATCCATCCCACCCCAGCCCGATCACATCGCTCAGAAGTGTAGAAGCTCGGTCAAGTCGCTTTTTCACGTTAAGTGAGAGTTTTCTCGGCCGATGAATCTCACCTCTCCTAACCATCTTTTGTTTGGTGATAAAAACAGAGGTGCTAGTTGCTGCAGAGAAACTGTGGTATACTCTTAGTTGGCTACCCGTCAAGAAAGGGGCTCTGCTGTACTTTCGAACCAGATACCTGACTTCCCGTCCTGTATACTTGCTGTTGTTTTTGTTATTATTCTTTGGTCCTTTACGTTAAAAAAGAAGCCAATTTGAGTTCACTTATGAAATGGTTATACCTAACCACATGTAACTCAAAACTTCTTTCTCGATTTCCGACTGGGCGTAACCAGTTTAACGAAGATACTAATTGATGTCAGCCCCATTTTATATGGAATTCCGTTTTTAGGTGCCATTTGTTATCTTTCAAACAAAGCAGTAGCGGTCATCAGTAACGAGGACCATTAGCATATGTACAGAATTACAGTATAAACTAATAATTATTCGAGGAACAGCCCTGGTGTAAAGCTTTACACCATCCTCCTGAAATTTGTCTAATTTTGCCTGATAAACTTTAAATAAACCTGCTGGATTTGCTTAGCATCGTAACGCTAACTAACCTAGTGGGAGTGCGTGCTCTGTGTGGGGTTTTCGGATAATCGGATATGCGAACGACAAAACTTGCGACAATTGGACGGACGATTTCCGAGAAGACCGACGAAAGGTGTGGTCAAACAATGAGAACCATTCAGGCAGATCGCTGGTACAGCGTTAAGCTATATGAGCATGATTCCAAGATGGAATTTGTATGGTGATGCACAACTTTTGGCTATGGATGTAATATTAAGAAACGAGATGCGACGAACACGACAACATTATGTTTTCAGTATGAACTAAAATTAAAGTACAGCATATAGAAATAGCCCGCTGAGTCCACAATTATACAGAAAGCTTCAAGCGATATGCAATTAATGGCTTACAGGATGTGTTCCGATACATGGTTCATTTAATGCCCCATGGTATCTCACTGGAATAATCCATTTCCATATTTCACATCTTTGTCTTAATTCATCCAGTTACTCTGTTTCTCAGTTTTTATTTTGTTTTGTCACTTTAAGAATGACGATTTCGGAAACCGATGCTATTTATATACATTTTTCTTTTCACTACAGGTAAAAAATGGATTAGTAGAGGCAGAATAATGTTTCTGTTGTTCTTCCTCAGGTTGTTATTATTATTACATATTTTTTTTTAAAAAAGCAAAAGGAAAACCCCTCTGAAGCTCTGATAGGTTCAGCTCTCTGTCTGCGGGTCGTCTACACGCGCCAGCGACTAAGGAGACCCAGGGAAGGTGAGATGGCAGAGATGACGAACGATCGCCACTCGCTTCTCGCTCTGCCGCCCGTGAGAAGTTTTCCATTTTAGCAGAATGAAGTTAGATTTAAAAAGAAAGTAATTAACGAACGAGGTTTTTATCATGCGTCGCGTACCGAGGAAGCACGCAAACAAAAGGAGCAGGTATTTATTATCTGGTCACAGGTAGAAGAGCTGAACAGCCGCCAAGTCTACAGGTGCGACCGGTGTAATGAAAGACTGAGGGCAACGCCAAAAATGGGTTGTTTTTTTTTAAAATAGAAGGTTGATCGGTTTAAGGTAATGAGAAATATCCTCTGTTTTAAATATTTATAAAGAGAACGACACCAGGTGAAAAGGATAGAGAGCGAAGACATTAAGCGGACGCTAACGAAGACAGCAGGACCCGGATACGGGTCTTTCGCGAAAGCATCCCGGAATAAGGGTTCCGTTTTAAAACCACTAGACATTTTTTTCCTCCCCCTAACACGACGACGACGGATCGCGCTGCGCTCTACGAATTCTCTTTCATGTTTCTCTTCTTTCCACCGTGTATTTTCACGCGACGAGACAACCTGTCTTCCCTCGCGTCGCAGTTCCTCCCCCCCCCCTCCAAACTGGCTTGTTCGTACAAATTCGCGAGCGTGTAATAGTCGTCACCAACGGAAGGGGCTGAAAATGACGTGTAACCCTTTCTCGCCCGGTTGGTACCGAGACAGACATAGCGGCAGGTAGGAAGTACCGGAAGTTTGCATTATAAAACAGAAGGCGAGCGAAGGCGAATGGCGAACGTTGACCGGGGTAGAAGAAAGGGCCACAGAGAACGACACGAGATAAAGGATAGAATCACTCGCCTGTGTACAGCTCAGCGGGCCTCGGCCTCCATCACCGGTTGGAAAAACAGGCAAGGTGTATGTATATAAGTCCTTTAAACGCTTCATAGTATTATTTAAGAAAGAAACTCCAGCATCTGCATATTTTCTTATTCTGGTAAATAAATGTGGCATAGTGACTGTACTTTCCTCCTTTTATTATTGTTACTATTTTTCCCCAACAAACAGAATAAAAGAATGAGAGCTTGGTAAACTATGCCGAACGGTCGCCCCGGGGTTAATGACTTCCTTTAATTAATGTTGGTTTAATTACGCATGGGGATGGACAGAGAAGGTTCATTATATTCCCACTAGACTTTCATATTAATAATAATAATAATAATAATATAATAATAAAATAATAATAATAATAATAAATAATAATAATAATAATAATAATAATAATAATAATAATAATAATAATAATATAATAATAATAATAATAATAATAATAATAATAATAATAATAATATAATAATAATAATAATAGCAGTGGGAGTTGGATGTTCGCACGGCGGAGATAAATTCTGGAGCTTTAAGCCGGAGTCATCACCCGCCCACGCCAAAATATTTTTTTTCATTTGTTTCTAGAATATAATAATAATATTAATAACGCATTTTATAATTTTCTGATTAGAGATAAATGCCGCATCTACGTGACGGTTGCCATACCTCGTTGAAGGCACATCTGTAAGGGAAGAGGCAGCAGCATCTTTGAACTTTGGAGAGCTTGATGGTATAAGTAAAAGCTCTGCGTTCGAGCAGCCAGAGAGAGAACGACGACTGGCCGAACCTTTGCTGTAATGACGCTAAGTGCGCGCCGGCTGATGGAGGGAGAGCAGCTGGAAACTGACTTCTGGGCGATTTTCCTTCGAGTGTACGAGAGAGAAAAAGATACTGTGCAATGAAAGTAAATTTAATATAAAGGAACCTAATAGAAATTATTATTATTATTATTATTATTATTATTATTATTATTATTATTATTATTACTACTCTCTCCCTCTCTCTCTCTCCATCGCTCCCCCCCTCTCTCTCTCTCTCTCTCTCCTCTCTCTCCATCTCTCCCCCTCCCATCCCACGGCTCTTCCCTCGTGACTCACACACATCCTTATCTCACAATGCAGATGATTTCAAATGACGGACGTCCGCCCTCGTGACAACGTTCCGTAGTTCACTTTCAGAGATATCCAACCCTGCACGCACCACCACCGTATTTGCATATTTAGGAGGGGAATGCCGTGACATTTGCGTAAAGAGAACCCTCCCCTCCACTTTGTCCCTGAGATCGTGTTCATTTCCCGAGAACTCCCCCTAATTCGTGACTTGAAAACGCGGGGCGAGGTGCGCGCGAGAGGGGAGGGAAGGGGGTGACATGGTAGGGAAAGCTGTGACATTTCTGGGCCTTCCGGTGAACCAGTCGAAGGCTTTCGTTTGCAATTTAGATGTCATATTTAAGCATACGAGAGGGTTTCAACGTCTGCCCCCCCCTCTCTCTCTCTCTCTCTCTCTCTCTCGGAAAACGGACCCTAAAAGCCAGCTGGGCGTGGCCGGGATGTGTATCGTTAGCTGGACTGGACGGCCAGCTTCTCAGTCCTGCGTACTGCTATATCATCATGGGACTTGGTGGCAAAAATTGCGATTGCTCTTGAACAGCGTATTTGAAATAATAACAACAACAACAATAATAATAATAATAATAATAATAATAATAATAATAATAATAATAATAACAATAATAATAATAATAATAATAATAATAATACATTGCCTGTCAAAATTATTTGACCATTTTCAGATATTTACTGAGAGGTTACGATCTGTAGGAAAAAACATGTCAAAACTTTCATTCTCAAAATCGAGTATTCCGTTGATAATACATATATATCAGAAATTTTATTATGTAAGATTATCAGTGTACTAGTTCAGTAAACATATAATGTAATTGGCGTGTAACTTGTCTGATGTAGCTGGGGGTGGTGGTATTCTACCCTCTCGTTGGTGACAGCCGTATCTTCCTTCATTTTAAAGCCTACAATGTGTCTGATGGGGTCTAGGAAACGCCATCAAGAAATCTTTACCATCAGGTAGTCCTCGCTGAAACCTACTTTGGCTACTTTTCTAATTTCAGTTTGACTACAATTTTAAATAGAGTCAAATTTTTTTTTAAAAAAAAAAAAGAGAGACATTTGAATGCTGTTTGTATGATTGGTCGGGTAATTTTAATTTGTAAAGTATAAATAAGTAAGCAATAACTACAGATGAAATTAAAGTCGAAGAGATTTTAGATAAAGTAAATCCAACAAAAACCATCGGATTCGTAAAAACCTAGACAAAGAAAAGTAAGAAAAACGAACATAATTTCAAATTTATATTTATTTTTTTTTAAATAAAAAAACGTGTTTCAATTCCTTTTCTGTTTTAATTTTTTTCGCATAATTGTACAGATTATTTATATAGACTACGCCATCGGGATGTGATGTCAAACATGGTGGACAAGGAAGGCGCAGAGGTAAGTAACGTAGATGCTCGACGCTATCGGGGAGATACAGCGACAGAAAATGTGTCATGGTTTTGCCGAAAAGCGCTGCAGTAATGAAGTCACGTGGTCGGAGTTCCCTTCCGCGTTCAAACCAAAGTCCGTCCGTCGCCAACTTATTTTCACGAAATGCAATCATTTTTTTTAAATTTTTTTTTAAAGTTTGTAAAGAAATCTCGCCCCTTTCCCAGTTAATAACGTGTTTTGTAATTTCGACAGATACGTGGTGTAATAATTCATAGAGAAAAACGACAGTGCGCGCTGTTTTGGAAGAGATTTAGAAAACGCGTCTGCGCAGAATCGGAATCCAAACACCAGCGCCATAGTAACAGCTGACCCGACCTTGACCTTTCGATTAGAAGACGAGACGTCACCTGTGAAAGATGGCCGCTTGTAAAAAAAAAAATACAGTAGGAGAGAACAAGACGACGACAAGGAGCTCGGATTACTGATTCGCTGAGAATATACACGGCGAAGTACGGATGAAAGTTTTATCAGAAAGACTAATTGAGGTTATTGTAGCTGGCATCTTTGTAATTATTTCCCCTGTAAAAATCGGACACAAGCCTGGATTTCTCAAAAGTTAATTAAAAAGCGAATCACGTGATGTGGAACGAAGGACAGCAGTAGCTAAATGGTCCTAAACAACTGCTAGTTATTAGAATAATTCAATCTCGTCCAATTGTTTGGTTGTGGGGGGGTGTTGAACAGAAGAGAGAGAAATAAGGTGAGATTGGAATATGCAGAATTTTCACTTTCTGTATTTCTCATCAATATTCGAAGGAAGCATCTTTGCCCTCGTAATTATCGACCACGAGTCTACCATCCATCACCGGTCGGATGGTTGTGTACCCACCCTACTGCTCTGGAGAAGTTTGCTGCGAATAACGATCGGACAGAACCAGACGGCGGTGGAGCGTGGAAAACAATGGCTGGAGCCAAATTCCAACTCCACCACTATTATCTGGGCAATTACTGATTTTTGCGCCCTCTCCTTACACATTTAGAATACATTAACTGTAGTCGTCTAAATTTGTATGGCGCATATAAAAAATCTTGGGTCTGTAAAAATACAACATGGTTTTGTGTTTTTCTATCGTCTTTATCTAAGCCACCTGAAAACAAAGACAAAAATTACTATTTTATATTAATTATAATTAATAAACAATTTTGTTACGCATATTTCAGTAGTTTAAATTCCCGTACACTATTAGAAAATCTGAGATATGTCCTGAGTGACTTTTATTAAAGCTTCGTCCGCACGAGCGCTCTCAGTTACACCGATTAGCAGACAGGCGCAAAGTCGCTCTATTCCCGGGAAGAGCTCGCCTCGTAGGTTGTTTCAGAAGTCAGTCTAAGAGACTGTGGTAAATAATTAATCAGCTCAGGCAGTTTTTGCGATCCCTCCCGGAATTCACTGTGTACACGAGTCAGTTTAAAAGTGATGTATTACCTATCCAAATTTTTTGACTCACTTATTATTGACGGGATCCATACTAAACGAATGATGATGATGATAATAATAATAATAATAATAATAATAATAATAATAATAATTAATAATAATAATAATAATATAATAATAATAATAATAATAATAATAATAATAATAATAATAATAGTAATAATAAAGTAATTTTCTATATACTGAAGCATCATAATTGTATTTTCTTTTACACAAAAAATCCCGACCCTCGAAAAGTTTCAGATTATCATGAACATTAGAAAATAATTTTCCACATTTCGCAAGCTCACAAAGTGCATTTTTCTTCGATTATTTATCCTAATTTCCACACATTTTTTGTAATGAATTTTATTTTTTATGACGTCCCTTCAGACATTTTTCCCGACTGTATTTAATCTATTTTGTCTGTCTCCCTCCAAGTTGGCCGCAAAGCAACCCTTACAATTCTTTTTCCAATCGTTTGCGTATTTCGCCTTTTTATTGCACTTCTAGCGGAATAGCACATATATATATATAAAGTTTTTAAAGATTGGTTTCACCACATTAAAATTAAATAATAACTAACAAGATATTTATTTAGACATATAGTTTTATTTTTTAATTCTAGAAATGCACTTTTTGGAAATTAAAACTCTAATGATTAGCGGTCAGGGTTTCCATTTTGCAAAGTTTTTGAGTTTTAAAGTTTTAACGAGAGAGAGAGAGAGGAGAGAGAGAGAGAGAGAGAGAGAGAGAGAGAGAGAGAGATGATTATGGTGATGATGTCAGTACACACGGAGAGAGAGAGAGAGAGCGAGAGAGAGAGAGAGAGAGAGAGGATGATATGGTGATGATGTCAGTACACACACGGAGAGAGAGAGTGTGTGTATTGGAAATCATTATGAAAACACATAAACAGAATATGCACAAATAATAAGCAAATGCAACTGCGAGACATGCATAATATATTTCACAATGCAATGCAGAGAAAATACACCAAAACAAAATAAATACATTATACAGCGCATAGTTATTTGGTGTATGAGGCTTTTGCTCCTTATAGAACATGACGCCTCGTTTTCATGTTCTCTCACAGGTTATTAGTGTATGCCTGTAGAATGTTGTTCCAAGTATCCTGTAGCACATTCCACAATTCATCCAAGGTGCTTGGCTGCCGTTTGACTTTCTCAGGACCCATATAACCCCGTATAAGCTCGGTAATTTTCATACCAGGACTTATTGCGGGCCAAAGCACCCTTCAGCCGTTTTACGTTCCAGATAACATTTTTTTACCACACTGATTGTATGCTTCTAGTCGCTATCCTGTTTGAAAACGAGTCCTCCGCACATTAAGATAGGAGAAGACTTCCTGAAGGAACGACATGATGAATCAGTACCTGCCTGTACCCGTCGACAGTCGATGTACCTTCGGTTTTATGCAAATCTCCGACCATCTCGGCTGATATGCAGCCCGCACCTGCATTGATCCACCCCTTTGCTTCACTGCAACTGGCGTATACCGACTGCTATACTGCTGCTCTTAGGTCCGCCTTTGAACTAACCGCCGTTGGTTATTACCAAACAATTCAAACTTGGAAAGAGCACCTTTCAGGTTTGGTTATGCCACTGATTAATTTCTGCTACCCATCGCGGCCTTGACGTTTTGATCGCCTCTCCTTTAACGATAGTTTTCGGACAGCTACGCATTCGCCGAGACCACCACCTCGCGTTAATGTGCATCTTACTGTTCCTCCTTAACAGCATCTATTATAAGCGGTACAACTTTCATGTATCCTCCTTGAAGTCTTGCATACAGCTTCTTCTGAAACATGAAATCAGGCTGCAATCTGCCGCACGGAGTAGTCTCCACTAGCTGCGACCTTGTCACGTGATATTTACATTTTATACCTGTTTTCATAATTTTCTTCAATACGAGTGAGAATAAGAGGAGTAGAGAATGTGAATGAAGAAATAAAAATATTATACATACATAGAGAGAGAGAGAGAGAGAGAGAGAGAGAGAGAGAGAGAGAGAGAGAGAGAGAGAGATGACGTCACTACAGAGAGATATGACGTCAGAGAGGGATGATGTCAATACACAGAGAGCGATGACGTCATTACAGAGAGAGAGAGAGAGAGATTAGCTGTCCAGCAGTGGGGTCTTGTCTTGTCCGCGGCTTATCTTTCCCACGTCGGTACGCCCGCTATGATCTTTCAATTGCCAATAGACATCATACGTTTTTATTTAGATTTCCATCTTTCTCTTCATCGTCCTCAATGATAGGCAAGACCAAGACCGATGCCCGTCCGGGAATCAGACTGGTGACACACAGTTTGGAAACAGGTTCTTCGCTGTCTCGTAACGAGCTGAACGTTGACGCCGTCTTTCTGGGGGGAAAGAACTCGTCTCTTAAGGACGATTTCGGTCCAGCTCTTCTGTTGATGCATCCATCCGAGCGAGCACCTGGCTTCGAACCAAGATCCTAATTTTATGTTCCGTGACATGAACGCGGTCCTAAAACTTTCTAGTCGATTGGAAAGTGGCTAAGACTGACGTAAAAAATACTGATTACATTGAACTTCAATAAACGCAAGATATCGATGACACGGTTGACGAACAAACAGAAAACTACTGTTTAATTGGAGACCCCGTATCGACCGTCAAACAAATTAAATACTAAGATAAATTAACCTTCTGTGTATACCACCTCCCTACCAGCAGTAAAATCTGTATTACTCGGCACAGACTAAGCCTTAGGGGCTGTGACACGCTGCCTTACTCTTCGTAACGACAGATCTGTATATCGCTCCAACCACCCCCGTGTGTTTTGAATTACGACAGTCATTTTAACACGAATACTAACTAGTGCTTCTAGTCTGGAATGGTACTAGAAAGAGAAAACTGATGTGGTATGCAAAGGCATATGTACTTTATGTCGAATCGCCATTTAAATATTCTCTACGATTCCCTTGTTACTGTCGGTTTTGTTTAATGATTCTTTGAAAAATGTAACAACTATAAATCACGTACAAGCATGTGAAGAATAAGTTCATGAGCAGCCCCTTAGATGAACGAAACAATGAAAAGTTTGTGATCCAGTAAAAAATAAATTGTGTGAAGCAGATATGAAAGCTAGTTCTTTGCTATCCGTTTTAGCCATTGCATAAGGAAAACGTATTGATTTTGATCCGCATTTCTCTTTTTTTAAAGCTGCATTGTAGTGCTAAATGATATTTTGTTTCTGAATTATCGTGTATCTGTTTCTCCTCTTAAAAATATTCTCCATTCAAAACAATATTTCAATTTGTGCATTTATTGAAGATTATCACTTTAATACTCTGCAGTTGTATCTCCACAAAAAATCACGACATTAAAGACAGAGCCCCATGGATATCACAACAACTGGTTTTTCTATGTTTAAGATGCATTTTAACGAGTACATTGTAAAACAAACAACACACAATATTTTTTTTTAAGAAAGCATAGGAGGGCAATAATTTTTGTTACCGCTGTGTATATCGACGAATAACGGTCTTTAATCAGTATCATAAACTAAGGTGAAATTTAAAAACGTTAATGTCTTTCTTGAAATTTTTATAATATAAATTCAACTTAACCTTTGTTTCATTCTAATTTTTGTGTTACTGTTTTGCTTTTGGGGGGCAAATTTATGGGCCTTATATCTTTAATGCAAGCAGTTTCTCTTTTTAATTAAATTAATGCACCATTATTTGAACTGGAAAAAGAATACTTTCGGGTAATTATTCCCAGGTATTCCACTTATATTTGAAACAAACCTTTTATGCCGTATTTCTTTACTTTCATTTGTATTAATTGCGCTCTATTTTTCACAACATATTAACATACAAAATAATTAAATATTGGCTCGTTTCCAATATTTCCAGAAGTCAATCTTTTCTGCTAATTGGTGCTTTTGAAATACCGCTCCAAACACCGACAACAACAAAAACAATAAAATTGGTTTCTTAATTTGGATCTAAATATCTTTTGTTGTACATCTCACTTCAATTTCCTATTTGAATGAATGCTTTTTCTTTCTTCTTTTTTTTTCATTTCCTAGATGAATACTTCAGTAAAGACAATTAAAAGACAAATATTTCATGATGTGATTGCTGTTGTAGCTCATTCAACTTTCATCAAACTCTGCAGAGCGCGAAAAATCACATTCTGTGCTGAAGTGGTGAATTATGGGTATTTTTTTATCGCATTCAGTGCTGAAGTGGTGAATTGTGGGTATTTGTTATCGCATTCAGTGCTGAAGTGGTGAATTGTGGGTATTTGTTATCGCATTCAGTGCTGAAGTGGTGAATTATGGGTATTTGTTATCGCATTCAGTGCTGAAGTGGTGAATTGTGGGTATTTGTTATCGCATTCAGTGCTGAAGTGGTGAATTGTGGGTATTTGTTATCGCATTCAGTGCTGAAGTGGTGAATTGTGGGTATTTGTTATCGCATTCAGTGCTGAAGTGGTGAATTGTGGGTATTTGTTATCGCATTCAGTACTGCAGTGGTGAATTGTGGGTATTTGTTATCGCATTCAGTGCTGAAGTGGTGAATTATGGGTATTTGTTATCGCATTCAGTGCTGCAGTGGTGAATTGTGGGTATTTGGTAAACAACAAGATGTCGATTCCGAATAATTTCAAATACAACTGTAATCATGGAGGAGTTAAAGAAACTAACCTTCATAAATAACTTTCCATACTCACACTTTGTCATGACATCCATGATTTTTTTAAAAATAATCTGCAATAAATGAACCTACACCCACTAAAGAAGAAAAAAGAGTGGATAGGCTAGTATAGACGCTTCAGCCGAGGAGACGTCTATGCTATTTAGGTGTCTCCAGCCGTAGGGTTTCTAAAAGCAAAAATATAACGAAATCTTTCATCTGTCAGCGGATAAAAAGGCGAGAATATGGCGTTGAAAAGGAGTTTGTAGTAAGACAAATGCGAACAAATAAAAGTTGCTTTCTAAACCTGTGTTTGATAAATGTGCGTATTTGTTTTGGATAAGAATCGCTTACCAGCCATAAATTGATTCTTATGTCCCCGTATCGACTAAACTAAATGAAGCGATCGATTTTCATTTCCAAACATTACAGTAAGACAAACTTTAGCCGCACTGAATAAATATAGACATAGGAATTATTAAGAATCAATGGGTATTCGTCCTATCTAATTTGCGAGTGCACGGTGATAAAACAACCCACTCTAAGCCGTCAACTTCGAGTGGACATCAGTTACAACAAAAGCGAAACAGTAATATCGAATTTAAGTAATAGCGAGTAATCTCTTGGTATTCAACATTGATTTCAGTGCTTCTGTGCGCAGGGAACGGCTGGGGAAACAAGGAGAATAGAAATGGTGGACTGGTTAGCGGTTTTCAAACGCCATTTGTGTGTTATGCAAATCTGAAGAATATTTATACTTACAAATTACGGTAGATGCACTGATGGAAGAGTTGGCAAACTAAGTGTTGCAGTCATCGCAGTGTTTATCAAACGGTGTGAGTGTAATGGTTGCCGGTACCATCTTCATCAGTTGGAATAAATCAAAAGAATACCTAGATAGGTAAATATTGTTTATATCGAGCAGATGGTGCACTCAAGCACTCGCCGCCAACTCAGTAATCTTGTTAACTCGTATTGTCGTTTATATATATATAGATATATTTTAAAATTTAGATCGCACTTCGATCCGTTCGTTTTTATCAAATTTAAATAATGTAAAAAAAAGAAAGTTGTTAGGCAAATTGAAATGTCTCAGTTTCCCATTCGTTATGGCAGCAGCTAACGGGAGTATCGACTACCTGTCGTAAGACGATAGACGGAACGTATCTGGCGCGAGCTCTGGGAACTGTAATAGACCGAATGGAAAACATCCTGTCATCTTCTCGAAAAACATTTTTTGGCCCCTCCCCCCCTTTTTTTTTGTCTCGTTATCCTCAGTGTGACAACCAGAGACGGAAATTAATTGCAACGATGTCGGCTTAATCCATCGACAGGGTAAACCTTCGTTAGAAATCAGTTGCAAGAATTAAAATTTTTCAAATCAAAGTTTGATTTATATCGCCGCTAATGATATTTTGATCAACAGCGATTAAATAGGTAAATACAAATTTAGAAGCTTTCACCGAGCCCCACCGTTTGTGACATCACGATAAAAACAATTCTCAGAGGCAGTCAGTCATTCGTTCGAAAATAGTCTCACTTTAATTCTCGTATTTCTTTGCCAATTACGGAATCTTTTGAACAACAAAGGAATATTGTAATGAAACCTTTCCTACAGATTGCATATAAAGTATCCTTTCAGCGTGAAACAATTTAAAGAGTAAATGAATTTTAAAAACAATTATGAAGGATGCAAATTCAAGTAGGTGTAGGTGATTTAAAACACACGATTGTTTTAAAACAGTTGTGATAAAGAAAAGAAAGAAAAAAGAAGAGATAGACAGAGGTTGAGATAGACAAACAAACAGGCAGAGTGTTACGGGAAATGACAGAGAATAAAACAGATAAAAGTGACAGAAAGTGAGAGAGAGAGAGAGAGAGAGAGAGAGAGAGAGAGAGAGAGAGAGAGAGAGAGAGAGAGAGAGAGAGAGAGAGAAGAGAGAGAGAGAGAGACAGACAGACAGACAGACAGAGAGAGAGAGAGAATGAGACAGACAGACAGACAGACAGACAGAGAGAGAGAGAGAGAGAGATGTGACGTCAGGACATCAATAGAGAGAGAGAGACAGAGAGAGACAGAGAATGAGACAGACAGACAGACAGACAGAGAGAGAGAGAGAGATAGAGAGAGAGAGAGAGAGAGAGAGAGAGAGAGAGAGAGAGAGAGGAGAGAGAGAGAGACAGACAGACAGACAGACAGACAGAAGGAAAGGTATTTTAACTAAACAAATAAAGAGAAGTGTATACACCGTTCAGGCCCATAAAATACTCGCAGCTTTCCCAGTTCTTTTTCTTAAATGAATCTTTAATTAACATATGCCTCTGTTACAACTCGCGCTCTGAGACTACTAAGGGGACAACACGTAAATCCTTTAGTCCCCGTTGTTTGCTTCCGGTCTAGACGAGTATAGTTAGCTAAGGGCTGGATTTCGGGTGTCGCAGATAGATTCTGGAGCGGTCGGTCGTCAGCAGTCGAGTCAGAGTCGTGCGGAAACGGGAAATACATATTTATAGTTGATTTTGCCCCTCTAAAGATCAAGACTTTAACCCGCGGTAACAGAAAAGCATCTGCAACAAAATCCCACTGAAAAACAGCGGAAGTGGCGGCTGTACGCGGAAGTTAACACTTATGGGAGCGACACTGCGACGGGTACTGTTATGCGAATGGTCGACCCTCGCCTCTGACGTCTGAGCAGCGTGGCTGGGCAGTGCGTGCGCGGATCGTGAGAGGGTTAAAGGAAAGCGTGGTGTTTTAATGACTGCTCGTTCTTTGGCCACGACCACACACACAGAGAGAGAGAGAGAGAAGGAGAGAACCACAAAGGTTCCAATTAACTCTTGTTCTTTGTTCACCTCGGCTGGGGATCCACTGTGAGCACCCGGCCAGTTATGTATTACACCGACATCTGTACGGTTTGCTTGAGGTTTCCTCGCAATTTTCTCAAACCAATACTGTTTACCTCCTTACATAAGCTGCCCTAACTTTCATTCACAAACGCGCACAACACAAATACTTCTGATTTCCTGATTTAACAGCTTCTAAAAAAGTCCGTCCTCACACCGTACCTGCCTGTGGTTCATGGAGTACAGGAATTTTGAATAAATCTACAATGTTTTAGATTCAGTTTTCGTGCATGATCTAAACCTATTCCTGGACAAAAACTTCCAGTTTACTGACTTCATACGAATGTGTAAGTTCCTTCTTTGCACGGACTTAAATATCATTTAACGATGAAGATTAAATTTGCAAGACATTTACTGATAAGGACGGACTCGTCGGTTAATGATAAAGGCTGACTTACATGATATTTACTGGCATTTATTTAATAAATAAAGCTGGGCTTTACACGATATTTGCTGATGATATAAAAGTTAATCGTGATATTTACTGGCATTTACTTAATAAATAAAGCTGGGCTTTACACGATATTTGCTGATGATATAAAGTTAATCGTGATATTTACTGGCATTTACTTAATAAATAAAGCTGGGCTTTACACGATATTTGCTGATGATATAAAAGTTAATCGTGATATTTACTGGCATTTACTTAATAAATAAAGCTGGGCTTTACACGATATTTACTGATGATATAAAAGTTAATCGTGATATTTACTGGCATTTACTTAATAAATAAAGCTGGGCTTTACACGATATTTACTGATGATATAAAAGTTAATCGCGATATTGACTGGCATTAAGTAATAAATATAAGGTTTGCGTAATAATTTCTTTCATACAGTGGTAAAGATCAACTTTACACGACCTTTACTAATAATTACATACTTATTAGCAGTAGTAATAAAGACAGAATTTCTTTAGCATGCACTAATACACGCAGTTCGCTAGATATGTCCTGAACCACACTGCCGACTGTCCTGATTTCTGTTCGTGGATAAAACTCCCATTTCACAGAATAACTAAAGCCTACGTCAGGTCACGGGAGATCTGACCGCTCCTCCACCAGGCGAGATTAACCCATCCTCGCCGTATCGGCCAGAAACGGAAAGGGGAAGAAGCAGCAACAGTGACCGGATTCCAAACAACTTCTCCGCTCAAAACTACGGTAAGAGCAAACCAGAGAACGGCGAAGCCCTGCTGATAAGTAATAATCCAAGTTATGGATCAGTAATCGAGCGTTGATCAGGCATCGACAACAGACTTTCTTAGTTTTGAGGACTTAGTTTATTGTAAGGAGTAAATATATAAATTAAACGTCCGCACAGTTTTCCACTCTCACACGTTCTACAATCTGCTTCTTAATGAATAACCAAACAAAATAATAACAGTCCGAAGTGGGTTAAGCATTTTGTTTTTGAAGACAGCTTTAATGGAGAAAATTGCTTTTAAAAAAGCTGCATGCAAATCATTAAAAAAATTATCCTTACATTATCTTTAATGACTGTGCTAGAGGACATTTAAAATTTGCATGACATTCATAAATCAGCTTTCATATTTAATCCCAGATTAAATTCACGTCTTTCGCTTCTTTTCGTAATCACTTAAAAAAAAATACTAAAGATGACTTCATAGTTTATCTATAATATAATTCCATTAAATTATGTATATATAAAAAATAATTTATAGATATTTAAATTTGTTTATTTTGGAAAAAATATGCATTTTTCAGAATATTATTATATAAAATACTGTTTTATACATAATACATATTTGATACAAAGACAGTCGTTTGCCATTACCCGAGGTGTTTAGGAAGAGACCAATGAAATCACGACACGTAGCTACACCTTAACGTCGCCAATAAGAAGAGTCCATTCTAATGAAAGGTAAGCCTGTGCTGTATACATACGGGTACTCGGATAGCGCTATTCATTTATTCAGATTTAAACTCCATTAATTTGCTTATCTGTAGCTTTCGGTGAAAGAAAACGATATCGTTAACATGGCAGTAAATATTATGTAAAGTTCATCTCCATCGGCAAACTTAGTGCAAAGATTAGAATTTACGCTGGAGAAAAAAATTTCAAGTTTTTTTTTTTTGTCTTTAATGACTACCTTAAAAAGACGTAGTAGTTGGGGCACCTTTCGGGTTTGTAAATGTGATTAAACGATTTGTAAAGAAGGTCCGTTGGGTTGTCATAGTAGACATTAAAGACGACATAAACTTTCAAGCTTCTGGGATATTTCACGAGTCGTTTATTCATGTCTTTGACGAAATTTTTAACAAGACGTCTGAAGGATAAGCTTGACTCGCAGAGTTCTATCTAAGTTTTAAAAGTCGGTCATAATCATCTGCATTAGAAACTTTCAACGAGCCGGCGGCCATCAAATAGAAACGAAGGATAACCAGTGGAATTAGTTCCAGGTTCCTGATGATTGGGGGGGGGCGCTCTTATCGGTCTGCATACACCCGGGCAACCAACAATAATAAAGGTTCCTCTTAAGGAAAATCTCTTTCCGTTCGGTGCTGTGCTCTCTCTCTCTCTCTCCATATATCCATCCACCTCTCTCTCTCTCTCTCTCCTCTCTCTCTCTCTCTCTCTCTCTCCTCTCTCTCCTCTCTCTCTCTCTCGCTCTCTCTCTCTCTCGCCATATATCCATCCACCTCTCTCTCTCTCTCTCTCTCCGCCAAGAGAGCACCGTCTCCATCCATGAAGACGTTAGTCCTACACCAGATGTCGCATCTCTCGAAACTATCTTCTCGCACTTCTTCCCAAAGAGAATCGAGACGAAAACCAGTAGGAATTTGGAACTTTTATCAACCGTGCGAGGCCAAGCATAAACCCGACTTTTGGAAAAATTAAAAATTGCGCTAAATGGATTTAGAGAGAGAGAGAGAGAGAGAGAGAGAGAGAGAGAGAGAGAGAGAGAGAGAGAGAGAGAGAGAGAGAGAGAGAGAGAAGAGAGAGAGAGAGAGAGAGATGGAAGGGGAGAGATGCTATGATCAGTTAAATTCTGTATTACGTCAGATATCATAAAGTTAGATTATTTTTTTTACAACGTTCTGGCAGTTTTCTTTGTGCCCTGCACGTCTGACGTTGAAGCTCCAGCATAAATATAATATACGAGTATATATTAAGGCGGATGATAAACCTCTAAGCTGTGTTCCGATCATCATTAAAACGTTCACCCTCCAACTAACATTTCTGGTATTTATCCTGTCTGCGGCCCCGTTAATTTACTTTGAAAGAATTACACACAAGAAGAAAAAAAATCCTAAAAGCCGTTTGAGGGATTAGTAGAGAGAGAAGTATGTCGGGGGGGGTGTTCGTTTTAACCCTATACTTTCAGTAGGTACGCATCTCCCGCCATGTAATAGGCCGTACTATCCCATAGAACATACTAACATGGATCCAGATCTGTCTAAAATATAATGTATCTTGGCGCAATTAGTATTACTATGGGTAAGAGCTCTAATAATAAAAATCACACCAAACACAGAGGTTTTTAAATGAAGTCTCCACTTCGCAGAAACAGCTGGAAGCCTTAACTGGAAAATAAATTGACAGACTGGCCAGTCTCCAAATCGCCTCCCAGCCGGACAGGTTTTGGAACCATGTTGTTGTTGTTGTTCTTGCTATAAGCTGATAATCGCCTTAAAATCTAAATCATGATGTTCGGACACACACACACACATCTATAACTTTCTCCAAGTTATAGATTTGTCTGTATACTCAACGCCGTATCATCCGTACACAGCCAGCAAGCGAAGTTTAAAACAGAATATCTCGCGTTTTCTAAGGTTTTGTTTTGATTTTTTAAAAAAAAAAAAAAAAATCCGAGTTATTCCGCTTATAAAAAATAATAATAACAATACCCTATTAAACCAACTAATTACGACCAATGTATTCGTAATCCTAACATAGATCTAAGGGTGAATAAGGTTCGAGTCAGTTGGTCTGAGCTTGTTCGGCCCACTTCCGGTTTAGACCAGTAACTTCTTTGAAGGGTTAACTACGCCTCTCGGTATTATTATTATTATTATTATTATATATTATTATTATTATTATTATTATTATTAGTATTATTAGTTGTAGATATAAATAAGATTTCGCGTGCTTGTTTAATCAAAAAAAAAAAACCCAAAGGCTTTCACAGGTAAAATAATTAAAATTAAAACAAGTAAAAGGAACAAAGAGAAACAAAGGTTGGTTAGAAAACTACCGTCGTTCGTCTTTCTTTTCCGAGAACTTCGTCATTTTAAATCACTTATTTAAAATTAGTTGTTAAAATAACATTTTTTGGGTTAAATACAAAATCCGGGTGGCAGCTGGGGCGATACTTTAGCTATACGACCCATTTATGAATCATTTCTGTATTTATTTCGACTTCGAAACTCACGGTTCTGTTAATTTGAGTGATTTTGATTTAAAAACCATACAGTAATCGCAACAACTATACAAGCAAATCGACAAATAATTAACCATGCTTAACAGCAACAGCAGCAACAACAACAACAACAACAACAACAACAACAACAACAACAACACAACAATCATAATAATAATAATAATAATAATAATAATAATAATAATAATAATAATAATAATAATAATAATAATAATAATAATAATAATAATAATAATAATAATACTAATAATAATAATAATAATAATAATAATAATAATAAAAGAAACTGCACATTTTTTGTTACCAACTTGAAATGAAGACTAGTATTTAAGGTTAGTATAGAATGCTAAAAAAATAATTAATGCAAATGTATTTTCATGTTGTACTAAAGATTCGAGACATGAGAAGACAGAAA
Organism: Nautilus pompilius; assembly: GCA_018389105.1. NCBI lineage: Eukaryota > Metazoa > Mollusca > Cephalopoda > Nautilida > Nautilidae > Nautilus > Nautilus pompilius. Next base: position 116,854 of record JACATO010002440.1, read on the forward strand.
TGAAAAATCCGATCAGCTTCATCTTTTGCTGCTGTATCACTATCACAGCCACATCGAGATTCCTTTTTTAGGTTCAAAGAAATTTTATTTAAATTTCGATTAGTAACAAAAATTGATAATTTTTTTTAAAATGAAAACTTATGGTCTTAAAGGATTTTAGCCATCCTGAGACTTCCAGGGATCGAATCCATCAGTTGATGAACAAAAAAGCAAAAAGAATTTAAAACTCCTTAACTGAAGGAGAAAAAAAAACAACAAAACAATACGTTAAAACTTTTAACCAGAAATATTTTGAATCAAATAATAATAATAATAATAATAATAATAATAATAATAATAATAATAATAATAATAATAATAATAATAATAATAATAATAATAATAATAATATTCGTTTTGTCACTCTAAATGCTGTAGATTTTAAATAATTGGGTTTCGCAGTAAAAATTTATATGTGAATAGCACGTGAAGGACGCTTCAGTCTGTCAGGGTTCTGGTGGGGCCACGCTGGCAGGGTCCCAGACTTCCGGGACTAGCACGCATGCCTACTACGGTTTTCCCGTAGCCCCCCCTCCTCCTCCTGCTCTATAGTCTAATATAAACACCCCCAGACCTTTCGTTCCACTATTTTAAGTAATATCTCAAAAGAGGCAGTCATACCCGGCTGTACTATGTTTGATTGTATTTAGATTCGAGAACGGACAAACAACAGAGAGCAGAAAATAAAGAGGTTTTTATTCGCATTTCCACGCCTCCAAAAACTCCAGGAACTTCGTTTCAAATAATTTTAAAATAAAACAAAAGAAAATCTATTGTTATTTATTGGCTTTGTGATCTTAGATGAGGCCAACTACGACGGAGTCTTCGACTGTGGACTGGGTTGATTTTCGTCTTCAGCCCAGAACATTTTTAAAAAAAAAAAACACCCTAAGTTCCTTTTTACCTTTGTAACAACAAAGAAGAAAAGACGGATGAAGATACTGCTGGTGCATAATTCATTAAAATGTGCAAGCTAGCCTCTTTTTGTTTTTCTTTCCCCTTACCTCGTAGTTTCTGACCTCTGACCCCACCCCCAAGTATATCATAGAAGCGAGAAGCCAGATTCGGTAACCGCGGGAATTGCTGGTGGTCGTAACCGAGACCCAGAACCAACCATGGACGAGGACCGCGGGTTCGGTCCGCCGTTGGAGCGGGGAAAGGCCCTGGCTGAATTATTCAGAAAGGCTCCGTGAATTTGCTTTTTGTCAATTGTTATTACCTACATCAGACCTGTCCGGGGCTGCATCGTTAAAAAAACCGGAGCGAGTCTCGCGCTCGCCGAGCTCTGCGGCTAGCTCTTCTCAGCTCTCTCGTCTCTCTCTCTCTCCATCTGCACTCTCTCTCGCTCATCTCTCTCTCTCATCTTCATCTCTCTCTCTCTCTTCTAACTTTCTCTCTCCCCATCTCTCTTCAACATCTCTCTCTCTCTCTCTCTCTCTTTTCTCTCCAATCTTCATCTCTTCTCTCTCTCTCTCTCTCTCTCTCTCTCTCTCTTCTCTCTCTCTCTCTCTCTCTCTCTCTCTCTTCTCCCCCGAACGTCCCGGCAGCATCAGCCGCTCTGATAAATTATTAATTCCAAATTACAATCTGTTTAATTTCCTAATTCGTTTTACTTGACATTTTTAATTCGCTTCTCAAGCTGAGATCTCGCCCCTTCGGTTCCCCCCACCCACCCACCCATTTCTCCAGACCGACGCGAAGCTTTCCAAAATCTCGTGTAAGGAAGGGCCAGATGCGATGGCTGCGGAGCCTCGGGAGTTGGAAAACAAACGGTCGGAGTTCCCGATAAGATGTGCTGAACTTTCCCCTCCCTCCCTTCCTGGGTGCGGCGGATGGCGGATGGAAAGGAAGACGAAACTCATTTTGTATTCCTAAAGGCGAGAGAGAGAGAGAGGAGAGAGAGAGGAGAGAGAGGATAAGAGAGAGAGAGAGAGAGGCGAGAGAGAGAGAGAAGAGAGAGAGGAGAGAGAGAGAGAGAGAGAGAGGAGAGAGAGAGAGAGAGAGAGAGAGAGAGAGAATAAAAAATATCCTGGCTTTACTTTTCATTACTAATCTGTCGGTTATGAACGTGGAAATACCTCGCGGTAATCGAAGAAGCCGTCTGGTAATATTTGGACAATGGCCCGCGGGACCACAGAAGTCAGGCTCGGAGAGTTCTTGTCAAGAGTGCTCCTCCGTCACGGCGTGCGTCATCGTCGTTCGGTTGGACAATGAAGACGCGACGCTGGACGGGTGAAGACCGACCGGTGGCGGACATCACGAATTCCTCTTTACTGGTTATCGAAAAGTGCCCGTCGTTTCGCGGCTGTAAGTTCCCGAGTCGGCGCCATGACAGGTCTGACCATCGCTCTGAAATAAATCTGAATGAGATAGTTCGTCGTTAGCGGTAAAGGCCCAGTCACCGGATAACAGCCATTGAGTCCCATCGCCGGCCGCCACGGGCTTGGACCAGAAAACGCCGCCCGACGGTTATATGTGAAATTCAACACGACCCAGGAATAACCAACCAGCCGTTTCTCTTATGAAGCTTAATTAATTACCTTTCAGCGCCCAAACCAGTCGGTTCCAGTACATCTGTTTTGTAGAAAGGAAACGTCCATTCTACGTATTCTAGAAGGAGTTCGATTTAGAAATCCATAGAATGCCAAACTCGATGTTCTCCACCCCTTTCTCCGCGATATAGGAGCCACGGAGAAATAGACATGAACGCGCAGCACCATCTTTAATCATATACACCGTGTTACCTGTACGAAGGGCTGCTGCTCTTCATCTGTATGCACATACATTACAAACTTAATCAACTAAAATATTTCTAATTACATCAAGAGGATTTTCGTTTCGGTTGCTAAAATAATACCAGAATGGCACCAGAGATGTTTATACCCGATTGTATTTGGTAAGTAGTAATGCGGTAACTCTCTTAGCAGAAACGCGCTCGCCAGATCTTCGCGAAGCAGCGGAAACCGCTTATTCTCCCTCTTTTTTCCATTTTTTTTTTTTTTTTTTTTTTTGGAATTTCAGCTGCGGTTATTCATTCAACTTCCGCCGACTGGCCATTGCGACCCCCCTTTTTTTTCGCCAGTAAGCGGTGAACGGGCCAAACCTACATCTTCCGTTCGAATGTCCCAGAACACTATTGCGTCTCGCCCAGCGGACCAGGCAACAAAAAGAGAAAAAGAACAGCCTCAACTCAACTCTCTCTATAATCTTACCTCGGGATTAGACGGGAAGGAAATCCTCCGGGAATGGCAGCAAAGCCTTCGCTTTTTTTTTGCTGTTTCTTGCGTTAGCGCCACACATATTGTGTTTTCTTGGAACGAACTGCGTTAGAAATCCGTCACTTGGCTCTCTCTCTCTCTCTCTCTCTCTCTCTCTCCCTCCCTCTCCCCCACACACAACCGTTCGTCTCTTATTCTGCAACAGAATCCACGCATAATGAGTCACGTGAACGCGAGACTGAGACTGGGTCGCTTAAGTCAGCGAGCTCATGCATAGTCATATGACAAAGTCTACTCTCCTTTGGTCTTCTGACGAATGCTTATTTAAAAACGAAATAACAGTTTGATTTACTAATAATCAGAATCGAACCGTGCGGTGGATGCCCGCCGACAATGACCAGCATCTGAAGAATTAAAGTCAACGAGAAAAAGCAGAGCGAATATTCGCGATAGTCAGGTGGAAATGTTTGCGGATCTTTACGCTGTGGCTTTGGGGCGCAATCACTCATAATGGTTGATGAGCATTTCGCACGTGGAACTCTCGACGTGTATCGATTTCTCGTGTTGTCAATATCTCACAGCTACAACTGGCCATCAGCGACATCCAATTTGTTCCGCTCATACCACCCCGACAGAAGAAGAGAAAAGGAGTAGAATAACAGAACCCAGTGGTGACAGAGGGGCTTTGTTTCGAATCGTGGCCGCCAGAATCCCACATCCGAGTACCTGACGACGTAGATATCAGAGAGCTTCTTGTTTTCAGGTTAAAACGAACGAGAAAGAGAAGGAAAAAAAAAGAATAATAATTTTCAAAAAAAAAAAAAAAATACCTTTGTTTTTCCCGAAGTCTTTCTTGACGAAGTATAACCTATACGGACAGACAGGAAGGTAGGCAGTTAGGTAGGTAGGTAGGCAGGCAGTTAGGTAGGTATGTGTGGATGACGTACATTCATCCAGCCACCTCCGGTGAATAACTAAGAAGTCGTGTAAGTCATCTCATTATGGTCTGGCCTCGCTCTGTGTCACGCCGGCTTAATCGTCACAATTTATGCACTCTTGTTCCTGGCGATTTCCGAGTCGGTGTCGCTTTAATTAGCAAATCGGTTGACCAATGAAAACTTACAAGGAACTTTATTGAGAACGCGCGATTTAAACAAAAAAAAAAAAAAAAAAACAAAAAACAAACAGAGAGGGGGAGAGAGGGAGAGAAAGGGGAGGGGGGGGGGAAATCTTCGGAAAGGTTGTTTACGAATCGCGGCCCCGGTTCGGCCGTCGGGCGAGCGAGCGAATGGTCCAGACATTATCTCCTTGGCGCAATGCTTCCGCGTGCCGGGAGAGTATCGCTATCGGCAGCCGGCGCCGCATCCTGCGCGCCCTGGTAATGGTCGGATCCGGCGGCTCTCTGACGTAAGAGCCCGGTTCTGCATGAGGCCGGGGTAGTTCGGGGCCGGGCCGTAATCAAGCGGGCCGGCTGGCGAGAGGAAGGAAGCTGGAGATTCAGCCGATGGCGGACGAAGATGTTGATCCAAGACGGGCCGAATAAAAGCGTTAGGAGGTCTCCCCCAACCCTCGCCCGTCCCGTCCCGTCGCGCGATGTTAATTTAATGCGATGGGAGTACGTATAAATGTCAGGGGGGGGACGGGGAGGAGAGAGAGATGGAGATGGAGATGGAGATGGATGGGGAGAGAGAGAGAGAGAGATGGAGATGGACGGAGAGGACAGAGAAAGAGAAAGCGAGAGAGAGAGAGAGAGAAAGAGAGAGAGATGGACGGAGAGAGAGAGAGAGAGGAGAGAGAGAGAGAGAGAGAGAGAGAGAGAGAGATGGAGATGGACGGAGAGAGAGAAAGAGAAAGAGAGAGAGAGAACGATTCAGAGCGAAAAGAACTGTTATCACCAATCACCCGGTCATTTTCGCTTGCGATTCGAAATATCGATCAGTTTGTTTTCGGTTCCTGCTCGCCCGAACCGACACCCCCCAGCGTCGAGAGAGGGGGGGGAGGGTGTGAAAGTCTCAGAAAGGATTCATGTCGCTCATCTACGCTGGAAACGTCTCGGATGCTAGACGTGGCTGCTGTTACTACGTCGAGTCGCTCCGTCCTCTACCGTCGGGTCGCCATCTTTCTTAAATATATATATATATATATATCCTCTCCTCTCTCGTTATCATCCACCTCCCAAATTAAACAGAACTGAGTAGATGCGCAGTAACTGTGCTCGGCCAGCTGCTGTAAGACCCGTGTTTAGGAATAACAGAAAATATTTCATGATAAAATAAGGAGGATCATTTAAAATATCTGGAACTAATCATAAAAAGTGATGCGGATATCTATGCTGCCAGTTCTTTGTATCACGAGTGCGACATTTTCTGAGTCTATAAGCGATAATTAAGGATAAATTTTACTCATTTAATTTTATAGATTTGCAATACCTGGAATGGAAATTAAGCATCACCGGAAATTATGTAAAAGAATACTTTTCATACAAAACTTACTTTTACATTATTATTATTATTATTATTATTATTATTATTATTATTATTATTATTATTATTATTATATTATTATTATTATATTATTATTATTATTATTAACTCAAAAACTTTAATAGGAACAATGATTTTTTGCAAACATTACCTGAGTTTAAAATGGCAAAACCTTTCTTTAAAAACGAAGAATGACTTGGTGCCAGGTTTCGTTACCAGACGTCGCAGACCTCTCTTCGTGTTTCTCTGTTTGAATTCCACTGTTGCAAACAAAGTCCGACCCTAACGGCGGCCATTGGACGAGAACCTGCGGTTAATGGTCAGTCACTGAGCACCCCGAACCCGCCTCTTCTTCATTAGTCAATTCTAGTTAGTGCTACATAAAGTTTATCAGCAAGTAAAAATAAGTAACTAACTTCCTTTATAAATGACCGCAAATGTTAACTAAAGTTCATCTTAATCAAGAGATGAAACAAATATGCAAAAAGGTGCCATTATCAGTAAATTCTTACAAATTTTATGCAGATCACCCGTTTCTAATTTCTACCCGGGTTCTTGGTGCTAGATGCGCTTTTCAGGACACAAGATAAGTTTGTAAACGTATAATTTATACGATTTCAAAATTATCTTTTAGGCAGTAAATCTCGAGGCAGAACGAATTCGTTTTCTTCCGTATGAAGCTGCGAAAGATCTCCCCCTTGTGGGCCACTCGAGTCCGGCGGGCCTGTCACTCGGGCTGAGGACGATCCCAGCATCCACCGCGAGCGAGTCTCGTCAGGGGAGATTACCGAGTTCTGAGCCGGGCAGGCAGGTAAACGAGCTTAATGGTCGAGTTCTTTGTTTACTTTTTAAACAACTGAACGATCCCGCTAACTGGAAGAGTACTCTGTGGAACCGGGGTTAGCTCAGCGGTTTCGTCTCTGTTAGCCTACCGAAAAATGAAAACAGGAATACAATCCTCGTTAGCAGAAGGTCATCAGTCCACTTTATGAAATATACACAGGGCTGAGGGAAATAGAGATCTGACTACTCACAATACGTGGCGACCCCTGTGCAAGGATCTGCTGACCTGCATCTATGGCAGGTCTACTTCGCCAGTTTTTGGAAGCTTTTTATCATCTAACGAAAACTGAATAATAATAATAATAATAATGTCAGGCTCTAGTCATAGTTTGCATTTATGAATAGCAATTGAGGATGTCATATGCATTCTTCTTCCACGTTCAGCCTGGTTAGCAGGACTCTTCTGCAGCACGTCTCAGTCTGAAGTAAATACCTTTGCCACCACTGAAGAAACTAATCGTAGAGTCCACACTATAATGTTTATTCTGGACAGCTTCAAGAAAGGAGGAGCTCAACTTTCATTATATCTTTATTTCATAACTGAACTGTAGTGTGTGTGAGAGAGAGAGAGAGAGAGAGTGTGTGTGTGTGTGTGTGTGTGTGTGTGTGTGAGAGAGAGAGAGAGAGTGTGTGTGTGTGTGTGAGAGAGAGAGTGTGTGTGTGTGTGAGAGAGAGAGTGTGTGTGTGTGTGTGTGTGTGTGTGTGAGAGAGAGTGTGTGTGTGTGAGTGTGTGTGTGTGAGAGAGAGAGAGAGTGTGTGTGTGTGTGTGTGTGTGTGTTTTGTGTTAGTTTTCAGTATCTCAAATTACTGTAGACAGCTAACGCTAACGCTGGGATTTGAACAAGGAATCTCCGGTCGCTAACCCATGTTAGTGAACTGTATATGTTTCTAATGTACAACGATATCATTAATTGGGCAACCGCTTAATTTCAGGAGAGAACATTGATGCTATTACCGAAGTTCACACACTCATATACAGAGAGAGAGAGAGAGAGAGAGAGAGAGAGAGAGAGAGAACATCACACAGACAAAGTCACACACGCGCGAGCGCGACCTCCTGCCTATCAACGACAGGCCGCCCACCAGAGGTCGCGTCGACCAGAATACACGAAGCTTTTATGAAGTGCAGATCACTAGAAAGTTCTCTGTTAACAAGCCACACGGTGGTGACACGAAGGCCATACTGCCGGAAATAAGAGGAAATTTGAGGCCAACCAAGCAAGATATATATATATATATATTGGACTGTCGCCTCTTTAAGTATACTTCACTAGTAAATCTAATATTAATAGATCGTTCGGTGAGAAGCTATTTGATTAATGATCTTCTGTTTACTTAACAGCTTCGTTTTGAGACAGAATTCCGGAGACAAGAATCGGTTTCCTACTTTTGCGATTGCGTAAAATCCCCGAGAATCTTTTACCTCAATTTGCTTGCAGTGAATGCATCTACTTATTTTGTTTTGTTACCTGAAGAATAATTAGTTCTCAGACAGTTTTACAACTGCATTCCAAATGAGAATTAACTGGGATAATTATTCGGCACCTACCGGAAACTCTTTAACGTGTTTATGGAATCACCCAGCGGGTGATACCACTCGATTAGAAGGGGTTGCGAGCTTTACAAAGCCGCTTTAAAATAACGTTTCGACACACTTTTTAAGTCACCGTTATCGAGATAGCTTTCGATAGGTTAATTTTCACAAATGCCAGTTCATTTCTAATGGAATTTCAGGCTCAGTTGAGAACTCAGCATTGTGTTCCGCCAAACCACCGTCCTTTTCGTTTTGCGAAAATATTTTCCAAAGCTTGGATTCTAATAATTTTGCGGGGGGGGTCGAGATATTCTCACCGCCCTCGTTAGTTGGGGCTCTGTTTCTGGCTAAGCACAAGGAGCGGGTTTTGGCCGCCCTCTGAGCATGCGCAGGACGGTCAGTCAGATTCTCCTGGATCTTTAACGACTGGTAACGAAAGCAAACAAACCATTTTGACGCGGTACTAACGCGGCATTGAAGACAAAAGGGCCACCATTCGTTGCAAAAGCTGTTGGAGAATTTAGCCCCAGTAATATTCACCATAATCGTTCGTTATTAACAGAGCCTTCATCGTACTTTCTCGAACTGATCGAAGAAAACGACCGAATAACAACGCAATTCATAACTTCTAACGGATTATTAATATTTATTTTGTAAATATCAACTAGGCGTTCTGCAACACTGCGTTGGATCGCAGCGAGACGTAAGGCGAACTTCGCGGCGTCGAAGACCTGATTTCTCCACAGACGGATGAGTCGATGTCGTCGACGGCGCGATGGACCGACCAGACTCACTCAGCGTATCCGGGCTACCCGCTTCCCGAACTGGGGCAATTAGTAACCGATTGGTTCTCCGAGCTTTGCCAAAAGCGATAATGCTCACTTCTCTTTACCGCCTCTCCCCCTAACAAGATATCTTTTCAACTTCAATTAACATGAAGCTTTTAATTGTTAAATAGATATTAAAGAACGAGTTTGGTTTTCTCATCGCGTATCCCAATTCCATTTTATGCTGGGTGCCGACGGGTTATAATACTTATCCAGACAGTTCTAACAATGCGACGACCTCAGAGTTACACTGGCACCTTCCACTGATTACCGTATGTGACACAGTCTGATTCTCGGCCCAAGGCCAGATTCTGAACTATTCGGGATTTTGAGGCTGAACTCGACATAACGAAGAAACGCAAATACTTTTGGATCCAAAAGGAGTAGAAATGAGAATCCCGTCATTTTCATCAACGCAAGAGTTGTGGAAATCGTGGTTACGAATAATGGCAGTCACGACATCTTCACGAGGTTTCTAGTATTAAGACAAAGAGATCTGTTTGTATTTCAAAAATGAGAAACTCAAGTCGGTGCGTTAGTGTTGGTGCCCACTCTCAGTAAAAGGTCAAATTCATTGTCTATTTTCTACTTTTGGTTTTACTCTTTAAGACCAAAAGCATCTCCCATTTGGCGCTGTCTCCCATCGGTTAGTATTAAATATTTTCCTTTCTCTTTCTTTGTTTACAGTAGCATTTATAGTACGAAAAGGTTACAGTTCTTTGAATTTTTTCACTTTTTTTTTACAAACTGTCAAAAAATTTATCACAAACCCAATGTATTTTTGCGCCTTCAGTGAGAGATTTTCGATTGAATTTACCCCAGGCCTTACCGCCAATGGTGGGCTAGCTTAACCTTGGTGGAGAACATATTTACCTTACTCCAAATAATCCTGGCTGTGGTTGGCTACTCTAATCCTCAACACGGGCTATCCAATGTTAACTCGTAACTTGTAATTCCAACTGTCTAACCTAAACCTAATCCTAGCGTCTAACACTGGATGCAGGCCTAGCTCTAAATCTAATAAACCCCCTAAACCTAATCCGAACGCTTAACTTTGAACACAAGCCCAATCCCTAACCTGAAACACAAATCTAATCCTAAATCCAACCGATTATCCTAAACTTAGCCATTTATCTAAAACCTCATCTCAAATGTAGCCCCTAACATTAGAGCCAAGCACTATCCTTACAGGTTTGTTTATTTCCACATGGTACCCATTTTCAGACGAACATCTTTATTACCGAAAAGAGGGAGGGAGGGAGGGGGGCAGAATTATAATTGCCTGATATTGTGCAGACGTAAATACCCGCCCTTGGTTGTTGTTAGATGCTTTTCTTTCATCGCTGGCCGCCACAATGATATGCGCCACGTCAGTTCCAGGAAGCCGAATTTGACCCGTTTCGTTGACTCGGTTCTACGCAGACCCGAGATCGATCGTAGCCCAGAAATTCCAACCTAAAAGAGCCAATTTGTGTCAGTGCGCCAGCCGGCTCCGCTAACACCTCCCATCTCTCTCTCTCTCTCTCTCTCTCTCTCCCCCCCCCGTCTTTTTTTTAAATTTATTCTTCCTGTGCTTGGAACTGAATCGCACATCACCTCCCGATGCTATTATGCAAATCCAATATGAAAACCAGATATGGAAACCACGACTGTCGTCATGGAAACTGATAATTTATTTTTCTGGATGCTGCCAGAGCAATCATGGCAAATGAGACTTTTCAATCGAATTACTAACAGCCGTGGAACTCTGTCAAGATCCGGCGGACCGACCGATAGCGTTTGGCTTTGAATTACATTTTCTTTACGAAACTTTCGGTGAGCCTCGTTCATTATTAAAAGCAAAATAATAATAACAACAACAACAACAACAACAACAACAACAAGAATAATAATAATAATAATATAATAATAATAATAATAATAATAATAATAATAATAATAATAATAATAATAATAATAATAATAATAATAATAATAATAATAATAATAATAATAGGATGCTAGGAATTTTGGCATTGAGCAAGAGAGGTTATATTGAGAAACCTTTTTTCTAGGAGATAGCAAATGATACATTTAAAGGTTACTAAAGAAAATTAAAGCTACCACAATAATTAGCCTAATTTTCGTTTATTTACAGGGAAAGTCCTTTTGACTTTATACACGCAAAAGAAGAAAAAAATGTTTAAAATTCATATAAGCTAAAGTACACCCATTGGTACCCATTTACTGATAAAAGTCTGTTAACCAGAAGCTTAAGTTAAAACCAGTGGAGAAGATGGAATCCATGGTTCACTGATATTTTCTGAGCGAGCTCCATAATTCTATAAAACGAATATTTAGCAAATAGATTTTCCCGCTCACAATTTCGTGTAGTAATTTTTCAAAATTTTTTTCTCATTTACATATAAAGTTTTCTGAACAAACAAACAAACGAAACAGCACAGAGAAGCTACTTGTGTGGGCGATTTACACTGGTAGCCAAAAATGTTCCATCACCTTATATTCAAACACTATACTAGTTGTTCATTGTATACATCACAGTGCACAAATGCATTTTTTCTTCTAATAAAATAGACGCTATTATTTTTAAATAAGAATTGTTGTTGCTCTCATTCAGCAATCTCTAAAAACTAAAAGTTTATTTTCAAATGAAGTTTATTTTTTATAAAAGGTAATTTACTTGATATTCACTAACACAACTAAAGCATGTTCCTATTTGTCCAGAATCATCTCCGCGTATATAACTCCCCATTTTGTTTTTCACTAACGCCTCTTGTCGACGCAGCGTCCGGAGATCTATAAAGTCAAGGAAGTACTTAATTCTAGATTTATGTTCGTTTGTCTGTCCCCTTTTTTTTCACAGATGCTCTTGTCGACACAACGTCCGGAGATCTAGAAAGTCAAGGAAGTACTTACATATTGTTCATCCTGATTATAAATGTGTGGAGCAAAGTCTGCTGCTTGATGTTGAAGTAATGACGAACGATATCTCGTGCGGAATATACTCTGCCAGGAAAGCTTAACATAGTGCTACGCTATTGTTGCGAGTGATTCCCATCCACACCACGATGCTGCTGCCTCTCTAGATATGTCTGGCTATGCTGCAGGGATCGTGGATTGTCACGAGACAAAAAAGCTCTGCAATCGGTCTGCTGCTGGTTACAATGACGTTGACTCCATTACAGATGAGCTGTTATTCGCTAATCAGAAAGAATGATTCCCTCCATCCGCAGTCAAATTCTTAGCCTAAATTCACCATGATTTAATAAAAATCTTTGTATACTTTAACCAAAACATACAACACGTTGTTCTTTCTTACTGAATCCAGACCCACAATCTCTTGGTGAACGTGCCCACACAGACACCTGTAAGCAGAGAAATCTAATATTAGTGGTCTATCAGTGAGTTTTCCACTCACTACCCAGGAATGATTAAAAAAACGTTTTAAAATACCTTTACAAAGGGGCAGATTCCCCGAAACCGTGATCATCTTCCCGTTCCCTTGAGCTTAGAGGGTCCACGGCAGCACCCAGGTCAGTTCCGCCTTGTTGGTTGGTTTTCCATTCGAGCTACAATCTTGACTTTTACCGAACAAGAAACTTATCTATACTTCATTTTAAATGACTGAACAAGGAACCAGAAACCCAGAATTACGCGTTATTTAGTTGTCTTTAAAATGTTAAACTTCGTGCTAAACGGCGCGCGAAAATGGTCCCCTGAGGTTTTATGAGTCAGTTATTAAAGGTGGAGGGAAGGTAACTTTGGTTTCGATGTCTTAAAGGTACTGGCGCATTGGAAACACGTGTTGTTTTAAGCTTCAGTTTCTTTCTGAATTCCAACGGGTTCTCAGTTAATTCTGAAATATTGGTGTGGCGTATGCAAAACGTGTTAAGAATGATCTGAAATCTAATCGTGGCTTTAAATTGTTAAAATAATAGCATATTCCATCCAAGTTTAGGAAAAAGTTGATCGTAACGGTTTTATTTGTGAAACACCAGCCACTGCGGTATGCAGTCTTTGAGTAAATTGATTAAGACGTCTACGGGCAAACAGCTGAGGCGGCACGTTGGTCGAAATCTGCTAGACTGGTTGGCATGGTTTCGAATCCCGGTCAGAACTGGCTCGGTTTGGCGTCTGTATCTCCTTGGTCATGCATATTTCCTTAAGGCTTTTTTGTTTCCTTCCCACGCCGAGAAATGGAAAAAATGAGGGGGTTCATAGTAGGGACTTTCTGCGACTACTCTCCGTATTCTGCTCTCGTCCGCTTGCTTTTGAAAACTGAAACCAGAGATGGGGGGGAGAATTCCTCTAATAGATGTGCTAACGTCGGAAGGCCGCGGGTTCGACGAAGAAGCGGATTTCGCAGAATGCAGAATTGCAATTTTTCCAAACAGCAACGGATGCGGTAATTTACGTCAGCAAAGCCAAATGTGAAGGACCTTTGATGATCAATTCTTATGCGACGCAATTTGTTAAGTAAATAAAGTCTATAAAGGGAGAAAGTAAAATGTTCTGCTTTAAGTAAATTACGAAATATCTGCATCTTCCAGCTTTAATTCTGCGTCCTTACCGGTAACCAATGCATTTTATAGCCGATCAAATCAATAGATTAAAACTGGAGTTGATACGTAAGAACGTTTCCGGCTCTTTCTCGGGTTATTGATGATGCGCTGCAGCGACGACTGACACCTTACAGCTTAACATCCCGACAGTCGAAGAGATAACTAAATAACGGGGGCCGTCGAAGTAAATAATTTATTCTAGAACAGCAGCCGTCACTACTGCATAAGCTGCTTTTCCACCCACTCGTTTATGCTGGAAACAGCAGAGCAAGTCTCTGTAACTGAGGAAGTAGTGGTTGGTGTTCTCTAAGTCCGAAGTAAAAGATACTTGATTCTCCGCATAGCTCTTCTTACAACTGTACTAGACGACAAGGAATCAGGTAACACACGTGCGCACGCACACACACGCACGCAAACACACACACACACACACACACACACACACACAAAAGGAGAAGAAAAAAACCAAAAAAATAATATTTTTGCATTGACAGTAATAGTTAATAAACTTAATGATTTTAGCTGGCAACCGTAATTGCTTCCTATCATGGTACACCCGGTCGGCATCCACTGTTTCGGTTAACTAAAAGAAATGTACACGTGACATCCTTTATGGAAAACAAGCTCTCTGGGTAATTGGGTGGACATGCCTGGCTATCCTGCTTCCTACGAGCCTGGTCGCTGGTAAATGGTTTAGCCGCAACACAGAAAACCGGCCGACTCGTCATTACGGCGACGAAGCCAACTTACGGTGAGGTAAGTAGAGAATCGGGTATTTTCTGTTTGCGCTACACCTGAGCGCTGATCTGATGCTATCCCTTACTGAGCTACCGATGTACGTCGACTGGTGGGATGGATAGCAAAGAAAACTGCGAACTATCGGTTGGCCCCCCCCCTTTTTTTTTTTTTAGAATTATTAACCGCCTCAATTTTTAACAAAGCTTTATTACCAGCGCGACTCTCATTCGCCTGGAAGGGGCCTGCCTCGGCTGTAGATAATACCCCCCCCAATAGAGAGCTCTATTCGGGCCCGCAGCACACAGATGTCGCGTTTAGAAATCTCTGCTTGAGAACGGCCGTGCAAGACCCGCAATCGCTGACAGTCCGTCAATAATCTCTGAGCTTTAAAAAAAAAACTGTCGGATATTTTTTCGTCGTTTTTGCGCCCTCCACACGCGAGGAAGCGATAGAAATTCCTCGAATGGATCCGATCCTTCTGACCCGACCAACCGCCCCGCCCCCCCGGCCGTCTGGAGAAGCCCGGAAAACTCGAAGACAAAAAAAAACAAACAAAATCAATAGAAACGTCAGTGTGTTCGCGAAGGAAGCTACAACCCAGTAACGTACGGCGGCTCCAAGAGTAGACTGTACCCCCGAGGTGGGGGGAGAGATGGGATCTCGTACAGCTACAGTTATAATGTACAGGGAAACCAGACCATGGTATTACCGACCGCGAACCTTCTGCCCCACTCTCCCCAGATCCGGTACAGTTCTCCACAGGCGATGTGTTACGGGAGACCGCTTTTACTCCTCGCGAAGCAAACCCAACCCAGGAGGCCCCGCTTGCGAGAGATCCTCCGGACATCATGATTCAGACAGAGGCTGACCTGGCTCAAACCGGTAACCGGAAAGACCAGTCGCTGGTAAACCGTGAGCCTGCTGCGGGCAGCGACATCCCCGGACGGAGTGAGAGTCTTAATTCGGGGGTAGTCTTATTCTGAATGAGCGTCAAATCGAGTTGATAAACGGGCTAAGTTCGATAAGTCGGCTTTTTTGGGGGGGTGGAGCTGACAGCGACGTTGGTCACGGTGACTGGGGCCAAGAGTTCAACGTCTAAAACGTTTTCCGCGAAATCGTGTTAGTATTACTGCTGACCTCGAGTGAAGATTGCAGTTCGACATAGGTGATGGAATACCTACAAAGAGAAACGTCTTTCAGGTGGTCTATATATGAAATTAGAAATTCAGGACTAGTATTTTTCAGCTATAAATAACCAAAGGAAGTTGTGACTGTTCACACGTCGAAAACTGTAAGATCTTTCGAAATCTTCCATCAGAACTCCTCCACAAATACACCGATACCCAGTCCAGGTTGTTCCCTAAGATTCTTCATCTGTCGACGTATTCCTTAGTCCGCGTCTATGACTTGAAGTCATTTCTGCGAAACGTGTAATTTGTAATTAATATATTTGTTGTTGTTGTCTTTAGCTTGATTAATCTGAGTAGCTCACAGTGTGTCGTCAACAGGCTGTTCACGAAGTACGTCAAGTAAAACACGATTCCCTTGCAATTAAAAATTACCTTCTGGTAAATTAAAGAATGGGAAATAGAAGAAAAAAATATTTAAAAGTTAGCGAAAGGTCAACTAAGATTTTATAAAAAATTAAAATAATAGAAAAGTAAGGTAACCGAAACATATGCGGCTGTCTGGCGCCATACTTTAACATGGATGTACAGTGCCGATGATGCACGATAGCAGCTACCGTTTTTTTAAAAAGGTTTCTCCAGCTGTGCTATTTTCTTCTTAAAGCAACTAACTCTGCGATCCGAATCTCGTTTTTATCTGCCAATAATTTAGAAAAACCTGCTACTGCGTTGCCATTATAGTGTGGGGATTTAACTAATAATACATTCGCCAGTTATTCATAGATTGTCTTATGTGTGAAAGCGAGAGTTCGAGCCCTATCTTCAGCCAAAGAAGGCACCATCGAACATTGAATGTCTTTCCAAAGAACATTTTTTTGACACCATCACTGTGTACATCTGAGAAAGTCTATTTTGTACGCGGTGATGTCAGTTGCATTAGAAATTTTGGACCGTTACATGCGGCTGGAACTGGTCTTGAACTCGCGATCTTTCAGTTACCAAGTCTTTTTTTATGCAATCTTTCACCTGCGTTCCATCTCACTGGTCTGTACTTTCGGAAATATTTAAACCTTCCTCTCATTTGGTGGAGGAATCCATATTCTGCCGACCTCAGTACTGTTTGGTCAGTGTGTTGGATTCTAGATCTGGTTGGTCGTCTCTTCCGCTTTCCTTCTATAGCCACGCTGCCCATAATCAGCGACGAGGACCTGCTGTTACATAGCAATCGCAGAACTTCGTGCAATCCCTAACGCCGAGTCCAATTCCAGGTTATCCTTTGTGCTCTTCTACCGGGTCCCTTTGTTTTACCATTGTATTTATTGTTAACAAGCGATACCTGTTTCTATAAAGATATCATTTTTACGAATGTCTCCTATCTTAATAAACGGTAGTTTTCTTCACGGGATATTCTTAAATGAATAATTCCTGTACGTTCTATTTTTTTTTATGTTCTTGCTGGAGCGCCCCTGCCGTTTCTGCTAAACTCTCTCCCCTTTAATATCCACACAGGGAAGGATTATTGTGTTGATTATATTTTTTTTCCCCCAGATCAAAGTCATTTTCCGAACATCAGCCTGGATTCTTGATGCTGACCGCGCTATGTTGAGGAGGTCAGTCACTGGAACCGTTTCCTTCTTTAAAACCATTCCTTGATCACCGCTTGAAACCCACCCGAATGATTAATGAGGAGATCCGCACGATCTACCAGAGGCAGGTATTATCTAAAAATCGCCAGTCCGGTCTTTCTCCTATTAACCTAATCGTAATCCTTGACCTGACAGCTTCTCGGCTACTGCAACAAGAGAAAGAAGCATGTGTATTTTTTAAAGAGCTGCTGTTAAACTCTCTTGAAACCGGCTCTACTGCAGCTGTGCCGTAAATATCTTAATATTAGACCAAAACGAAACCTTATTCCATTCTGTTTGATTCACCAATTTCAGAATTAGAAATCTAGGACATTTCAGTTTCTTGACTGTTTTTTTTTTAAAGTGCTTACCCTTATTTTAGTAATAAGTGAATTATTAACGTCTTGTTCGAGCAAATTCGAGTCAGAGCATCTTTGCTTTGCATATTCCGAGAAGCACGGAGGTGTTTGATGCATTGGTTAGAGTGAGCAGCGCTAGTGCTCCATCAGTTTTGGGAAGCATTAATTATGCATATAAGCAGATGTGCCCAAATGAAAATATTGAATGCTTGCTCATGAACGTGCCGATTAATAATTTAAAAGAGCAAAAAACAGAAAGAGAAATCGGAATGTTAGACAGATTTATAAATTTTACAAAAACACTTTCCCCAAGCCCCATCGCTCTGAGGAAATTTACGTTGGCATTGCTCTGAGCT
This sequence comes from Nautilus pompilius, assembly GCA_018389105.1. Classification (NCBI taxonomy): domain Eukaryota; kingdom Metazoa; phylum Mollusca; class Cephalopoda; order Nautilida; family Nautilidae; genus Nautilus; species Nautilus pompilius. The sequence goes on from JACATO010002440.1 coordinate 134,565, forward strand.
GATTACGTTAGAAGCCTAATAAAACCCAGTTACTCACCTTTATTGAATTCTCCAGTCTCGGAGGTACGCGCGTCAGAGTTGTGTCCACACCACCTCACCTCGATTATATATGAGCGCAACACACTTTCATTTGAGAGGAAGGAATCCGCTTATTGCTCACTCGTCGTAATGGAGAAAATGCCGTCGGGTCCATGTCAAGACAGAATTTCAGGCCAAATTATCTGTTGTCAAGTCTACGGAAATGTCAACGAATGCATTGCGAATTTCTGTTTCGCCCTTATGAAGAAAATTATTTTTCTTAGTTGTTTTACAATAGCCAAGCCAAACCACGCCACCATTTGAAATTGCGGGAAGGCCAAATTTAGAGGTTCAAAAGTGATTTCTAAGGACGAGAAGTATTTTCCGTAGTACATTAAATAAATCGGGTAAGGAAAAACTCCGCGCGTTTTTCGCGACGTCAGGTCCGTTCACAAATATCTACCAGCAGTCTACGTTAAGTTCGCAATGTGTCGACGTTGCGATATTCCCCCATAGCACAGACAGTTAGACGGAGTTCTTAAGATTTAAAGAAAATGCTTTATTTTAGCGACTGGCGGGTGGTAGCAGCCGTGTACGCCTCAAACGTTAGGCCTTGGCATTGGCGAATGTCGGGAGAACAATGGCGCCAGCGGATGGTATGCACTGCTGAATTCCACCGCGGCGGTGTTCGTGTGGTCGCACAGAATGGGTGAGGAGGGGCGTAGCGAAAGTTCACGACAGATCTCTTCATATTTACGTGCGGGAAGAAACCGTAGTGACCGGAGAAACCCACGCAATGGTTGGCAAGTGAGAAAAAGCGAAAAGTAACTGTACCAGAGAGGTAGGCAAAACCAAGTTGACCACGACTGGGACTAAGATTCGAGCCCTTCACTCTAGTAATCGAGTAGTCTAAGACCAATGACCCACCTGGCCGGACTTCCAAGCTGAACTACGATCAGGAATCAGACTTGAGCCCTTTACCCTAGTAGTCGAGTAGACTAAGACTACTGACCCACCTGGCCGGACTTCCAAGCTGAACTACGATCAGGAATCAGACTCGAGCCCTTTACCCTAGTAGTCGAGTAGACTAAGACCAATGACCCACCTGGCCGGACTTCCAAGCTGAACTACGATCAGGAATCAGACTCGAGCCCTTTACCCTAGTAGTCGAGTAGACTAAGACCAATGACCCACCTGGCCGGACTTCCAAGCTGAACTACGATCAGGAATCAGACTCGAGCCCTTTACCCTAGTAGTCGAGTAAACTAAGACTACTGACCCACCTGGCCGGACTTCCAAGCTGAACTACGATCAGGAATCAGACTCGAGCCCTTTACCCTAGTAGTCGAGTAAACTAAGACTACTGACCCACCTGGCCGGGCTTCTAAACTTTTATGAAGATTTTGTTATAACATTTGCTGTAGAATTAAAACAAATAAAATAAAATAATTTTAAAAGTACGTTTAATAATAATAATAATATAATAATAATAATAATAATAATAATAATAATAATAATAATAATATAGAAATTTTATATTTATTTACAAATTGTAGCGAATTACAGTAAATGAGCTCTGAAAACGGCACAAACCTTTAGATTTTCTTTTCAAACGTATGACAGCCACCACAGACTAGAGACGAACTGTTGTTTTCAGAGAGGTCTGTTGAAAAGGATACTCTACGGCTAAAATTGTTCTCTAACACTCAATGGAAATGTTATCTTTTGCAACAACTATAGCGAATGCATACATTACTCTTGATTACTCTTTTGCTGAAATTTTAGTATAACAGAGCTTATACTTTCTTTTCTTTAAAAAATGGTAAAAACAAACAAAAAGACAGCAGAATAAACACAATAATTGGAGGTAGTAAGCAGTCTACGAATGGAAGAACAATTGAGTTATTTTAAGTTTGGAATTTTGACTGGAATCAAAACAAATGAACCTGAATAAAATACATGAAGATTTTTTCAAGTTTCTCAGATAATATATTTTAACTAATGGCATTAATTAATTTATTATAAAACTCTCTTTCTCACTTTCTCACTCTCTCTCACTCTCGTTCTCTCTCTCACTCTTCTCTCTTTCTCTCTCTCCGTCTCTCTCACTCTCGTCTCTCTCTCTCTCTCTCTCCTCTCTCTCTCTCTCCTCTCTCTCTCTCTCTCTCACTGTTTCACTCTCTCACCCTCATTCTCCCTCTTTTTTCCGATTTGGAGGTCAATGACCAAGACTATCTTTTCCTCTCTCGGGACCATTTTGAAGATACCGTCACCATTTCCCATCCAGTGTTCGATATCGTCAGCCCGCGATTTCTAAGAACATCCCCTTTCTCGAATTCCTGCAATTCGTTCAGATATCCACAGTATCTAACTTTTCTTCACGTCACGTTGTTATTAGTATCAGTGATATGCGTAAAAGTGAAAATATGATTAAATATGTATGAAAACTGTCATACTTTTGTTGTTTTTTTGTTATGGTTCAAGAGGTTCAGAGGAAGTAATTTGGAAGGTATCATTTGCTCACCGCATTACAAAGATGTAAAGTCCTTGTAAAGATGAGCACCTGCCAGCGCAATGTAAAGTAGGAGATCGGGTCGATACAGAAATCGTCAGGGTACTGTTACAAGACTTCCAAAACCTTACATTTTATAGCCCCATACATTAAACTACTGAAGAATTTGTGAGCGTATATATAAAGTGGATTACCAGTATCATTTGTTGAAAACAACTGATAGACACGTGGCTTGTATAATTCATAATGGCAGCCTTCCTGCTGCACTGAGTGACGATAAAAGTACTCCTAACGTTTCAAATCTAATTCATTGATCGGTGAAAATGTTGCTAAAATTACCATTTTACAATGAAGTACAAAAGAAACATGTGAAATTTGAACTCGTATGGTAAAATTATTGAATCTGATAAAGGCTTTCGTATTTTCCTAGTAACAGAATGTATTTCCATTAATCAGATAGCCAGCTAAATTTGTACAATTCAAACATCGAACTTTTGTTTCAACTTTGTAATAATATCCATTGAGTCGATAATTTCCTTGGAAAGGATATAAAGTCTCAGGTGTGTTTTCTGACACACAAAACTAACGGCAATGGTTATTTTTATGAGAATAAACAATTACAAAGCAGCTAAAAATTGTTTTTTCTTATCATCGAGTTTCTGTCAGATGATGATCAGACGGCCGTAGCCAAAACTATCACGGTTGATTTACACCGACGACGGCGTCCACAGTACGACTGGAGTTCCGGCTTGGAGGCGTCCGTTGCTTACCAAGGGGACACAGACGGAAGTTTTGAAAGTTGATAAGATGCGCAAATTCTACAACCCCTGCTTTCGCATACTAAACAGGTTTCGTAACCGTCTGAGAGGGAGAAGCCAAGACCGAAAAGTCTTCGCTAGAACTCTTCATTTTAAGATGTGTGTGGGTGGGGGTTGGGAAGCCCAGAGTGCTCTCTGGAGGGGAGGGAAAGAACACAAAAAGATAATTGCTTATTATCGCCAGCTAGAATATTTAACCTAACTAATCAGTTTTGAGGTTGTTAAACAAAAACCGTAGTTTTTTGTTTTTTTATTTAAAATCTGTTAATTAAAGTAAAAAATAAAAAAAAATCGGCGATAGAAAGATTCGGGATAATGGTTCTTCACCATTTTACCAGAACAGAAAGTTATTTTATATATAAGGAATTCTAAGACCATAATTAGATTGGAGAGGACAAAACTGTAATTAGTATTAAATTCACGATTCTTGTGCTACTTTACCGCGTAATAATTTAAACTAGTTATTTATCGAAAATATCGAAAATAGATAGATATTGTTGCTGCGCATTATATGACAAGAAAAATTCCAATAAAATAGAGAAATGCAAATTTAACTATTTCATATAAACCAATGTAAATTATCTGAATAGTATCATTATTTCATGTGCAGTTGCTTTAAATGTAATATAATTTCTTTAAAGTTTTTTTTTTAAATTTCTTTGTGAAAGGATGAGGTTAAGATTTAAAGTTTAGCCTTACATGCCAGGCCTAAATACCCTTATAAGGGGACTGCTTTACGGTAAGAGGTTACTGTAGACTTCAACAGTAAAATACAGGGACACATCATCTCGAGCTTGGACAATGACGTTCTAAATTGATCTACACGTTTTATATCCCTTATGACGAGTTGGGTGGTGGAAAGAAGCTTAAAAGTTTTAAAGCCACAAATGAGATTTAAGCAGTACAAAGTGAAACAACAGACCGTTCGAATTTCATGGCGTTAGCAGTAAAAACCACATCGATAAATAATTTCTTATCCTAGAGGCCCTCTATAAGCAGTGATGACTGGCTTTTTTCTTCTTTGAAATTTTAATACTAGGAAATTATGGACTGATGTAGAATTTAGACACAGACAGTTTGTCATTAATCAATATTTATTCTGTGACTCCAAGTGGGGTTGGGTCTGAGCCAATAAGTTTGTTAGGCATCTGCCCATAAAGTTCTTCCAAGGTCTTTTAGATGATCGTTTCTAAATTGATCATTAACTTGTACTGTCTGGTGGCAGGGGATGAATCAAAGAACGGCCATTGTCCAGGTGTTGACGACATGACTCGGATCAGGAGACGGCCGCAGCCAAAGCTGCGGGGGAATCCATTTTGTTTGGACCACTTCTTGAAGTAGTTCTTCAGCCGTAAAGTGATGCGGTGAACTGGCTAAGATCGAGACGCGAAAGAATGGAAGGGAACAAACGGTAATTATGATGGCGATGGGCTTGCAGGCCGGAGAATCGACCGACCGGTTTCAAGTTTCTTGTTGTATTCAGCGTCTTCGAGGCCTGCCTCGCCATCACACGGCTGCCATTTCTCTGAATACAATCTGGGTGTTTTCCGGAGCTGCTGGCGATGTCCATAACAGTCAATATACCAGTTGAATTTCCCTTGTCAGGTTGGGTTTAGCTGCCACCTTGGGTTAACCACGGGTTAAAGTGTATTTGCACGTGTTGGTTTTATTTTAAATAACCACGCAGAGATGCCATTATTACCTCGGCATAGTTTACCTTCAGTACAAAAATAATTACCACAATTTTATTTTGGATTGAAGAAAATCTTGATGAAGCATCTTGGTTTGTGTATATTGCGGCTAAACTAAACACATTATCATAAGTGAATATCTTATTGCTATTTCTGTATAATTTTAAGCGAAACATTTAAACACAAATGTCAGTATCAATATTCAAACTTTAACGAATGGCGAACGATCAGATTTCCTTTTCACTCCCTAAATTCTACTGGATCTGTGACTGGCGCCCTGATTCAAATCTCAGCTGAGTTTCTTATTTTTACAACGAAGTTGCCATTTAAATTATAGTATATTAAAACTATGCGTCTGATTTCCGTTTGTCATTCTTTGTTTTTTGGAATAAAATATCAATAACGTGTTCTGGTAAAAGTCATGGTCAAACTCGAAGGGTGGTAAGGAAACCATGCGCAAGCATTGTTTCTGCGAAGTTTGAATCATGGAACAACGAACGAGCTACAATCGAATGGACTTCGACAGCGCCTCCTATTGGGGCTTTTTAGGTTTACGTAGTTTCGGAGCGAAGCCCCCCCCCCACGTTCGCCACTTCTGACCTTTACAGCGCAGATGTTGTGACACGTTTTCGGTCGTCTTATACACGCTATTCCCAGCTTTAAAACACCCTGTCATGTTAAAGGAATTCCCCCCTTTCGTATTGCGTCTCGCGATGAAACCGTCGGTGCTCCGCGTCTCGTTCTTATGTTTGGCGGTGAATCTGGGATCTGCTTACTTCGTGCGTGAATTTTCCCTTCTCGGCGGCCTATCTGGAAAGACGGATGTAACCGTCCGACGGCTGGGGGTGGGGCTGGGTTCGGTAGCCAAGGACGACGTGGAAAGGAAGAGTTCGGGAAGTAGCACTTCCAATGTTGGCAAGCATAATACCGGTACCCTAGAGATAAGAGAAAGCGTCCATCTGGTCCTGCCGAATGCGAACAGAAAACAGAAAGCCGGATGAGGACCATGTGAAAGACGAGAGATAACGGGCTTCTTCCGCGTTGCCGTATTTGTCGAGAGTAACTCAATAGGACCCCCCCCGCCCCTGTCTGCCACTCCTCGTGGTTCCACGTATACAAGTCCAACAAACAACGAGGTTTTGAAAGAAAAGAAAAGAAAAAACAATAACAACAAAGAAGCGTTGTTATGTTGATAAAAACGGACATTCCACAAATAATTACTTTAAAAAAAGCATAAACCGTTATTGTTTATTTTAGCCAAACACCGAACGCAATTCATCGCTCATTAATAACGAATACATCGTCTTGTCTTGCATACAAACCTGTAGAATAGCATCACTGCGCCAGTTTCTATTAAAAAAATAATAATAACAAAGCAAAATATGAAGCTTAGAACTTAAAAAGAAAATCGGGCAGCCAGAGCCTTTCTTAGAGACCGTCGATAGAAGTCTTTGCCCTTTTCACGAAGTTATTTAAAAGGTAGTAAACACGATTATTGTAAACGAACCAAGAAATCTGGTTTTTAATGTGAACATAACCGCGCCGGGAGGTGAGCCTAGAACGTGTTACGGCTGACCGTCAGACTGATTTTGAAAGATGAAAATTCCGCTATAAGAAAAGGCTTTTTATTTCTTTTCCATTTTTGTTGTTAGATTCTTTTAGTTCTACGCATTTAGTTTAGCACAATCTCTTGTCTCAGCACCTTCTTCTACTTTCTGAAAAGCAACGATACTTTTGTCATCGCGTTCAAACAAAGGTTCTACAATTTGGCTTTCTCCACATATTGAGACGCGAGTCGCACTGACACTGTCCGCGCGCGCGAAAATGAAAGTACCACCGCGGCCAGGCGGAAGAAACGGTACAATCCCGGAAAACCCCGTGCAGGCAAGACGGCGAAATGCCTCCGTCGTCTCTCTACCTCATCTTCGCGAGATGCCCACTCTTTGTTGCCCGTTAGCTCAAGGAAATAAAACGCCCTATTACCGCACGATCTCAACAACTGGGTAGAGGGCAGCACCAGAACGATCAAGATAATCTGTAAAAATGACCCTATCGCCTGGCAGCTCTTTTCGATTGTTATTACGCTGACAATTTTGAATATTTGGTGGTGGCTCCACCGATCCGCTTACGCACAACGACATGTTCAAGCCTGTATTAAGGACGAACAAAACAAGGTCGTGGTAATTATCTTGGTATGTATTAATTGTCTGATTAATTACCTATTTAAGCTGAGCAGAAACCATTATCATCGTTTGGCGAAGGCTGACACTAATACTGGCAAGGAAAGCAAATAAACTTATATTTTAAAAAAGAATGGCGAACGCAGTGTATTATGTAAAAATAGTCATATAAATTACCAAAAGTTTAGATGTGAATAACGCTATGTCCATACGATTTTAACACTTCTCCATTTATTCAAAACTTGATGTCTTCAAATCTACTCTACCTCCTCTAAAGTAACCGGATCTCGATGTTAATGTATTACACGTTGTATGTTATTTTACTGTGTTGTTTAATTTGAAATAAACCCGACTATAAAACCCGGGTCTTACTGTACTTCAGCGTCGTCAGTCATTTAATTTACTGGAAAATTATGACAGGTTTTTCTTCTTTTTGCACTGTAGTCACGCAGAATAAAGCTAAGATCGCTTCAACACGCACACACACACACACACACACACACACACACACACACTCACTCACTCACACACACACAAATCAGCTAACAATGCTTCTCTTTGAACATTGTATTTAGAGAAGAAGCTAATTTGTAGTAGAGATGTAGCTCTTTCTCATTTGTTATAAAACGAGGAAACGTTTAAAAAAACAATTTAAAAAGCAAAACACGTGGCGTACATTAAGCAGCATCGTCCTTGCCTTCCTGATGAAGAAATACGCTACGGACTGTGATTTCTGCTGCTGTCTGTAGATAGAGATAATTACAGAGAGTCTGAGGTTGGGATCGCTGAGAGAATCTTGTGTGTGTGGGGGGGGGGGGAGGGGACAACACAACAAAAAGCCACTACACCAGAAAGAAAGCAGTCGTTGCCGGCTGTAACTCTCCCTAATATGGAATTAATAGAAATCGGAAACATAATCAGGCTGGAAATCGTTGCACCTGGATCTTGAAATCGTTCGTAATGGTCTTTGTGGACATTACGACTACAGCGCCAGGCAGGGTCGCGACAGATGAAGATGAGCCGTCTTTAGGCGGACGTCACGACGGCTGAAGCTCTCATCCGGTACCAAAAGAAAAACAAAACAAAAAAAAAGCTGGGGATAACCGGTTTAAAGAAGTAAATATATATTCTGTTATTATTAGTAGACAGTTCTCAGAGACCGTGAGAATGTTGTTCTTGTTTTATGCGCAGCGACTATTTTTAAGAGCTAAACCTCTCAACTCGAACGCATCTCTCCCCGACCAGACCCTGGCAGGCCGGCTGGGCTCTGTTCTCTTACTGCCTCTCATGACGGGAGAGATACTTGGTGGATAGGATCCTAGTTACAAGCGTGGACCCCGCCCGCCAGGTGTTCCGTGCATGGGGTCTCTGGATGAAGAGGCTTAATTTACTCCGATAGTAATAACGCTGTCTTGTAATAAAATCATTTTCGTGATGGTGTCGGTAAATTTAAACCTTTTATAGTTTTATTTTTTAGATGTCTCTGGACGACGCCATAGAATTCCCAATGAGGAGACTAAGGGAAACTCCGTGTGCCGTATAACGGTTAGCTCGGACATCATGGTTAGGTATACTGTTCTTGGCTTTGATGAAACTGCAATTTTAAATCTACTTCTAAGTGCTAAAAAGAATAGGTATGTGAATATCTAATTAGTTAATTTATACGAAATTTGTTCGGTAAGTTGTGATTAATAATCTTAAAACTGAAAGTAAATCATACATAAGGATTATATTATATACGACATCCATCAATGTGCATGCGCACTATACTGTGAACTTTTTGTGTCTCTTTAATCAAATATCTCAGCTTTGTTAACTAAAAATACAACAAAAGTTTTAAGTTAAATGGTCCCAGAAAAACTACAATCAAAAAAATATTTATAATCTAGAGAACAAAATTACTAAATTATTTGTTTTATTTTTTGCAAAGCGAGAACAATCTAACGGGTGCCAAAAGGAATTAATGGGTAGACCATCTGAAAAAATATCAACGGATATAATGAAGAAATTCATAGGGTTTAGGCCGGAAACTTGTTTCTCTATTTGTGTTACCGATGAATAGCTCAAGTTATCTTAAATTTATCAGTTACTTCGGAATCTTACATATTTCTACGTCATTAAGGGGGCGTTGACAGAACATAACTATGAGTCGTAGGGCGCAGGTGCCTCTATTTTTACGTCACTGACGATGTTATTTAAAAAACTGGCAGAACGTCTAATCAAAATTAGACGCCAAAACATCTTTATTCCAATGGTATTATGGCGGCCGTTTTTGAAAATTTTACCAGTCATAGAAGAGAGGGGAAAACAACTAAGACGGACAAAATTTTCGTGTTATACGCAGAATTCCAGTTTCTAACACAAATAATAAGAGAAGGAAGCAAGTTCTTATTTTTTTTTAAAACAGTTAATGGAATTACTGCAAATCCAGCAGTTTTACGCAATATTTATTCGAAATCTTGAAAATTTGAGTTTGTATTTTTAAATAATAAAGAAATATTGAGAACGATTGGAAGATCATTATCTTATGCGGCCCATTATACAGAGGAAGCAATATTTTTATTATATAAAGATTAATGATAGCAGCTCATCTTTTAAATATGTACACCTTTAATACAAAGTTTGTTTGCGTATTTCTTCTTTCATCTACAGCCATAGTAAAAGATTTTGCATCACACTGGAATTTTTAAATTTTACTTGACAAAGTCGATATAAACCTGCTGCATTTGCATAATAATGTTACAATAACATATAGAAGTATGTATCACTTCGTGGCTTTCCACATTCTCAATGAGACAATAACTGAACTGTCAAATGTGACAATTTCGAATTCAACTAATAAATACATACTTTCTGAAAAGACCGTATACATTTATATAGCATGGTGATAAGTGTGACTGAGCAATTAGAAGTATTCAGAAGCAGAAATTTAGAAAAAGCCATTGGTACAGTGCCAATCCATATAGCCATTACTTGAAAGTAGGTCTTATTAAATTTCTAAGTTGATGTAAAAATTTTGGCCATGGTTGCACGTGGCTAGGTTTTTTTTTTCTTCTTCAAGCTAATTATCCTTGTTGATTGGGCGGTCGATATTGGAGTCAAACAAACTCAACCAGTAGCCTAACGCCTCATCTTTCTTATTATTGGTTTAAGCTTTTTAATTAAAAAAAAATATTTCATAATTCTAAACTTAGAATCAGTACAAGATGTGGCCGAAATTCTGATGCCATGCATTTAGAAAGATGCCCTTCTGATACCATAGTCCTTCACACGCATATATATATATATAATATAGAAGAGAGAGAGAGAAGAGAGAGGAAGAGAGAGAGAGAGAGAGATGATGTGGGAACAAAGAGAGATAACGTCATTACAGAGAGAGAGCGAGAGAGAGAGAGAGAGAGAGAGAGAGAGAAGTAGAGAGAGAGAGATAACGTCATTACAAGAGAGAGAGATGACGTCAGTACAGAGAGAGAGATGGAGATGGACGGAGAGAGAGAGAGATAGAGAGAGAGAGAGAGAGAGAGAGAGAGAGAAGTAGAGAGAGAGAGTTGGCTCTTACATATTTACATTAGCTTGTTATCCTATAAATAATTTATATGTAATAAAGAGAGAGATAATTTTAAACACTCCAACTTTTCGTGTAAGAAGAAACATTTTCAAAGTAACCGTTACCCAGAGCGAAAATAATTCGCAGAGAATCGTGTTGAATCTCTAATCTGTTTTCTGGCTTTTCATTTCAAGTTATGGATATACTGCAACGAGCATAGCTACAGGGTTTTTAAGAACTGCCTTTATTTTTTTCATTTTTGTCATGTATATTTAGTGAGAGTTTTTTTTTTCCAATTAAGATTGAAAGCTATCATGCGGAAAGTTTCAGAGAAATATAGCATTTCGCCATCGACTAACGGAAAGTCTTACTCAGTTATTTACTACATTTCTCCATTCACACGGAGCAACTATCAAAATCAGCAACACGATTGAAACTAGGAATTTTCATTTTTATTAAAAATTCGTGTGGCTTTTCAATAATACTTTTAATAAATAATTATAAAAATACTTTTGTTAAACTTCTTACGTGTTGCTCTCGAAATGGATACAAGTTTACAGGGAATACTTGTGTTTATTCAGCAATGACAAGCGTTCTGATCACTTTAATAATTCCCTGCAATCAGGTCCAATGAGCAAACCCAATCAATCAATCACTTCCGACCAACTTTATCGGAAATTAGAACAAGGCAGATTAAATACAGAACTATGTTAAAAATCACACTTTTTTTTAATTTGAAGAGTAAAAGTATTCTTATTAATAATGTAGATAGACAGAGATTAATTATCAAAGAAAAAGTAAGTTTCAAAATTTTATAAATGGTCCCTTTTCCTTAAAATTGGAATAACAATTTTTAAAGACCATTGGTGCATTTGGCATCTATCAGTTAGCTTAGTGTGTAATTCCAGGCTTTTAAACTCGACTGCAAAAGAAATAATGCAACAACTAATCCAGCTTGGCGTTTGCTTATTTTGTGTGGGTAATTACCAGTAATGTAGGCTAGATTACTGGTGTCGACAATATCCACAACCACATATATATATATACAGTGTACTATCATAGTATTAAAATTACCCTGGTTTTACATAGTCTAAAAATCAATTTTTAATTCAAAATTCTAACTAGAAACTTTAAAATTCTTTGGGAGTAATTATTTAAAGAATCGCCGATAAATATCTGTAGAACGGTTGACAACATTATTCGAGCTGAAGAATTTCTGTAGCAAGTCTGAAGACTGATGCACAGATGTCGTTACTTTAACTGTTGTAATTCCCGTAAGATGGAAAACAGGCGATGACGTCACCACTGATGTCTCTTGGCGTAATCTCACCGGACAAGTTTCGATTTTGTTCCATGACTATGGGAATAGGTTAAGCACCTTGATAAAAAAACAAAAAAAAAAAACAAACACATTTCCATTTTATAGAAGTCAGAAGTTATGAAAAATGGACAGAATGTGTTAGCAATGTGTGTATTTGCCAACTCTATTAACAAAGCATATTTCTAATCGGTCCACTCTTGAATAAATACAGCTATTGCTAAGCGCGGTTATCATTCATTGGAGATTTGTATATATAAATAAATCGAACGATTTTAATAGTTTTTTGGGTTTTTTTGTACATTTCTTTCCTGTCAATTACAGTATTGGTTTTAAGTCTACAGTGATAACGGTTAGTAAAATAAATCAATCTGGGAAAAGCCTGTTTCCGGTACCAATTTATTCGCTCTATAGCAATAAGAGAAAACTTTTCTTTATTGGCTGTGATTGAACAGCTAGAAATCCAAGTCCTCATTTAATATTTTCTTTTAAAAATTTTAAAATTAATTTCTTGTATGTAACTGAACACCATTTGACAAAATTAATTTTTATCATTTTATCCGAATTTTTTTAAAAATGTTATTCTTTTTCTATATGATTTTTAAAAAACTCATGAAGGCTTAAATTGGTTTTAAACAATCACATTTTTCTAACCGTTGGAAATAATATACCATCTACACAAAAATTAAATATTAATACTTAAAATTAGACGAAATAGAGAAATTCTTCAATACTTTATTTTCGTTTGAAACATTCTTTAATTTGGACATTTTCTATAAATAAAAAAATTAAAGATTTTCTTTTTTTTATTTTAATTAACTGGGTGATATATTCTTAGAGTTAACAAAATAATAGTATGAATCTTCGTTGTGAAAGAAAATTCTTTTAGAAAAACTGAGTTTTCGCTGAAATTATATTCAGCTTTATCATAGTGAATATAGAGCTGAATATAAATTCAGGTAAAAACCGAATGTTTCTGAATACTTATCTTGCCTTCTATCCGTTAAAATTTCTAAGTACAGTTAAATTTGGTTATTAAAATAGCATCAAGCGTAAGAGGCATTAAAAAATAATTAAATTAGAATGCTTAATAATAATAATAATAATAACAACAACAACAACAACAACAACAACAACAATAATAATAATAATAATAATAATAATAATAATAATAATAATAATAATACTAATAAATAATATAATAATAATAATAATAATAATAATTTTTACAAGAAAATCTTGTGGACCATACAGTATTTGATCAATGGGACCTTTTAGGTTATTCGATTTCTGATTTACGATGTAAGCGATTTTCTGCTAGAAAATGTTACTTCACTGACCAGATAGATAGCTGAGTAAATAAGTTACAAAGAAAATACCTTCTGCAGTGACATTTATAAATTAGTTTTATTTCAATTACAGTAATTTGATAAAACTTTCACTGGTAGACGGAGGAGAGTTCGTGGCTTGTACGCTTTTGTTTGCAGTATTTACCACGAGTCGCATCAGCGGTATGGAGAATGAAAGAAGACGTAGGTTTGTTTTTTTTCTTCAATTAATCAAATATTACTTTTATTTATTCGTGATCTCCTGTTCGTACAGCTGGGGGTTTATAGCAGCCTACAATAACTTCAAAAAAGCTTTCACGAAAATCTTTAGGGTTTGCCTTTGGATTAACACTCGTTACAAGAATTGGGAATTGTTTCCAATTTAGGTCGCTTAGACGCCACTCCTGGGAAATTGGAAAAGTCCATTATATCCATTGTTGAAGCCGTAGTTCCACACTCACTGGTTGATAGCAATCAGACGTATCTGATTCGACACAAAGGATATTCTGGATGCAATTCTTTTCTTGATTTGTCTTAGGATTTGCACGAATGCTAGATCGCGAATTATCTAACCACCACACCCCCCCCGCTTCAGATCTCGACGAAAGCCTGATTTAAATAACAAAGCGAGCCTATTAAAGTTTTAATACTAAAACGTATCTTCGTGTACGTAAATATATTATGCTAATTTTCTCTTTCAAACGTTTCTTGGAAAATTAGATCTGCGGTTCCTTTCATTTTGAATTTTGCAGTTGATCAACGACGAAAGTCGCTCTGTTCGTCAGCCTGTCCGCTGTCTTACATATGGGGGTTTTTAAATATTTTCTGAATGCGTCGATGTGGATGGTTTAAATGTCCGGTCCCCGCACGGTTATCCTTGGTGGGCTAACCACCACAGGAACTAGTATCGGCTGCTGTCGTTAGTACAACAAAAAAATAATAATGCAGCAAGGTGTGTGTGTGGGGGGGGGGTATGATGCTCACTATTTTTTAAAAAAGCTACAAATAAATGATCGCTAAATTCATCACGATTTCGTTACACAAAAATATCTTGTTTTGGTGTATTACTGCTTTGAATGTTTAAAAAAAAACCCAAAATACCCACATGAAAGAATTCTGAGTTACTACGATTTTGATCCTAAAAAAAATTGAAAGCAAAACTGGAGAGAGAAGGAGAGAGAGAGAGAGAAGAGGAGAGAGATGGAGAGAGATAGAGAGAGATGGGGGAGAGAGATATGACGTCATTAGAGACAGAGAGAGAGAGAGAGAGAGAGAGAGGAGAGAGGGGAGAGAGAGAGGAGAGATGGAGAGAGAGAAGATGACGTCAGTAGAAGAGAGAGAGAGAGAGAGAGAGACGGAGAGAGAGAGATATGATGATGGAAAAGACACACACACAGAGAGAGAAGAGAGAGAGAGAGAGAGAAGAGAGAGATATGGAGAGAACACAGAGAGAGAGAGATGCTTTCTTTTTTCTTTTTTTTTCCATTTAAAGTTACCTTATTCATATATTTTTTTTTCTAGTAAACAAAAGATAACCTCTAACTGATGCCCTCCAAGTTTTTTCCGGCAATTATGGTTTATACCAAGTGGTGGATTCAGGTCTTTCTTCCATTGAATGCGAGAGATTCGGAATAATTTTTGGTGTAATTTTCCGGATTTTCGTTTCGTTTGTTTGACCTTTAAATTCTGGGCCCTGTTTTTACATCGGCGTCATGGCTTCTCTGACTCACCGGACACTTCCGGCCTGGCAGTTTCTCTCTTGTGATCCCGGACGAATGTCGTACTTCTAGCAGAATGGAAACCGATCGGGGAAACGAAAGCCCAGCAGCGGGAAGCTGGTGTTGATGAATCAAGCCAGAGCACAAAGGCTTTATTTCTGTCGGCAAACCCCCATTAAAACCAACAGAAAAAGAAGAAAAAAAGGCACGTTTCAAAAATAAAAGTAGCTCTCTCTCTCTCTCTCTCTCTCTCTTCTCTCTCTCTCACTCTCTGAGAAGGAAGATCGCGGTTGACGGATAGAATCGCTACTCTCTCTCTCTCTCTCGATGAGTAGCGAGCGAGAATCGATCGGCAGCTCCTAGGTGGACGGAGTAGGAATCTCTAGAAAGTTAGCTCTCTCTCTAGCTCTCTTCTCTCTCTCATCTTTTTTTTTTTTTTTTTTTTTTTTTTTTTTTTTTATTTCTCTCTCTCTCTTCTATCTCTCTCTCTCCTCTCTCTCTCTCTCTCTCTCTCTCTCCATCTCTCTCTCTCTCTCCCCGTCTTTCCTTTATCTCCAGTGCTGCTGAAAGGTCGTTATGGTCGCTTTATTTCGGGACTGGAAACGAACAGAAAAATCAGATCTAACTAAAATCGATTGTCTTTGACCGTCTGATTTTAAGCTTTACTCTGGGTGTTTCTACAGACGGCGTTAAAATGAATTTTCATTTTACGTGCGAATCAGCAATTATCCAAAACTTCATTATGTGGCAAATTATCTACATTTGTATATTGTGCTCCCATACCGAGACGTTAGAACCGTTCGTCGTGCCGCATGAAGAACAATTATCCTCGCTATCAAGGCTAATTTATTCCAGAGATTAAACTTTGACTCGTGAACACAGGGGACAGTCATATGAGAACATTTGCAAAGCAAATGCAATTTTGCAAAGCCAATAATAGGTAATCCTTCGACGTTAATTAGTATTCTCAACATAATTTTAACAATATTTCTTCTCGGGATTATTTTGCTATAAAAGAATAATGCAAAGAAGTCTTTAGTCTGTTCTTTATTAAACGTGTTAAACAGGCTGTTTAAAAAAAAAATACGGCAGGGTTTGTAAACAACGTTTTGATAATCTGCTTTGGTTCAGATGTTTT
Source organism: Nautilus pompilius (assembly GCA_018389105.1). Taxonomy (NCBI): domain Eukaryota; kingdom Metazoa; phylum Mollusca; class Cephalopoda; order Nautilida; family Nautilidae; genus Nautilus; species Nautilus pompilius. The sequence goes on from JACATO010002440.1 coordinate 150,833, forward strand.
CCGAAAAATAACCAGCTACCATCAAATATAGTGCCATCCATGGAATAGAATAACGGACTTATCATTAACTTTCTTTCGTACCCGATGACGGATTACTTTTTTTTTGCAATAGTTTCATTTCTTTATTGTACTTGGATTATTTTGTGTCATCATAAGTTTTCAGTGGTTGCTTCTGCCAGGTAACATTTAATGGTGCGCTTAACGACTTAATTAATTAAAGCTCTTTAAATATATTCCCTTCCCTGCTGCTGTTGTTCAGCACTACTTTTATAAAATCTAACTCCGGCGACGTGGCAAGAGCCTTCCTCATGTCTACAGGCTCGTTGTTTATTTGGCCTTTGGTAAAATACCTTTTTTTTTCTTTTTTGACAAGTTCACATTGTGCCGTATGGAGAGGTCTAATAATCTTGCGGTGCAACGTAAATACAGCTGACCGGAGAAGCGAGTTATCGTTTCATTAAGACAAAAAAAATTTTTTTAAAAATGCCCAATTGTTTTTGCTTCTTCTCCAACGCACTTTTCCTGATTACTGTAAACAAAGTAATTGCTTTTTGCGCTGAACTTCAATTATCAAGAGGAACACAAAAACCCGACTCTTCACATCTGTACGCTGTGCCTCCGCCTTCCCCGAGAGCGGCAAACACAAAGGGCAAATCACTTCCTCGTTGGTAGAGGGATACCGACCGAAAGCGGAGTCGGGGAACTTTCCGGGACAGAGCATCATCAACCCATCATCCGGGACAGAGCATCATCAACCCATCACCCTCGCGCGAAGTGTACTGAGAATAGAGGTTTGGTTGTTTTCATAAGCACAAATTAAAAAGAGACAATAAAATAAGTTCTGGCAAAAAATTTAGGAATAAGACTTTCCGAAACAAACCAAACAAAATCGAGCGATTTAAACTTTATAAGCTAACTTTGCTTGATGCAATTTGTCAGTATGATCTTCTCCTTTGTTTATGCCTGAGTAAACACTATCTTCGGTATATGGCGTCTATTTCTGGTTGAAGTAAACCCGTTGTAGTAGACTTAAATCAATGGATAGCGATAAAGTCGTTTGCTCTGCCGATCTTAGTGCGTGCCAGATGTCACTTTTATGTCCATACTATTAATATGCACTTTTATCTCGAATATTCCTTACGCTAATATCACCCTTTCGCAGACACACACCACACAACACACACACACACACACGACGTACAAGAATGCCCACGTAAATCTCAAAAATGGCTGAGGCCTGCACAGTACTACCTGCTGTTTAAATGACTAACCACAAATTATCGAGCGTATGCAAAAAGTTTAATTCACATTTTGTCTTTCCTTTTTAAGCAAGCTAGGAAAATAGCGACATCGAGACTCGTTGACGTCATGCAGCGCCTCATCTTGCACAACAACGAAGTATGATCTAAAATCATGCGGAAATATTTTGCACACAAAGGTTTTTGTGGACTTTTTGACAGAAGAGCTTTCGATTCGCTTGTGCACGGGTGAAAAGAATTCAAAGGTTAAATATATTGAAGTTTCCTTTTCCATTTATGTTATAAGTAAATTTTAACAGTGCTTCTTTCAAACAATATTTAAGCTAAACTTAGTGTTTTAATGTAAAACGTCTAGTTAATTAGTTAAACGATTTATGGATTTAAAATGTTTGTTTTTGTTTTTTGTTTTAAAATGTATGAACCGTATTCCAAATGTCGAAGTTTGTTTCATAAACTCTCAAAAGCTTGATGGTGTCTTCTAACCGATATCGAGTTCCTATTTATTTTGAAGACTAGAATTAATGTAGAAAAACGTTCATGTAAGATGAGCTCTTCACTCGCTGATTTGAAATGTTGGGTCAAATTTCCAATAGCATGGCTTCTAGTAATTTTTCTGTACCACGGCGAGGGCGTAAATATCATCCGGGTACTCCGATTTCCTTTCGCGGAGTATTTCCTGCTGAAGACGCGGCAGTGACAGACCCCGACGAAGCGCAGGGTCGTTGTGTTAGGGTTAACAACTGACACCACACAATCTTATCAGATACGTCCGCAGTGGTAAACGATTATGACCAAAGAAAGATTCATCAAGCTAGCACGATGTCACAGATAAATATATGGAAACGGTATTTTTAAAAAAAAAAAAGTAGCAAAGAAGACGAGCGATGAAACTGCAAAGTGGCTTTTGTGCATGAAATCTGAATGAGTCGTACGGCAGGAATTCGGGTTCATGCTTTCGTTCGTGGAGCTGGCCTCAAGAACGACTTCGTTCGTCAGCGTTATGACGTCATCACACTGCATTCCTTTTTAAAGCCATAAATATAACTTGTCTGTAGGCTATGTTTAACAGTGCGAATATCTGCAATTATTTTGTACGTATAACAGGTAATATTTATGTTTGTTTAGAAATAATTATATATTCTTACCTTTTATTTGAGAGGATTTCGAGTAAGCCTGAAAAAGAATACAAGACATATCGATAGGAATGTTAAATTTTTTGGCTTTGCATACAGACACACATACATACACACATACATACACACATACATACACACATACACTACACTCATACATACACTCATACATACATACATACTACATACATACACACATACATACACACATACATACACACATACACACTTACAAACACACATATATACAGATACACTCATACACACATACATACCACATACATACACACATACATACACACATACATACACACATACATACACACATACACTACACTCATACATCACTCATACATACATACATACATACATACACACATACATACACTCATGCATACATACATACATACATACATACATACATACAGAACATACATACATCATACATAGATACACTCATACATACACTCATACATACATACACACATACACCATACATACATACATACACATACACGCATACATGCACTCATAACAACATACATACATACATACACACATACACTCATACATACATACATACATACATACACACATACAAACACTCATACATATACATACATACACACATACATGCACACACTACATACATACATACAGACATACAGACATACACACATACATACATACATACATACATATACATACATACACTCATACATACACTCATACATACATACACATACATACACACATACATACATACATACATACATACACACATACATACACACATACATACATACATACACACATACATACATGCATACATACATCATACATACATACAACACTCATACATACACTCATACATACATACATACATACATACATACATACACTCATACATACATACATACATACATACCACACACACTCATACATACATACACCACACATACATACATACATACATACACACACACACATACATACACATACATACATACATACATACATACATACATACATACATACAACACTCATACATACACACATACATACACTCATACATACATACATACACACATAACACACATACATACATACATACACTCACATACACTCACACATTCATACATACATGCATACATACACACATACATACATACATACATACATACACACACACACTCTACATACATACACTCACACTACATACATACATACACACACACACACACTATATACATACACACATACATACATATATACATACATACATAGTACTCTGCAAAGGTTTTAGACCACAATAATGATTCTTACTGGTTAATAATGGTAATGACAGATTATTATGAAAGTGTTTGATTAAAAAGAAAGCAAAGAAGTAATTAAAGATAATATGCGGTAAAACTTCTTTTGTTAAGAGTCAACATTTCACGGTGTCTAACAGTTTCGCGCTATTTTTTTCCAACGATACACTGATGTATTTATTATTGCAATTCATCTTCAATCCCATTAGTTTGGTTAGTAAGTATACTGATAAAAATTCACACGAATAATAATTATGATAGTTAAAATAGTGGTAGAATTCTGATAAATATATAGCAGTTATCGGTATTAAGTTTGATAAGCAGCGTTTTAATTTTTGAGAAAGGAACAGAAAATTTCACGTTTTGATAATTCCTCCTCCCCAAGAACCAAGAAAATCCACGGTATAATCAATAGCATTTAATTTAATTAACTATTATTAGAAGAAATGCTTCGTATGAGTGGAGATTTGTTTACTGATTAATCTAACAATGCACTGAAATAATTGACTTTAGTCAGTCTTATTTTCGTGTAAGTGTTTGTACTGTACCATCATATCGACAGTGATAAAGTTTACTTACTTCAGCGCATTGCATTAACCAATTTACTTTGAAATTACTCTATTTATCCGTTTGCTCTGCAAGAATGAGAAGTAACGTTTCGAAAATCAAGCATTAGAATTAAGCAGACATGATGGTCTGGTCAAAAGTATTTCAGACAAGAATTACCTCACGCTGCTTAATATATAATGGTACGTATAAATATATATTAAAGTAAAATACTAAGACTGAAAGTTAATAAAATTACGCCAATTTTTTTGATGAAAAATAAACTTGGTACTAGATAACTGAAGCAGTTTTTTTAAAATAATTCAACAATACAATTAATAACAAAATTTAAGAATTTTGATATTTTTCAAGTATTTGTAGACGATGCGATAGCTCTCCTATCAGGAAGACACAAAAACTTTGAACGTATCATAGTTGTGCATGGTGTTCTGTGGAGTTTGCTTGATTTCTGTTATCACCACTCTCTTACGTCAAAAGAACTCTCTAATGCAGAAAATGGTTCTAAAGAAAATACTTAAATAATTATTGTCTGCATGCGTTTGAGTCTCAGAAGTGTTAATTTTAAAATCATGCGTGGCATTAATTTTAATACATGCTCTACATATGTAAACCACGTTGTTTCTTAAAATGCATGCTGTTAATAGATACAAGCCCATCTTTCGTTTTACTTGAAGAGAAACCCGGATGTATTGCCAGAGCTGGACACCGATTAGAAGTCGTCTTACTCTTTGTCATTATTTTTGTTTGCAGACTACAATAACACGCCAAAAGATTGTCTTCAGTGCTTTGCCAAAGATATTTATTTTAAACCCATTTGAATCGAAGAGATGAGAATAACGATGGTTAAGACTTATCTCATTATAGGTGTTACCATATTTATTGCATAGACAACCAAACTGAAGATTAATTAGATATACAACTGAAAGGTGACCTTTTCCTATAGTTCTTAAAATGCATATCCAAGGCTATTTTCATGTGATTTGATTCCAAAATGGCCTAACTTCTATTGAATAGCACTGCGTAATATAGTGGCATACACGCACAATTAGATCCTACTTTTACTGAGAGCTGTCAAAGTCAAAAGCTTGTAAAATTTCATTGTCTGCGACGCCAACGAAATAATGACATTAAAAATCTAATGATTAACCGCTGTTATATAGAAAGTAGAATGCAAAACAGTCTGCCATTCTCAAATCATAGGTAAAACACAGGTGCTGGTACTGTACGATGCCACTAAACTTTGGACAAATATGGTTAATATGAAAGCTAAACGTTATTTAACAGATTTTACATCAGACGATCATCTACAGCAAAGTCAATTAGATCATAGTATCATCTAGCCATGGATCGAACCTTCAACTTTTAGCCTTATAAGCGAGGTTATTAATTATAATCTAAAAATAGCAAATTTTTGGTGTGCGTTCAAAAGATGGATGGAGTACAGACGGGGAAAATGCACTTAAAAAACATTAATTTTCAAAGTTTGCTAGACACCACAAATACTGAAGTTTACCGTAGATTTTAACAAAACCATTATTACTAGTGACCTAAGTTACCTTCTATCAGATGTTGTCGACTCATAGTCTAACATATAAAACGCAATAAACTCTGAACTGACCGCCCATACTTGTGCTTGGGATCACGTGACTACCCGCACGATCTAAAGCATTACATGGTTTAAAAGATGAATTTACAAACCTATGCTTGTTTTGTGGTATGAAAATGTTGGTATAATATAGCCAATATCATTTGTGAAGCAAAATGCACAAAGGTAGTGGACCGAAAACGCATTTTACGTGGCCAGAGACGTTTTGAAGTAGGACAAAGAAATCACAGAATGACCAAAGTGCCACTGTTTCGTGATCGCTCGCCAGCCTTCTGTATGTAACTTACTTTCAAACCGGTGACGTCAACAACAGGTTCACCAACGTTCTTCCCGTTGTATCGATGCTTATGAAGGACAGAACATGATAGCAGTCATTGCTAACAAAATTCGATACCGCTAGCTGATAGTCAGATCGGACTCGGGTAACCGGACAAACCATCAGGAATTGACTTCATTATGCAGGATTACCCGCTAGACGACAATTTTAAATTTCTTTTGAGCATCTGTCATCATTACACTCGAATATCGCCTGGAGGCGCCATTATCACTGAACAAGACTTCAGCAGCATCAAGTGGTGTTTTCTGAAAAAAAGTCAATTTAATCAAACTTTTATGACGAAGACCAGTCGACGTTACACTTTGTAAAAAGAAGACAAAAATTGCAACAACAAAAGAAAATTCAGGACACATGGTGCGGACGACAAATTCCGTTCAATAAAAAACTTATCCTCGCAGTTTGAATTAATTTATTTTATATTAATGATTCTACAAAATCCATGTGTATATGTCTGTCACTGTGACTAAAATACATTTTGTAAATTACATGTACACATAATTTTCTTTTACGTCTAAAACGGAACTTTCTCATTTCTTAGACAATTAGACTTTAGCGGAAATTCCATATTTTTTTTAATGAAGAAAAACAAATTATAAATTTAAAACTCTTCATATTTATATCAACTCATGAATTCGCGCAATATCCCATTCATACTCAAATTACAACAATATATACAGCAGAATAAAGTAAATATATTATACATAATAACTATTATACTATATAAGAGGTGTACATCTTGCGTTTTTTTTTATTTCTAAGAAAACTATTATCATTATCTTATGTATATTTTTTCCAATCATTTAATAGTGTTTAGATGTAACAGAATAACGTCAGCAGTCATTAAATAAACTAATATAAAAGTCAGATTTCTTGACGATGATATATCAGTGACAAATCAAAATAATTATCATATGCACATTTTTTTTTTTTTGGAAAAATGGAAAAAAATTAATTCTTTATGCATAGACGTCAGTATTTTAAGCAATTCCCCTCATCGTCCGTCCCCTGTACTGGCTTATCCTGAAGAAACGGGTAGAGGCAGAAGAATGGAGGGGATTAAAAAAAAACACATCCGCGTGTTAAAATTCTAACAGTCCAAGCCATTTCCCTTTTTTGCTACGTAATTTTACGAATTGACCTCAGCTCAGCAGAGCAGTCGACCAAGAAACGGTCCCCTACTGTGTTAGGCTGGCGATTTCCGATTGACAAACAATAGGCTGTGGACTAGCGAAGAGATCGGTGTTAAGGGTATCGGTAGCACCGGTGGGATGGGTCGCGCGCTCAGCACGTGAACAGCATCAGTGATATGGATCTCGCGAGAGCGAAAGATCGGCATAAACAAATAATGGCAGTTTTTGGAAAATGGCGGCGACGAACTTGAACGACGGCATCAAGACGGTGATAGAAAATCGGAACAGAGTGGCCTCCTTCGGAACACTTTTCTTGGGTATAAAAGGTCAGAACATTTTCCGATACAATTGGGACACTTGACAGTCAGGTCTGCTGAAAACACTTATGGGCTGAGTGGTATGGATGGGGGGGAGAGATGACGCCATTACAGAGAGAGATGACGCCATTACAGAGAGAGATGACGTCATTACAGAGAGAGATGACGCCATTAAAGAGAGAGATGACGTCATTACAGAGAGAGATGACGCCATTACAGAGAGAGATGACGTCATTACAGAGAGAGATGACGTCATTACAGAGAGAGCGCGCTGCATTGGACTGGCCAGCCATGTCGGTAGACCTTCCACTCATTACCGGAAGTTCTTGATAAACTTCCAAGGTCCGAGATTCTCGCCACATAGGAACTACACGACTTGGGTGCGGCCCTGACGCAGACTAAGACGCAGCCGCCGGTACCGCCTTCTATGAAGACGGCAGAGACGATCCGCCTGCCAGCTGCGCACGGTGCCGCGGTGACCACAGCCGATATTGTGCCAGTCGTCTCGTGACCATTTATTTTTTTGTTTTGTTTTTTACGCCGTAAAATGTCTGTACAAAATATCAAGTCATTTCTCCGTTTATATCGGGCTTAATTCGGCTGAGGGATGAACCGTTCTATACTATAATCTCTGAATACTTTGTGTCTCTCTTCGTTAATGGAATTCACTATCTGACGCCAGGTTCCAATATTCTCAGATGTTACTGTCCCCAGTTTTTATAATGTGTTAACACACCTCAGCATCGTCAACGATGCAGCGTAATATTCTCTAGAAGTCTTCGTTATCCGTATATTACAAGTATTATGCATAACTTTTAGGGTTTTACCCCTTAAGTGTTGAACTTTTCGAGTGATATTATTAAATATGTTATCTATAATCGTATGCACAGAACAGCAGAACGCAGGTGCAAAGCTACAGTGGAGATTTGGGAGTCACACGTTTTTGCTGGAGGAAGGAAATGATCACCAAGAGTTTAAAATCCGAACGAACCTCTTCGCCATCAAAAAGGTCTTTTTCTTGCAGTACTTCGGACATCATTTCACGGTAACGTAACAACGATTACTTCAGCAGGGGGGGGGGTGATTTTTTTTGTTTAATATTCGGGTCTGACGGACTAATTATCGCTAGCTGCCCTCTAACGTACGGCCTAGTTTTGGGGGGGGAGGGGGAGAGGCTGCCAGCCCCCCCCCCCATCGTGCACGTGACCGATCTGAAACGTGACTCCGCAGCCAGCTCCCCTAACCTCGGTCGTCAACGAATCCAAATAGAATCTGAAGGTATATTTTTATGGCAAGAAAGAAATAAGAAAAAATTATTTCAAAATTAAAGCAAGTCCCGGCATTCAGATATTACAAAAAGTATTTTTTTTTTTTTATTCTTGTTGTTGTGTTTTTTTTTGTTTTTTTTAGTCAGTGCCCGTCTCCATTTACTTTCTTTCTCTTCCGATGTTGATTGATTAAGTCGCCGCTAACCCTGACAGCAGCAGCCAGCGAGCAGGAAATGACGCTAAGTTTACTATTTTAACTTTTTTACCTCCCGATTTTTCTTTCTCTTTGAACAAACAAACAACAAAAAAAATAGGTTGAGGGGGGGAGGGTTAAAAAGAACGGAATCAAGGAAAGAATCGCTATTAATTGTTGGACCGCTATAATGCTAGATTTCAAATCAATAATATTAATACAGATGACATAAAATTTGATTCAAATCTTTTAAAGATATACTTTTTCCATGACATTAATGTGATTATCTGACCACAAAAGTAATGTAATTGCATTAATGATAACGTTATAGAAAAGACCGTCTAAGCCCCAGTGACGTTTCTGTGATGTTCTATACCATAAAGGAGAATGAAAAGATTTTAAAAGTAATGATATAAGCAGCTTGCCAACTTTCGGCTTGTAAGCGATATTAATTCCAATTTATGCATTTCCTTATCTTCTGTGAGTAATTTACTGCGAACTTGCAGCAGGCTCTAAATAGAAAATAATTTAGACTTAAATTTAAAACTATTCTCAGATTTCAAATAAGCTTTCGCAAAAAGTCAACTTTTGTTTACCTTTTTTCATTCGTGAATGGGAATGATAAGAGTTCGTAAAATAACGGCTATTATAATTGTGGTGCTAAATGTACCAATACATTTCTTTATTATAAACCTATCTTAAATGTTTTTTCAGTTTGAAGCACGGGACAGATCTAGTTTCTGCAGCATGGAACTTATGTCCCATCTTCTGTCCTTCGTTTAACAAGAAGAGAGAGAGAGAGAGAGAGAGAGGAGAAGAGAGAGAGGAGGGGGGGGGACAAAAATATGTCAATTTATATGTAAATTATGCGAAAATTTAATCTTTCAAATAAGGTCTTCTATCCAAGATCTGCTTGTACATGGTTCATCCATCGTCTCCAGTCATAATTATTGACTCCTCGTTAAGGTACATGGTACAAACATTAGTGAAAGACGGTGCTAATTCCGCCCTGCAAAATGAGTGTTAATGTAAAAAAATTGCATAAGAATTTGTACACAGAAAAGCAAAAGTACTGTAATTTGACAATAAACAATTCTGACGAATGTAATCCCAGTTAAATTTATCGTATTTTCCCTTAATAATGTTTTTATAAGCATCTGGAACGGAACTCTGAATTGATAATAGCGTATTTCATCTAAATTTCGAGAAGTCGTGTATTATCTCTGTCTGGAACATGCTTCCGCTACGACTGTGCATTGTTATACTTAAATTAAGGAAAGACGTCTGTAAACTGGCTTTACAAGAGACAGTACCGTCATTTTGTACCATTCAACAAAGGATTTTCATCCAGGAAAATGGTTGATGATTTTGTATATTGCATATAAACGTTGCATTCTATATGATCAGCCTAAAGTATATTCATTTTCAAATATGTATAAAGTTTGATTGTTTGAAATAATTTCTATGCAAGTGTTCTCCGGCCTCGATTATAAATTAATTTGAAGACAACACATTGCTTTACATTTACCATTTTTAATGAACTCTCAGCGTAAAAGTATTCAATTGTCTCCCTTGCAAAAATGTATTCCATAACAACTACACATAATGTCATCATAATCTGGATCAAAGTGCACTCTCACTTTGGATATTGCACTAGCTCACATTTTATTACCAGAGAAAAACCTCACTAATTACTTCCTTTGTGTAACTGAACCGAATCCGGCATTTATCTGGCCAACCCACCCATATTAATGGACGGCGCTATTTCTCAGCCGCTTTAATCTTTCCATGTCAAATATAGACACTAATTAGAATTTCTATTTCGATCCGCTTCCTCGCTTTAGTCACGTGATGCACGGTTCGGATATTCATCGGTGACCTTCATGCAAAATATGTTTGAGATTAATTTGAAAATCTCTCGTATTTTCAAAATTAATCAACATACGAATTTCCCCTTATCCGCCCCCCAAAACACACACACACACACTTCTTACAATTTTTGCAGTCTAAATTTAAGCAAGCATCTGTTGGGCAATGAAGGGACAGACAAAAAACAGTACCAGACAGAAATGGCGGACGGAAAAGAAGGGATCACCTGAAAGAACCAGAAATATGGCAGCCGTTAAAGGGAAAGTGTCTCGTAAACAGTAAAATTCACTTCGCTCTGTCGGGTTGGTTTTCCATATTCTTTTAAAATCCAAAGAAATTAGTGCATTCTTCCTAAAGGGAAAATTTGTTTGTTTTCCAGTAGTTCGGAATACTAAATGACCAGGAAGATTTATAAGTTCTCTATTATCTGTCTGGAGAGGCTATTAGCATATCAGACTAGAGTAACATTACCAATGTTTTGTTGCAGATATTGTTACAAGTCAGAAATTTATAAGATACGCGACTGTTACCAACCATTTTACTGTTTCTTATGCAGCAAAAAATGTCATCTTAGTCTAATGGAAGCCAATTCATAACCTTTAATTCTATATCCTTAACGTTTTGTCCGATTGCTCTTCCAAATATTGTAAGTGGTAGATATTGTTTATAACTTATTTTATGATATCACTTGTTTTTCTGATTAATTGTGATTATCAGGTCGCTTTAATCGTTAACTTGATCCCACGTGCCACTTTTATCCAAAATATATTACTATTAAGTTCTTTGCAAGTTAGGAGTAGTTTGAATTTATAATGGGTCCTAACAATGTTCTATTCCCGTTGTAAAATTTAATTTTCAGGTACCGAAATATTTTTCAGAATTTGCGGCGGTTATAACAATGCCAAATCTTATGTTCAGGTGGCTCCATGATATAAACACAAGAAACACTCATGTGGTGAACGGGTATCCGGACTACTATTCCAAAAAGCATCATACTTCGTGAATAAAAGATAATAATTATAACAACAAATGACTGACGTGGTTGAGACAGTGAGGAATGACATTACTAGCGCATTAAAGAATATTAATCACGCACAATCCAAATATCGCTTCGATCGCCTGTCCAGGAGACCAAAGCGCTAATGTGACCTGGGTGGGAAGAATCAGATGGAAAGGCATCCTATTTCAAACGCAGTTGGAAGCTTGCTTGTAAGTAGCAATCCAAGTTAATCACGCCCGACAAGTTTTAATCGTTTACAAATTTCCACCAAGTGTTTGCAATGTTTGATTAATTACTCAACGAACATTTATTGATTTGCGTTATTTTATCGAGATGGTCTTTCCATTTTTCCCCCCCCCTTTGTATTCTCCGTCTGAAGCCAGTTTGGAAGTGTCCGGCTTAGTCATATAAAATGTAATGTGATTTGGTCTGACTTATATGAATATTTATCTTGTTGGCAAACAAATATCCAACTCGAGATCAATGCACGAATCAGCACCATGTCGAGCAGAAAACAGAGAGAGAAAAAAACACATAATTGCCATCCTGTGTTTAGCAGCACCTTCTAAGTTGGCTGGAAAATTGATCTTTAAATATGTTATTAAATTTTTAACCTCTTTTTTGTACAAGTGCCGAGACTAAACTGATAGCTACCAGATCAGGGTATCCGCGCGACAGTCCACGGTCATTTAAAATACCATGAGACTTTGCTTTCCACATTGTCTCTTTTCGAGATGATTTCCCTGGAATAACATAAAGAATAAGTATTTCTAGCTAAAAACCTGTACAACAAAATAATTTATTCACATGGTGTACGATCGAACGTGACTTCGTGTCCAGCTGACCGTAGAACAACAGTGTGTGCCTTTTAATCGAATAGAAATGTTAATTTCATTTTTGTGGACGCACTGGACTCGTAGTTCCGCGGTTGAGTTATAATTAAAATTTTCTGAGAAATCCGTGGGATCCCTTCCTCGAACGTCGCCCGTTGCCCTATTCCAGCGGTGGGTGGGGGGTTTTTTCTGGTCGGCTGAGGGAACTTTTTCTTTTGGTGACGATACGTGACAAACGCGGAACTGCATCAAAGGGAGACTCGCACGAAAGTCACTTATTCCGGCTTTGTAACGGACAAGACGATGTCTTTGCCTTTGATTGAAATGCCCTACCTGGATGGCATGATTACAAGAGTGTGACCGATTATCCTAAAAATTCTAATTTTTTTTTTTTTTTTTGGTTTGTTTATCAGCTAGGAAAATAATCCAGTGGAGGTTACGATGCGTTCCAGACAGCGGACTTGATTCAAACCCTGTACGGTGTAAGCTACTAACCGACGTGACGTCAGTAAAGTGAAAGTTACACGTCTAAGACCGATCGCGTCGAAGAACGGTTCCGAGGCTGAAGTGCTTGGACGCGCCAGGTTTTAAAAATCTCTGCCACCACTCTGCTGCCCGACAGTGTCTGGAAATCATGTTAAGCCATTTTTGCTGCTTTATAAAAGCGACCGATGGCAGTACAGGTGCTTACAGTCCAACGGGTACATTGCTCGGCTTGAAACGTTCTTTGGCGAACAAGATGTAAACCGATAGACAGCCAGAGACTCGAAGTTAACGTTTTGTGAAGTTTTGGAAGAATCGCTTGAGAAATAAGCTTGTGTGTGTGTGTGTGTGACGATCGTGATGCTTCTCTACTGAAGTGCAGAGTCCCTTTCACAAACAAACAAAAAATACGTCTCGATTCTCAACAGGTGGCAGTAATAGAACGAATACTTGGCATGCAGGCCGCTTTGGTTTTAGAATTTACTTTAATATGCTGCACTTCACGCTATAATGAACAGTTGTCTTGGCGAAGCAAAGTGGAATATTAATAGCGTTACACCTATAACCCCTCCCCCCACGCAAGCTCTATTATATCTGAACACGTTCTCTAAATATGTTGAACAACTGCAACAAATACAAAACCAAGACGTTATTTTGCACCAAACTGAATTTGATTTATATCTTCCTATGAGAAAAGCCATCGATTCACCATGAAACCTGATGTAGTATAGACCCGTGTCAACAGTTGGAGCTGCAGTATATAGGTCGGAGCAACAAGAAAAATCTGTTTACTCCAGAATTTTCATTCAAGTTATTAATTGGTATTTGTGAAGAAGTTATACGCTTTTAGATATTTGCAAAATTGATTAGGTCCACGGTTTCCTTTTTATAAGCAATTTCTCATTTATTTGGCTACTCAAAACATTTGAGGAGGACATATTCTTACCATAGATCTATCAGACGAGTTAACGCTTACTTAAAAATGTATATATTCTATTCTGAAATAGGAGAAAAGCAAACCAGTTTCATAGACAGAATCTAACTTAGGAAATATACTTTCATAAAGTGTCTTTGGCGTTACTGGTAATAGAAGACATATGTAAAGCTAATAATATGTTAGGAATAATTAGACCCTACATAAAAAAATTGGAGTTTTACTATATAAGTTTTTGATTCCTTTTTCTACTCCTTGAAAGTACATTGAAGCTGTTGAATCCATACTTACTGGAAAGAGTTAATGTAAATTTTCTTGAATGTCGGGTAGCACAAAAAAGAGATTAACTCACTTTGGGTTTTAGATATTCTGAATATCTTACTAGAGATTTACAGCACACGGAGAAGTCTTTAAGCTCGCTATCTTTCAAGTCTTGTCTTTCTATTATGTAACTACATAATCCATGAAATACCGAGGTACCGTTAACAGAAATTGGAAACTTTTGGAAAAAACTTTGTCCAAGTTTCAAGTGGTTTCCATTCAGCTTTCATCAAGTTTGGACATTTTAAAAACTTTTCCATAACAGACATTGGATATACAGCTGTGACCAAAAGTTGCATCGCCCTAATTTTTTTAAAATTTTGCTTGATAAAATTGAATTAAGCCTGCTGAATTTACACATTAATATTATGTTAACTTTTTGAATTCGATACAGCTTTGTAGTTTTCCATAAACCTAATGTGGAACTTACCACAATTTTAAAATGTGAGAATTTGAAATCTATATGCAGGTAGGTGACTTTCGAAAATACCTTATATATATCATGACAACAAATGCGACTCAGGTAGTATCGTTCAAAAGCAGACATTTAGAACTGGCCATGGTTTTACAGTGTCAAGCTATGTGAACATAACTTTATGACATATTTAGTTATTGATATTTCTAGAGTGATCCTAAAGTTTTGGCCATGGCTGTACCTCACAGTTTTTTGCTGTACTTATTGCCACGACACCAAAACAATTTTGCAGCTTGAATTTATAGTCCCGTGTATACACTTATCTTCTTGTCTAAAGGATAGTCTTATCGAATTAAAAATACTCTGTCCAAAAAGACAGTCCGATTTACTGTTGTCATGCACATTTTAGTGTTAACCAGCCTTTACTTGTCTTCAGGAAGACAACGAAGGGAACAAAGATTTAGTAAATATTTTTTAAAAAATTGCCACATATGAGCGGCCACACACATTTTTTAAACATTAGACATTGTTGAAGATGCTTGAAGGATTCGAGGCAATGCTTGTCTAAAAACATCTGCTATGTTTTTGGCTTTCATTCGTCTGCCATTCACTTTATTTGCTAAACCGAAAAAAACCGAGAAATTCTAAAAGGAACCACTGACTGCCCGGCACGTTTATGCCAAGCCATGTCAAAGAGAAACTGCGTATCTTGGTGCATTACTGTTGCAAAAGAGTTGGAAGAAAGCAGGAGCCCATCAATTGGAAGTATTACTCTTAGAAATGTATTATTCGTACGAGAGAGAGAAGAGAGAGAGAGAGAGAGAGAGAGAAGAGAGAGAGAGAGAGAGAGAGAGGTGGAGAGGGAGAGAGAGAGAGATGGAGATGAAGAGAGGGAGAGAGGGAGAGAGAGAGAGAGAGATGGAGATGGAGATGGAGAGAGAGAAAGAGAGAGAGAGAGCATGGAGGAGGTGAGAACCGAGAGAGAGAGCAGCGCTGGAAGATGGAGCGAGCGCGAGAGCGAGAGCAGCGAGAGAGAGAGAGAAAAAAAAAAAAAAAACGAGAGAGAGAGAGATGATGTCAGAGAGGCGGGAGGGAGGGAGAGAGAGAGCGAGCGAGCGAGGGACGAGAGCTCGCCTCTCTCTCGAGCGAGAGCTAGAGAGCTCGCGAGCTCGCTGCATGTCAGAGAGGAGGGTGGGACGCGAGCGCGAGAGAGCTCTCTCGAGAGCGCGCGAGAGAGAGGAGAGAAGCGAGAGAGAGATGGAGAGAGAGCGGTCCGCTCGAGAGAGACTGTTTCATTGACAAGAAAAATACTAAGATATGACACTGTACTTCTTGTAACCTGTTTCAATTTCCCACTTTTTACATTTTGTTTGATTCCTCGATATCTTATTGGTTCCTCCTTTTCCTCTGCTCTCATTCATCCGGAATTAATAAATCATCGATATGTCAGTCAGACTTCTTTATTTCTTTAAATCAGGGCCCTCTACCATCGGAAGCGAGCGATGTATTTGCAGAGGACAAATTTCATAAATAACTCGACGAGAATTGTCACAGTGTCATTAATATTTTATGGGCGTCCTTTTCAGCAAGCTTTATCATGCGGATATCTTGGACAATTAAAAATGGCAATTATGCAGCACCCTGGTAGCATTCCGTCGTATTAGCAGTTCGGCTAATCCTAGCGTTCACAAGCAGACCGCTTTGATGTGAGCGGAAGAGAGCGCCTGCAGTGTAACACTGGTAGCTAGCAGAATTAGGCCATTGAGTTTTCAGCCTTAGAAGACAAATCGATTATTCCTACTATGTGTGCTTTCGAGGTAAAACGGCCATGTTAACTCTCCTTAAACTTGGAGAATATGCTCTCCAGATTAATTTTAATTAGGAATGTGAAAGATTAACTCTGGTCAGTTTAAGCAATTTAGCGTGTCGAGTTTTCAAGGTTACTGTCTCCCTTACTTTTATCAGTCGAACACTATGGCCCGACGCCACTCCGATGTGATATGTTCCTTTCATCGAAAACAACCTCGCAGGTTTCGGGTTTGTTTTTGCCATTAAAAAGGAAAGCTTGACTGATCAAAGAAAGCAATCGTATCGATCTTAGCTCTACCGCTAAGTCGGGATGCATGTCTGATAACACAACCCTGTTTCGAGCTGCTGAAACTATCACTCGTCAGAACACTGTTGGACGTTACTCTGATAGCTATTCGATCTCTGTCAACAGAATCCAGTTCATGGCTGTCCGAAACTCCCACTTAAAGCCGCAGCAAGACTGCCTTATTTATACACGATCTTGTTAAAGTTTCACCGACAGCCGCTTTAAGTAACTGTCTGTAAAGAATTCTATTTAAAGCTATACTAATAGCTGCTCACACGATTGTTTCTCATGTGATTCTGAATCTTAGTAACGGCATTATCAAAACTGCGTTTACCTATAAGATAGTAAGCCATAGCAGTGTTAATACGAATGAATAAATGTATTCGTTTCTGCACAAGTTTGTTTAGTAACCATTAGTGTCACTGAACCGAAACTTATTTCAGAAGCTCATTATTACCCAAGACGGAGTCTTCACAAACAAAACTCCTTCTAATTTATCGGCATCCTTTCTTAAATATGATCTCCGACGCCTGCACATCGTATCAGACGTGTGGCCAAACACAAGGCTTTTTCCGTGACGTGTCTCTTGGAGACCAAACTAAATTACAATATTGATCGTTGTGCCCATAATCGTGTACATGGTAGTGGTACAGTATTCATCCTTGCTACCATACATCGACTTGTTCTGACCTTATATTAAATGTTACCAGTATCTTCTACAGGAAAATCTTTAAAAAAAACGAGTTCGAGGCCAAGTTACCCTCTACTCATGAGCCACGGTTTTGTTGTATTCATCCGTATCCTGAAGTTTTGTTTCCACTCTGTCCATACAATATTTTGGAAGAAAACACGTTTCAAAATATACAAAAAGTAATTTTGACTACTGTCACAGTACTGATTACGCGGTTGGTATATTTAACAAGGTGGCGCCCAGTTACTCAGTAGAAAAGTCGGTGTCGCGTCACCGGTAAGATTAGTTGACCGCTCCAGCTCTGTTTCGGATTAACAGTCGACGAGATTAGTTTACTAACTAGGCTCGAGATGTTAGCTACTTTTTTTTTTTTTTTTAATTAAAGAAAATCCATTGTACGAGAGGAAACCGGGGCTGGTTACATCGCATACTACCTAATTTTCTTGTGTAGGGGATTTAATGAAGAGTAAGTAACCTTTCAGTATGGACGGCCAGTTCAGTCAAAGTCTCCGAGCACCTGTTTACAGCGATCACACGGAGGCTCTCTTGAGGCATCGACCCTTCCCGAATGACACAGCAAATAGCAAATTTAACAACAACAACAACAAAAAAAAAAAAACTGGTGGATGGATGATTTATTCGTACGTTGATAAATTCTGTCTAAAAAGAAGGGGGAAAAAAAGTAAGCCTCCATTAGCCTTTTGCTTTCATTGACTGTTTTCCACCAGTTGTCTGGCTTCTTTCGCTTGAAGCAAGATGTTGTTTTTGACTCCTGTAGAGTCAATGAAACTGCCACCTATCATCCTGTAGGTATCGTTACCAGATCGGGTCATTCAGAAACTGATGGTATTACCGATTTCCTGATATACTGAAACGAGATAAGTACAGAAGATCGAATTCCGTCACTAGCTCGCACTCTCGGATCGGCTTCTATGGTGTACGCCCTCGTTCACGTCCGCTTGTCCAGACACCAACTATTTTTAGTAGAAGCTGATCGAAGCTTAAGTCATAATCTTTCTTTTCAGCGTGTGAACTATTTAATAAGTATTATTTATTTATTTTATGAGATTTATCGTGACAGAATATTTATTTTTTTTTTTTTTACAGAATCCGTAAGAAAGCATCCGAAAACATTCAGTTCTCCGAATTTAGAAAATAAAATCCGTGACCTTCATCATAAAACGGAGAGCAAAGTTGCGATTTCCCAGTAATTGCTAGCGTAACTCTGCTCGGTAATAAACCCGCCATCTAAAAATTTCGACCATATGGAACATGTTGCGCATTGTTAAATTATTGTGTGTTCGATCTGAACTTTAAGAAATTATTCGTAATCATTTGTCTGCCTGTTTCAATATTTCCATTAACACGTTATGCAGTATTACGCTAAACTACAACCGACTTCACAGTAAGCAAGGCTGTTATGCAGACTGTGTATATATATAACCAGACATTGTATTGCCATATTATATATATATAGTTTTTTCTCTTAAACGAATAGCAGTGATTCTAATCAGAATCTCTATTTTGATCTGATGAATAAGAGAAACGTGAAACTGCAAAGTCTACTCTTCTTTCCCAATCAATGGCCGACAGTTTCGCACATTAGAGGTTTGATTAATGTTCTGTCAATCCCCGAGAAGAGCCCGGCGCAGTTGGTAAGACAGCGACGTGGCGTTCTCGGAGGAGTGCGGTGATGCTAATATTAATGATCACTGGGCTCCCAGTGTCCGTCCACGTATTCACAACAAAGGCGAGACAATCGAGAGCGCGGCGTCTATCTCGCCGTAAACGCTCGCCGAGGTGACAGACAGAGTCGCTTCTGCGATACCGCAAAGGAAAGTCCGGCAAACGTCCTGATGTCGCAGAATCTCTGGCTGTGAAGCTTTCGATGGCGGCAATTCTGGCGTAGTTCACACCAACGGCTATCTGAGCATTTCGCATCACGGTCGAAAGTATGCGGCCTAAGCCGTGAATCGGGTCTACGGTGGTTGGCCCCGGCGGGTTATCAGATACCCAGCAAACCAAACACCTTACAAATCGCGTCAGAAATGGTGAGAAAAAATTCATACGAAGTCTCGAGGCCTCTGTCAGAAAATTAAAATCTTTTTAAAGTCGTTTTTTTTTTTTTTAGGGGTGTGTGGATTGCTAGAAATGATCGAACCGTCTGGAGGTCGCATGACAGTTGTTTCTTACTTTGTACATTACATTTAAAACGTCTTCGTATGGGAACAACACCATTTAAAGAAACTCTCTCAGTAACTAATTTAAAAGGAAACAAAAACACTCCCACAATGCAACGCTGCGAAAACTCACGATCAGTTGGCAGCCTCATGCATGGACATGACCAAGCTTGTTTATCTAAAATTGGACATTATTCTGTAGCGTACTACCTGGCGGATGTTTGAAATTTTGTTTTGAATCAGTCTGTTTATATAGGTATAGTTAAAAAAGTATCTAATATCATCGAATACAGTAATGAAAGATAGGATTTTTTTTAAAAAAAAGTTATCTTGTAAATTGACTAAAAGAAAAAAGTATTCACTATTAAATATTTATATTTACATTTTTCATTGTTAGTGAAGTTTCATATTTCATTTTGTAATGTCAGGAACCTACGAGGGTTTTCTATTGGCTACTGCCAAAATCAGAAGTGCCGGGCCTTTTAGGGCGTAAGATTGGCATTGCTTCCTAGCGGACAGCCGAGACACTACACTCTTTTTTTGTTGCAGAGTTGTCTTTCTTGTAGATAGCGTACAGCAATAACTACGCCCATGACATTACAATAAAACTCGTCCACTTTCAAACCACATTCTAGCATTATGTTAATTGTGTTCACTAAATAACTTCCCGTTAAAAATATATATATATATATATTTGCAACAGATTTATTAATTTAATTTAGTTTGTGTCAGCAGTAATAAATGTACTTCGGGTTCTATTTTTCGGTGGGATCGGTGTATCAGCAAGTTATTTTTCTCAAAGCATCTGAAACGTAAAACCATATGGTTTATTTAATGCTAATTATGTCTCAGTAAATGGTAGTAAACTTTATAGAAAGATTGGTTTCAGATGGCCTGAAAGGGGTAGACGGGTGGATTGGTAAGTAATGGCGAAAATCAAATATAAATTCACGGTCTTCGCACACCTGAAGCGAAAATATGGTGCAACAAATGATGCGAATAATATTTCAAATGTTCATTACAAAAAAAAAACAAACAAACAAGTTAATAGAAACGAAAACGGGATTTTTTTAGAAAAGGTTCGCTCTAGCCTATTGTGTGTGTGTGTGTGTGTGTGTGTGTGTGTGGTGTGTGTGTGTGTGTGTGTGTGTGTGTGTGTGTGTGTGTGGATTCTCTATCATGTACAAAAAGTCCTCTCTTCGTTTCCGGTTTCTTCCCTGCAAGACGAATACACCCAGTGTGCAGACCTAGAAATCGAGCGAGTAGGGGAAAAAACGTGAGTTACCTCCCATATAATGTTGATTATAGCACTTGCCTAAGATTTTTGTTTGGTAAAAGGAGACGCCAAAACTTTCAAGAAAAACGTTTCTGGAACCCTCCGCTCAACATTCACTGGTGGCCATAGTTGCGAACTCTTCAGTGAAGTAATTCATCAGTCATAGAATCGGTTATTTCAAATTTTCAAAAGATCGCCAACAACAGCAACAACCTTTTGTGTGCGACAGTTCGGAAAGGAACTTCCCTGGCGGTGCTGCTTGCTATTCACGTAACTTTACGCACTAATGAATTGGTTTGTGTATGAAACCTCATTCTGTTGGTGAATCCCCAGCTGACACATCCTCGCGGGTCGCTGGGATGCTTTATAACGGTCGCATCAGTACCATTACACTGCTCTCCGAATTGAGGAGAGTTCCAAACTGACGTTATTAAGGTGAGAAAACGTCTCAACCACCTAATGCATATATTATTTAACGGTTAATGACTACAGAACTCGCACCCACCCCCCTTATCGACGTGACATTCGTACGATATTTGATCATTTTAGAGCTGCCGAGCAAAAAAAGAGTCCCAGATAGAGGTGTCATTCCACTTCTCTCTGCGGGATCGCATTGACACTTGGCAGAATCAGACTGGCGCCGAATCGGTATCTGTGAAAAACACTCCGGCATGTGCCAGCCTGCATTTTTAAAGGGCATTTCTCCCTTGTTTTCAAAAAATAAACAAATAAGGCCACAGAGGGCTACAGACATTCGAAGAATAGAGAAGTACATACTTTAGGTTCTCTGCAGCAGAAATTCGCGGGGTACATATTCATTCGTGTTTGTGAAACACAACTAATACAAAAACGAAAGGGGTCTGCGATGAAGTAAAAAATTGGCTTTCTTCTTCTGTTTTCAGATACCTTTGTTTATTCAATGAATTTAGGGACGACGCAGAGAAGCAACTTTTAAGATTTCACGAGCACGTATCAGCCGGAAGGACATAAGCGGCCTAACGTTGGCCAACCAGCAAGGCTGCTCGCGATTCCAATCCAGAAGAGAACCACGAAGGGTTGGTCGGTGCGACAGATAATCGGGCCTAACCCCGCACTGTGCTTTCTGCCTTGTGACCGATCAGCGACATAAGACCTGGTAGTTAATTTTTAAAAGTCAAACGAGCTCCTTGGATTCGTTATCTGAGAACAAGTTTTAAACACTCGATCATTCTAGTTGGAAAGCGACCATAAGCTAAACCAGGCAACCGGAGCCTCTTCCATCTTCCTTCGCAGCTGGAATTTGGTTAGCATTAATGAGATCCGGGTTGGCAGGCAGGCTCACAGAGGAAGAGCCGTAACGCTATGGAATATATGATTTTCGCATCGCCTGAAAGCGGTGATCGTTTTCGCACGAAAGGAGAAGAGAGCAATGATACAGCGACTCGGGACCTTTGGCTTATGAGGATTCTGAGTTTAAGGAGAGGGAAAAAAAATCACTCATTTCTTTCGCCAATTGAATTTATTCTGTACAAACATCTGACAGTTATAGACATTGGCGGTCTTACTATCGAACTGTCGGAGTTTTATCGCCAGCTGGGAATAACCTATTGGCGGACTGCTCGCCAGCTTCTTTACCCTGACAAATGGTTGGCTGTGCGAGGGTTAATTGAGTTTGTCCTCCACTCCAAGATGAAGGTGACGCGTGTTTCGAACTCTCGATCGGTTGGTCGAGAAAACCTCTGTCGAATGCCCAGCCGTCGCCGTTGCACCGTCCATCCCACCTGGGAAACGAAAAGGCGGGAACTACGTTATTAGACGTCGCCGTGTTACGACGCCGGGGTGTCAGTAATTCCCGGGGACGGACAACAGTCGGCCTCGTCGCCCAATATCATGGGGGAACCCGGGATTGAGCGTTGTTGCGGGTGCGACGGATCCTGCCAGACAGAGTTCGGTCTCTCCCCGAACGAGAAGTCTCATCGACAGAAAGCGGACGGCAGCCGGGGTTGGGGAGCAGGCACCTTAAGCTCGCACGCTCCGTCGCCAGGGGCGCTGGATACGGCTTCCACGGTGGCGCTGGTCGTTGCCCGCTGTGCTCCGCCACCTAAGAACTCCTTTTAGAACAAAGGCCCCTATCGCTCCGACACCGATGGCGGCTCTGGCGCGAAATAAGCCGCTTTTGACGTGATACTTTCTTGAGAAGATGCGACTGTAGACCAGTAAAGCAGAAACTTTCTATTTTTGACTGACCCTGGCATAAAACATCAGGATATTTTTTCCAGGTGAAGCAATAGCCCCTGACCCTGCCTCGGTATCTATCAGCCTCGTTTTGGCGGTTTGATTTCCGGCGATGAACGATAACCGAAATACGTCGCGAAGATCCGCTCTCTCCCTCGCAGAATCAGCGTTTTAAAATCTCGTAAACGACAGCCGAGACTTCCTGTTTAAATAAACCGAACACATCTCATTTACAATAAATGTAACCATCGATCCCTGAGGGGTTTGGGCCGCTGTTTGCAAAATTATATTTCTGAGCACCTAATTGCACGTTTATATCATCTTTTTTCATGCGTTGCCAGACTTTATTTACGGTAGAATCGTTGCCATGGTTTTCACAGCCCAGTTAGTCGGACACCGAGCTGTAAGTAAGATTGCAGGAACTGGAGTAAAACAAACGCGAGACTTGCTCGCCTAAACGAGAGTATTTCGTTGAAGAAGAGAAAAAAACCCGTCATCGGAGCTCTCAAAACCCTGCACAACTGGCTTGTGGATGCCACCAGTGAAACGAATGAAACTAACGACGCGAATGCTGTTAATCTCGATTCCTTCAGTCTGCGTGAAAGAGCCATCTTGTACATAGTACTTGCCATACTGAGCCGCGTAGGCGTCATCTGTTATCGAAGAAACATCAAGAACAAGGGTGGGGAAGCAAATTTTCGAACGTAACGTTCAAAGAATCTTAGCGAATGTAC